>NW_027019762.1:107837-175202 GCF_013076305.1 Rhopilema esculentum
TGCTTGTGCTGGTGCCGGTGCCAGTGCTGGTGCTTCTGCTGGTGCTTGTGCTTGTGCTTGTGCTTGTGCTTGTGCTTGTGCTTGTGCTTGTGCTAGTGCTGGTGCTGGTGCTGGTGCTGGTGTTGGTGCCGTTGCTTTTGCTGATGCTTAAGCTCGTGCTTGTGCTGGTGCTGATGCTGGTGCTTTTTCTGGTGCTTGTGCTCGAAACGGTTCTTGTGCTGGTTCCTGGGCTGTTATCGGCACTCTTTATGGTGCTTGTACTAGTGCTGGTGCTGGTGCTGGTGCTGCTGCTGTTGCTGGTGCTGGTGCTGCTTCTAGTGCAGGTGCTTGTGCTTGTACAAGTGCTTGTGCTGGTACCGGTGCTGGTTCTTGTTCTGGTGTCTGGGCCGGTACTGGCGCTTGTGCTGATGCCTGTATTAGTGCTGGAGATTGGGTTGGTGCCGGCGCTTTTGCTGGTGCCTGTACTAGTACTGGAGCTGGTGCTGGTGCTGGAGCCTGTACTAGTGCTGGAGCTTGTCCTGAGTTCTGGTTCTGGTTCAGGTGCTAGTGCTGTTGCTGGGTCTGATGCTGGTGCTTGTACTGTTGCTTGTGTTGGTGCTGCTGCTGGCGTTTTTGCCTGTACTGGTGCTGGTGCTGGTGATGTTGCTGGTGGTGGTGCTGGTTTTAGTGCTGGAACTTGTACTGGATCCAGTGCTTGTGCTGGTGCTGGTGCTTGAGCTGGGTCCTGGGCAGGTGTCGGTGCTTGCGCTGGTTCCTGTACTAGTTATTGATCTGGTGCTGGTATTGGTATTAGTACTAGCGCTTGTGCTTCTCCTGGTGCTTAGGCTGGTTCCTGGGCTGTTAGCGGCGCTCGTTATGGTGCTTGTACTAGTGCTGGTGCTGGTGCTGGTGCTGGTTTTAGTGCAGGTGCTTGTGCTTGTACAAGTGCTTGTGCTGGTACCGGTGCTTGTGCTGGTGCTTGTGCTTGTGCTGGTGCTTGTGCTTGTGCTTGTGCTTGTGCTTGTGCTTGTGCATGTGCTAGTCCTAGTGCTGGTGCTTGTGCTGGTGCTGGTGCTGGTGCTGGTGCTGGTGCTGGAACTGGTGCCTGTGCTTGTGCCGGTGCTTGTGCTTGTGCTTGTGCTGGTGCTCGTATCTGTGTTTGTGCTGGAGCTTAGGCCACTGCCATATCTTGTACTAGTGCAAGTGCTTGTGCTGGTGATGAAGCTTGTGCTGGTGCTGGTGCTCGTATCTGTGTTTGTGCTGGAGCTCAGGCCACTGCCAGATCTTATACTAGTGCAAGTGCTTGTGCTGGTGATGAAGCTTGTGCTGGTGCTAATGCTGGTGCTGGTGCTGGTGCTGGTGCCAGTGCTGGTGCTGGAGGTGGAGGTGTTATTGGTCCTAGTGCTTGTGCTGGTGCCTGTGCTGGTGCCTGAATTAGTGCTGGAGCCTGGGCTGGTGCCGGCGCTTTTGCTGATGCTGGCGCTTGTCCCTGTCCTGGTACTTAGGCGGGAGCTGGTGCTTGTGCTGATGCTTGTGCTGGTGCTGTACCTTTTGCTGGTGCTCATACCGGTTGTTGTGCTGTTTCTGGTGCTTTTGCTTGGGCCGGGGCTGGTGCTGGTGCTAATGCTGGTGCTTGTGCTGCTGCTGGAGCTGGTGCTGGTGCTGGTGCTGGTGCTGGTGCTGGTGCTGGTGCTGGTGCCAGTGCTGGTGCCAGTGCTGGTGGTGGTGCTGTTGCTGGTTTTGTTGCTGGTGCTGGTCCCTATGCTGGTGCATGTGCTGGTGCATGTGCCGGTGCATGTGCTGGTGCATGTGCTGGTGTCTGTACTAGTGCTAGAGCTGGTGCTGGTGCTGGTACTGTAGCTTTTGTTGATGCTGGTACAAGTGCTTGTGCTGGTTTTTGTACTAGTGCTAGTGCTGGTGCTGGTGCTGGTGCTGAGGCTTAGGCTGGTGTTAGTGCTGATGCTGCTGCTGGAGCTGATGCTCTTGCTGGTTTGGTGGTGCAGTAGCTTGCGCCTGTTCTGGTGCTTAGCTAGTTTTAGTGCAGGTGGTGGTTTTAGTGCTGGTTCTGTTTGTATTGGTGGTGCTGGTGGTGGTGGTGGTGCTGGTGGTGGTGCTGGTGCTAGTGCTGGTGCTGGTGCTGATGCTTGAGCTGGTGCTGTTGCTTGTGCTGCTGTTTGTAGTGGCACTTGTGCAGGTGCATGTACTGATCTTGGAGCTGGTGATGGTGCTGTTGCTTGTCATGGTGCCTCGGCCGGTGCTGGCGCTTGTGCTGGTGCCTGTATTAGTGCTGGAGATTGGGTTGGTGCCGGCGCTTTTGCTGATGCCTGTACTAGTGCTGGAGCTGGTGCTGGTGCTGGTGCCTGTGCTGGTGCCTGTACTAGTGCTGGAGCTTGTGCTGGGGCTTGTGCTGGTGCTTGTGCTTGTGCTTGTGCTTGTGGTAGTGCTAGTGCTAGTGCTGGTGCTGGTGCTGGTGCTGGTGCTGGTGATGGTGCTGGTGCTGGAACTGGTGCCTGTGCTTTTGCTGATGCTGGCGCTTGTGCCTGTCCTTGTGCTTAGGCGGGAGCTGGTGCTGTTGGTGGTGCTTGTGCTTCTGTTTGACTCAGTGCTTCTACTGGTGTTGGTGCTGGTGCTGGCGCTTATGCTGGAGGTGGTGATGGTTCTTGTGCTGGACCTGATGCTTTTGCTGGTGCTATTGCTGGTTCTTGTTCTGGTGCCTGGGCCGGTACTGGCGTTTGTGCTGGTGCCTGTACTAGTGCTGGAGCCTGGGTTGGTGCCGGCGCTTGTGCTGTTTCCTGTACTAGTGCTGGAGCTGGTGCTGGTGCTGTTGCCTGTGCTGTTGCTTTTGATGATGCTGGCGCTTGTGGCTGTCCAGGTGCTTAGGCTGGTGCTAGTGGTGGTGCTGGTGATGTGGTGCTGGTGGTGGTGCTGGTGCTTGTGCTCGTGCCTGGGCGTTACTTGCGCTTGTGCTGGTGCCTTCCCTAGTGCTGGAGCTGGTGATGGTGTTGGTGCTTAGGCTAGTGCTACTGCTGGTTGTGGTGCTGGTGCTGGCTCTTTCGTTTCTTTTTTACCAGTAATGGTGCTGCAGGTGGTGCTGTTGCTGGTTCTGGTGCCTGTGCTGGTGCTGGTGGTGGTATTGGTGCTGGTGCTGTTGCTGGTGACTGTGCTGGTGCTGATGCAAGTACCTGTACTGGTGACTGTGCGTTTGCTGGTTGTCATACCGGTGCTTCTTCTGGAGCTTGCACCAGTGCCAGTGCTCGTGTTGGTGCTGTTGCAGTGCTAGAGATGGTGCTGCTGAAGTGCTGGAGATGATGGTGGTGCTGGTGTTGGTGCTGGTACTGGCGCTTGTGCTTTTGCTGGTGCTTGGGTCGATGCTTGCGCTTTTGCTGGTGCCTTTACTAGTGCTGGAGCTGGTGCTGGTGCTAGTGCTTAGGCTGGTCTCACTGCTCGTGGTGTTGCTGGTGCTGGTGCTTGAGCTGGTTTTGGTGCTGGTACTGTTGCCTGTTCTGGTGCTGGTGTTAGTGCTAATGCCGGCGCTTGTGCATGTCCAGGTGCTTACGCTGTAGTTGGTGGTGTTGTTGGTGCTGGTGCTGGTACTGTTGCCAGTGCTGTTGTCTGTACTAGTACTGGAGCAGGTGCTGGTGCTTGTATGGTGCTTGTACCAGTGCAGTTGCTGGAGCTGGTGCTGGTGGTGGTGCTGATTCCTGTGCTGGTGCTGATGTTAGTGCTGGTGCTGCTGCTTAGGCTGGTGCTGGTGTTGGTGGTGGTGTTGGTGCTAGTGCTGGTGCTTGTATCGGTGCTGGAGCTGGTGCTGGCGCTTTTGCTTGTACTTGTACCGATGCTTGTGCTGGAGCTTGAGCCGGTGCCAGTGCTTGTGCTGGTGCCTGTCCTAGTGCTGGAACTGTTGCTGGTACTGGAGCTGGTACTTGTGCTTGTGCTGGTGCTTGTATCGGTGCTGGAGCTGGTGTTGGTACTGGTGTTTGTACTTGTTCTTGTGCTGGTGCTCGTACCGGTGCTTGTGCTGGAGCTTGGGTTTGTGCCAGTGCTTGTGCTGTTGTCTGTACTTGTGCTGAAGCTGGTGCTGGTGCTGGTGCTGGTGCTGGTGCTGGTGCTGGTGCTGGTGCTGATGCTGATACTGATGCTGCTGCTGGTGCTGGTGCTGGCGCTTGTGCCGGTCCTGGTGCCTAGGTTGGTGCTGGTGCTGTTGGTGGTGCTGGTGGTGGTATGGTGCTGGAGCTTGTGCTTGTGCCCTTACCGCTTCAGTTGTCATACCAGTGCTTCTTCTGGAGCTTGCACCAGTGCCAGTGCTCGTGTTGGTGCTGTTGCAGTGCTAGAGATGGTGCTGCTGAAGTGCTGGAGATGATGGTGGTGCTGGTGTTGGTGCTGGTACTGGCGCTTGTGCTTTTGCTGGTGCTTGGGCCGATGCTTGCGCTTTTGCTGGTGCCTTTACTAGTGCTGGAGCTGATGCTAGTGCTTAGGCTGGTCTCACTGCTCGTGGTGTTGCTGGTGCTGGTGCTTGAGCTGGTTTTGGTGCTGGTACTGTTGCCTGTTCTGGTGCTGGTGTTAGTGCTGATGCCGGCGCTTGTGCATGTCCAGGTGCTTACGCTGTAGATGGTGGTGTTGTTGGTGCTGGTACTGTTGCCAGTGCTGTTGTCTGTACTAGTACTGGAGCTGGTGCTGGTGCTTGTATGGTGCTTGTACCAGTGCAGTTGCTGGAGCTGGTGCTGGTGGTGGTGCTGATTCCTGTGCTGGTGCTGATGTTAGTGCTGGTGCTGCTGCTTAGGCTGGTGCTGGTGTTGGTGGTGGTGTTGGTGCTAGTGCTGGTGCTTGTACGGGTGCTGGAGCTGGTGCTGGTGCTGGTGCTGGTGCTGGTGCTGGCGCTTTTGCTTGTACTTTTACCGATGCTTGTGCTGGAGCTTGAGCCGGTGCCAGTGCTTGTGCTGGTGCCTGTCCTAGTGCTGGAACCGTTGCTGGTACTGGAGCTGGTACTTGTGCTTGTGCTGGTGCTTGTATCGGTGCTGGAGCTGGTGTTGGTACTGGTGTTTGTACTTGTTCTTGTGCTGGTGCTCGTACCGGTGCTTGTGCTGGAGCTTGGGTTTGTGCCAGTGCTTGTGCTGTTGTCTGTACTTGTGCTGAAGCTGGTGCTGGTGCTGGTGCTGGTGTTGGTGTCTGTACTAGTGCTGGTGCTGGTGCTGGTGCTTGTGTTTTTGCTATTATGGTGCTTGTGACGTTGGCGGTTCTGGTTCTGATGCTAGTGGCGGTGCTGGTTCTGGTGCTGGTGCTCTTGCTGGTGCTGGTGCTTGTGCTGGACCCGGTGCTTGTTCTGGTGCTGGTGTTGGTGCTGGTCTTGGCGCTTCTGCCAGTCCTGTTGTTTAGGCTGCTGTAGGTGGTGCTGGTGGTGCTGGTAGTGCTAGAGCTGGTGCTGGTGCTGTTACTGTAGCTTGTGTGGATGCTGTTGTTGTGCTGCTGGTGCGTTGTTGGTGCTGGTTCTTGTGCTGGTGCTGGTGCTGCTGCTGGTACAGGTGCTTGTGCTGGTTCTTGTACTAGTGCTAGTGCTGGTGCTGAGGCTTAGGCTGGTGCTGGTGCTGGTGCTTTTGCTGGTGTGGTGGTGCAGTAGCTTGTGCCTGTCCTGGTGCTTAGGCTAGTTTTAGTGCAGGTGGTGGTGTTAGTGCTGGTGCTGGTGTTGGTGCCTGTGCTGGTGCTGGTGCTGATGCTGGTGCTGGTGCCAGTGCTGGTGATGGTGCTGTTGCTGGTGTTGGTGCTGGTGCTGGTCCCTTTGCTGGTGCATGTGCTGGTGCATGTGCCGGTGCATGTGCTGGTGCTGGTGCTGGTGCTGAGGCTTAGGCTGGTGCTAGTGCTGATGCTGCTGCTGGAGCTGATGCTATTGCTGATTTGGTGGTGCAGTAGCTTGTGCCTGTTCTGGTGCTTAGGCTAGTTTTAGTGCAGGTGGTGGTGTTTGTGCTGGTTCTGTTTGTATTGGTGGTGCTGGTGGTCGTGGTGGTGCTGGTGGTGGTGCTGGTGCTAGTGCTGGTGCTGGTGCTGATGCTTGTGCTGGTGCTGTAGCTTGTGCTGGTGCTCATACCGGTTCTTGTGCTGTTCTTGGTGCTTTTTCTTGGGCCGGGGCTCATGCTGGTGCTGGTGCTGTTGCTGTTGCTGGTACTTCTGCTGGAATTGGTGCTGGAGCTGGTGCTGGTGCTGGTGCTGGTGTTGATAATGATACTGATGCTGGTGCTGGAGCTTGGGCTGGTGCCCATACCAGTTCTTGTGCTGGTTCTGGTGCTGATGCTGGTGCTGGTGCTGATGCTGGTGCTGGGGCTGCTGCTGGAGCTGCTGCTTATGCTGTTGCTAATACTGGTGCTTGTGCTGGTGTTTTTGCTGGTGCTGATACTGGTGCTTTTACTGGTGCCTTTACTAGTGCTGGAGCTGGAGCTGGAGCTGGAGCTGGTGCTGGAGCTGGTGCTGGTGCTGGTGCTGGTGCTGGTGCTCGTAAATGTGTTTGTGCTAGAGCTTGAGCTAGTGCCTGCTCTAGTTCTAGTGCAAGTGCTTGTGCTGGTGCTAGTGCTAGTGCTGGTGCTGATGCTGGTGCTGGTGTTGATGCTGGTACTGGTGCTGGTGTTGGTGCTGGTGCTGGAGCTGGTGCTTGTGCTTGTGCTGGTGTTGGTGCTAGTGCTTGTGCTGGTTCTTGTGTTGCTGCTGGTGCTGTTGCTGGTTCTAAAACTGGTGCTTGTGCTGGTGTTGGTGCCTGTGCTGGAGCTAATCTTCGAGGTGGTGATGGTTCTTTGCGCTGGCGTTTGTGCTGGTGCCTGTACTACTGCTGGAGCCTGGGTTTGTGCCGGCGCTTTTGCTGGTGCCTGTACTAGTGCTGGAGCTGGTGCTGGTGCTGGAGTCTGTACTGGTGCCTGTACTAGTAAGGAGATTGTCCTGGTTCTGGTTCAGGTGCTAGTGCTGTTGCTGGGCCTTATGCTGGTGCTTGTAACGTTGCTTGTGTTGGAGCTGCTGCTGGCGTTTTTGCCTGTACTGGTGCTGGTGCTGGTGATGTTGCTGGTGGTGGTGCTGGTTTTAGTGCTGGAACTTGTACTGGATCCAGTGCTTGTGCTGGTCCTGGTGCTTGAGCTGGGTCCTGGGCCGGTGTCGGTGCTTGTGCTGGTTCCTGTACTAGTTATTGATCTGGTGCTGGTGCTGGTGTTGGTATTAGTACTAGCGCTTGTGCCTCTTCTGGTGCTTAGGCTGGTGCTGGTGCTGGTGCTGATGCTGGTGCTGGTGCTTTTTCTGGTGCTTGTGCTAGTGCTCGAAACGGTTCTTGTGCTGGTTCCTGGGCTGTTAGCGGCGCTCGTTATGGTGCTTGTACTAGTGCTGGTGCTGGTGCTGGTGCTGGTGCTGGTTCTAGTGCAGGTGCTTGTGCTTGTGCTTGTACAAGTGCTTGTGCTGGTACCGGTGCCTGTGCTAGTGCTTGTGTTGGTGTTTGTGCTTGTGCTTGTGCTTGTGCTTGTGCTTGTGCTTGTGCTTGTGCTAGTGCTAGTGCTGGTGCTGGTGCTGGTGCTGGTTCTGGTGCTGGTGTTGGTGCCGTTGCTTTTGCTGATGCTTAAGCTTGTGCTTTTGTTGGTGCTGGTTCTTGTTCTGGTGTCTAGGCCGGTACTGGCGCTTGTGCTTATGCCTGTATTAGTGCTGGAGATTGGGTTGGTGCCGGCGCTTTTGCTGGTGCCTGTACTAGTACTGGAACTGGTGCTGGTGCTGGAGCCTGTACTGGTGCCTGTACTAGTGCTGGAGCTTTTCCTGAGTTCTGGTTCTGGTTCAGGTGCTAGTGCTGTTGCTTGGTGTGATGCTGGTGCTTGTACTGTTGCTTGTGTTGGTGCTGCTGCTGGCGTTTTTCCCTGTACTGGTGCTGGTGCTGGTGATGTTGCTGGTGGTGGTGCTGGTGCTTTTTCTGGTGCTTGTGCTAGTGCTCGAAACGGTTCTTGTGCTGGCTCCTGGGTTGTTAGCGGCGCTCGTTATGGTGCTTGTACTAGTGCTGGTGCTGGTGCTGGTGCTGGTGCTGGTTCCTGTACTAGTTATTGATCTGGTGCTGGTGCTGGTGTTGGTATTAGTACTAGCGTTTGTGCCTCTTCTGGTGCTTAGGCTGGTGCTGGTGCTGGTGCTGATGCTTGTGCTGGTGCTTTTTCTGGTGCTTGTGCTAGTGCTCGAAACGGTTCTTGTGCTGGTTCCTGGGCTGTTAGCGGCGCTCGTTATGGTGCTTGTACTAGTGCTGGTGCTGGTGCTGGTGCTGGTGCTGGTTCTAGTGCAGGTGCTTGTGCTTGTGCTTGTACAAGTGCTTGTGCTGGTACCGGTGCCAGTGCTGGTGCTTCTGCTGGTGCTTGTGCTTGTGCTTGTGCTTGTGCTTGTGCTTGTGCTTGTGCTTGTGCTAGTGCTGGTGCTGGTGCTGGTGCTGGTGTTGGTGCCGTTGCTTTTGCTGATGCTTAAGCTCGTGCTTGTGCTGGTGCTGATGCTGGTGCTTTTTCTGGTGCTTGTGCTCGAAACGGTTCTTGTGCTGGTTCCTGGGCTGTTATCGGCACTCTTTATGGTGCTTGTACTAGTGCTGGTGCTGGTGCTGGTGCTGCTGCTGTTGCTGGTGCTGGTGCTGCTTCTAGTGCAGGTGCTTGTGCTTGTACAAGTGCTTGTGCTGGTACCGGTGCTGGTTCTTGTTCTGGTGTCTGGGCCGGTACTGGCGCTTGTGCTGATGCCTGTATTAGTGCTGGAGATTGGGTTGGTGCCGGCGCTTTTGCTGGTGCCTGTACTAGTACTGGAGCTGGTGCTGGTGCTGGAGCCTGTACTGGTGCCTGTACTAGTGCTGGAGCTTGTCCTGAGTTCTGGTTCTGGTTCAGGTGCTAGTGCTGTTGCTGGGTCTGATGCTGGTGCTTGTACTGTTGCTTGTGTTGGTGCTGCTGCTGGCGTTTTTGCCTGTACTGGTGCTGGTGCTGGTGATGTTGCTGGTGGTGGTGCTGGTTTTAGTGCTGGAACTTGTACTGGATCCAGTGCTTGTGCTGGTGCTGGTGCTTGAGCTGGGTCCTGGGCAGGTGTCGGTGCTTGCGCTGGTTCCTGTACTAGTTATTGATCTGGTGCTGGTATTGGTATTAGTACTAGCGCTTGTGCTTCTCCTGGTGCTTAGGCTGGTTCCTGGGCTGTTAGCGGCGCTCGTTATGGTGCTTGTACTAGTGCTGGTGCTGGTGCTGGTGCTGGTTTTAGTGCAGGTGCTTGTGCTTGTACAAGTGCTTGTGCTGGTACCGGTGCTTGTGCTGGTGCTTGTGCTTGTGCTGGTGCTTGTGCTTGTGCTTGTGCTTGTGCTTGTGCTTGTGCATGTGCTAGTGCTAGTGCTGGTGCTTGTGCTGGTGCTGGTGCTGGTGCTGGTGCTGGTGCTGGAACTGGTGCCTGTGCTTGTGCCGGTGCTTGTGCTTGTGCTTGTGCTGGTGCTCGTATCTGTGTTTGTGCTGGAGCTTAGGCCACTGCCATATCTTGTACTAGTGCAAGTGCTTGTGCTGGTGATGAAGCTTGTGCTGGTGCTGGTGCTCGTATCTGTGTTTGTGCTGGAGCTCAGGCCACTGCCAGATCTTATACTAGTGCAAGTGCTTGTGCTGGTGATGAAGCTTGTGCTGGTGCTAATGCTGGTGCTGGTGCTGGTGCTGGTGCCTGTGCTGGTGCTGGAGGTGGAGGTGTTATTGGTCCTAGTGCTTGTGCTGGTGCCTGTGCTGGTGCCTGAATTAGTGCTGGAGCCTGGGCTGGTGCCGGCGCTTTTGCTGATGCTGGCGCTTGTCCCTGTCCTGGTACTTAGGCGGGAGCTGGTGCTTGTGCTGATGCTTGTGCTGGTGCTGTACCTTTTGCTGGTGCTCATACCGGTTGTTGTGCTGTTTCTGGTGCTTTTGCTTGGGCCGGGGCTGGTGCTGGTGCTAATGCTGGTGCTTGTGCTGCTGCTGGAGCTGGTGCTGGTGCTGGTGCTGGTGCTGGTGCTGGTGCTGGTGCCAGTGCTGGTGCCAGTGCTGGTGGTGGTGCTGTTGCTGGTGTTGTTGCTGTTGCTGGTCCCTATGCTGGTGCATGTGCTGGTGCATGTGCCGGTGCATGTGCTGGTGCATGTGCTGGTGTCTGTACTAGTGCTAGAGCTGGTGCTGGTGCTGGTACTGTAGCTTTTGTTGATGCTGGTACAAGTGCTTGTGCTGGTTTTTGTACTAGTGCTAGTGCTGGTGCTGGTGCTGGTGCTGAGGCTTAGGCTGGTGTTAGTGCTGATGCTGCTGCTGGAGCTGATGCTCTTGCTGGTTTGGTGGTGCAGTAGCTTGCGCCTGTTCTGGTGCTTAGCTAGTTTTAGTGCAGGTGGTGGTTTTAGTGCTGGTTCTGTTTGTATTGGTGGTGCTGGTGGTGGTGGTGGTGCTGGTGGTGGTGCTGGTGCTAGTGCTGGTGCTGGTGCTGATGCTTGAGCTGGTGCTGTAGCTTGTGCTGGTGCTCATACCGGTTCTTGTGCTGTTCTTGGTTCTTTTTCTTGGGCCGGGGCTGATGCTGGTGCTGGTGCTGTTGCTGGTGCTGGTGCTTTTGCTGGAATTGGTGCTGGAGCTGGTGCTGGTGCTGGTGCTGGTGCGGGTTTGTTGGTGCTACTGCTGCTGCCTGTCCTGGTGCTTAGGCTGTTTCTGGTGCTGGTGGTGGTGCTGTTGCTAGTGCTGGTGCTGGTGCTGGTGCCTGTGCTGGTGCAGGTGCAGGTGCTAGTGCATGTGCTAGTGCATGTGCTGGTGCCTGTACTAGTGCTAGAGCTGGTGCTGGTGCTGTTACTGTAGCTTGTCCGGATGCTGGTGCTGTTGCTGGTGCTGGTGTTGGTGCTGCTGCTGGTGCTGGTGCTGGTGCTGGTGCTGGTACAGGTGCTTGTGCTGGTTCTTGTACTAGTGCTAGTGTTGGTGCCGAGGCTTAGGCTGGTGCTGGTGCTGGTGCTGATGCTACTGCTGGAGCTGGTGCTGTTGCTGATGTGATGGTGCAGTAGCTTGTGCCTGTCCTGGTGCTTAGGCTTGTTTTAGTGCAGGTGGTTGTGTTAGTGCTGGCGCTGGTGTTGGTGCCTGTGCTGGTGCCTGTACTATTGCCGGACCTGCTGCTGGTTATGGTGCTAGTGCTGGTGCTGGTGGAGATGCTGGTGCTGGTTCTGGTGATGGTGTTGGTGCTGGTGCTGGTGCCAATGCTTTTTTATGCTAGCGCTTGTGCCTGTCCTGATGCTTAGGCTGGTGTCGGTGCTGGTGGTGGTGCTGTGGTGGTGCTGGTGCTGGTGGTGGTCCTGGTGCTTGAGCTTGACCCAGTGCTTTGCTGGTGTTGGTGCTGGTCCTGGTGCTTGTGCCTGTCCCGTTGCTTTTACTGATGCTGGCGCTTGTGCCTCTCCTGGTAATTAGGCTGGTGCTGTTGCTGGTGGTGGTGCTGCTGCTGGTGGCGGTTCTGGAGCTTGTGCTGGACCGGGTGCTTTTGCTGGTGAGAGTGCTTGTTCTGGTGCCTGGGCCGGTGCAGGCTCTTGTACTGGTGCCTGTACTAGTGCCGGAAATGGTGCTGGTTCTGGTGACGGTTCTGGTGCTGGCGCTTGCGCTTGTGCTTGTGCTAGTGCTCGTACCGGTGTTTGTATTGCAGCTTGGGCAAGTGCCGGCTCTTGTACTATTGCTAGTGCTTTAGCTGGTGCTTGTGTTAGTGCTGATGCTGGTTCTGGCGCTTGTGCCTGTCCTAGTGCTTAGGCTGATGCTGGTGCTGGTGCTGTTGTTTGTGCTAGTGCTGGTGCTGGTGCTGGTACTGGTGCTATTGTTTGCGCTGTATCAGGTGCCTGCCCTTGTGATAGTGCCTGTACTAGTTCTGGTACTGGTGCTGGTGCATGTTCTTGTGGTTGTGTTGGTACTTGTACCGCTGCTGGTGCTGGAGCTGCTGCTGGTAGCGATGCTTCTGCTTGTGCTTGTGCTAGTGCTTGTACCGGCTTTTGTGCAGGAGTTTGGGCAAGTGCCGGCTCTTGTATTATTGCAAGTACTTGTGATGTTGCTTGTGTTAGTGCTGGTGCTGGTGCTGGCGCTTGTGCCTGTCCTGGTGCTTAGTAATATTGCTGCTGGTGGTGCTGGTGGTGGTACTGGTGGTGGTGCTGGTGGTGGTGCTGCTGGTGGTGCTGGTAGTGGTGCTGGTGCTGGTGCTGGTGGAGAATTTGGTGCCGGTGCAGCAGCTTGTGATGGTCCCTATGCTGGTGCCTATACTAGTGATGGATCTGGTGCTGGTGCTGGCACTGGTTCTAAAACTGTTTCTTGTACCGTTGGTTGTGCTGGAGCATGGGCCGGTGCTGGTGCTTGTGCTAGTGCATGTACTACTGCTAGTGCTGGTTCTGGTGCTGGTGCTTGTGCTAGAGCACGTGCTTGTCCTGGTGCTGGTGTTGGTGCCTATGCTAATGCCTGTAATATTGCTGGAGCTGGTGCTGGTTCTGGTGCTAGGGCTGGTGCTGGTGCTGAAACTATACAAGATACTGAAAACAAAATGTAACTGTTTTTTCTTTAAGATACGGCATGTTCAAATATATTCAGCAGTTGTTAGAAAAATATTTGGTTGATGCTTCTTCACATTTGCTGACTTCAAAAATTGATTGGTTTTTCTAATTTGGTTGACTTTGTAATTGATAATTTTGTATTTTCCTAGTTCCTTGGTTTCATAGTTTTTTTGTAAAATCTCAACCTTTCCAAGTAAAACCTTCGATTTCCGATTTTGTATCTGAATCCAAAAATCTTGATATATATTTCTATAAATGCAATTTTCTCTGAAACTGTGCAGAATACTGAAACCAAAATTTCACTTTTTTTTCTTTATGGTAAGGCAAGTTCAAATATTGTCACCAATTGTCACAAAAAATTTTTTTAATGTTTTCTTTTTAATTGAAGTCTTGGTTTTTATTTTGTAGATAAGTATATTTCCTTAAAATATTCGTAAGTTCAAACTTTTAGCAATATTAAAGAACTCAAAAGTGAGTTTAAATGTTCCAAAATTTTGTTTTTCTGGCTTTGTTGACTTTGTTATTGATAATTTTGACTTTATCTTGTTCCTTAGTTTCATAGTTTTTTGTAAAATCTCAACCTTACAAAGTAAAACCTTCGATTTCTGATTTTGTATTTGAAACAAAAATTCTTGATATATCGTTGTATGAGGGCAATATTCTCTGAAATTATGCAAGCTACTGGAACCGAAACTTCACAGTTTATTTTTTAATGTACGGCAAGCTCAAATATTTTCAGCAATTGTGAGAAAAATACTGGGTTCATGTTTTTTTACAATTGAAATGTTGGTTTTCAATTTGCAGCTTAATATATTTCCTTAAAAACTTTGTAACTTCAAACTTTCGGCGGCTTTAAAGAACTCAAATGTTTTTCAAATGTCCCAAAAACTTGTTTTTCTGGTGTGGTCGACTTTCTATTTGATAATTTTGATTTTTTCTTCATCCTTAGTTTCATAGTTTCTTTTTAAAATCTCAACCATACAATATAAACCCTTCGATTTCTGATTTTGCTTTTGAAACCCTATCTCTAACCCTGACCTTAACTCTAATCCTAACCCTAACCCTAACCCTAGCATTATCTTCAACCCTAACCATAACCCTAACCCTAACCATAACAATAACCCTAAACCTAACCCTAATCATAACTCTAACACTTACCCTAACCCAAACCATAACCCTAACCCTAACCAAAACCTTATCTTCAACCCTAACCGAAACCCTAACCCTAACCATAACCCTAAACCTAACTAACTAACACTAACCCTAAACCTAACCGAAACCCTAACCCTAACCATAACCCTAAACCTAACTCTAACACTAACCCTAAACCTAACCGTAACCCTAACTCTAACCCTAACCCTAACCATAACTCTAACTCCAACCCTAAACCTAACCCTAACCCTAATCTTAACCCCAACTCTAACCATAATCCTAACCCTAACCCTAAACCTAACCCTATCTCTAACCCTAATCCTAATTCTAACCCTAACTCTAACCCTGATCCAAACCTTAACCCTAACCCTGACCCTAACCTTAACCCTAACCCTAACCCTAACCCTAACCCTAAACCCTTTCTTTGTTAAAATTGTATCAATTAGAGATCTCAGTTTAATGTAATCTGACGAAAGTTATACTGTAGATTTTGAAAATTCAAGTTACAAAATAATTTGATTAACCTTTGCTATGGTAACGAGCATTGTTTTTCAAAATCCAAAAGTTGAGTGTGCATTGACTTTCCAACAGCATCATCAAAAAGTATTGTCCTTTATATCAAATTGTTTGTCAAGAGCTGGAGAGTGCAACTAAGCCATATTTTTCCACTCCTTTTACACTTATTGTAAAAATTGATGTCAAAATACAAAAACTGGATAATCCAGCCTTCAAATGTTTTTTAGATTGTTGCCTAAGGAAAAAATCCCTGTATGTGAACTTCAAATCAAGCATCTTCATTGCATCGCATGATTTAAGGATCATTTTGATTTATAGGTTACAGAGGTTTGAATTCATTATAAAACTTGATAACTTAGTTTGGTCAGCGGGCTAAAAATTATACTTGAATAATTCGCAGTTAAAGTTTTGGAAGCAAAAAACGTTTAGAGAAACTTACATTTTCATGCAGTTTTAACACAGAAAATAATTATTTATGGAGCAATCATTATTATATCAATTATATAAATGATAAATTTACTCTCAAAACAGTTCATGTTTACAAAATTGATCAGATTAAACAACAGAACCTTCACTCTCATACATTTTTCCTTCTCGCTTGCTCGCATCCTTACTAGATCGTGATTTCTTAAATTTCAAGTCTTTTTCTCTCTACTTTGCAGTGGTGGTCATAGCCCTCTTAGCTTTTCTCATCCTTTTTGCATCTAAATACTTTCAAGGTTCTATTCTCATAACTTGAAAAATCATGTTTTTATATGATGCACCCATTGAAAACTGAGATAATGCAAATGCGAATCCAATTTCTATAGTCTTTTTCCCACAAAAAATATTTTTTTGACAAAACTTCCAGACAAGGCTGTGCATTGACTCATTTCCATATTGATTAGAGCCACGAGCACATCTTTATAGCAAGCCAACTTCACTCAAAAAAATCGAGAAAAATCGGAAAAAATCCCTTAAATCCCGAAAAATACTGTAAAAATATCAATAATCTCTCAAAATCCGGAAAAATCTTGAAAAATATAAAAAATTCCTCAAAATCCCGAAAAATCGCAAAAATTCGAAAGAAATCCCTAAGATGTCTAAAAATGTTAAAAAACATCAAAATCTCTCAAAATCCCAAAATTTCTTGAAAAAAAAATTCTTCAAAACTAGAAAAAAACCGAAAAAAAATCCCGAAGAATCAGAAAAATCGGAGAAAATCTCAAAAAATCGCAAAAGTGTTGAAAAAATTCGAAAAATCTCGAAAATTTGTGAAAAATTCAAAAAAATCGAAGAATCTTGAAAACTCTCAAATAACTTTGAAAAAATCTTGAGAAATCAAAAAATCAGAATAAAATCTCGAGAAATCAAAATAATTCCAAAAAATCTCCAAAAATTTTGCAAAAATTGCAAAAAATCGCAGAAATCTTGAAAAATCTCGAAAAATCAAAAAAATCCCAAGAAATATTCAAAAATATCGAAAAATCTTGAAAAATTTCGAAAAATCTTGAATATCTCGAAAAACCTGAAAAATTATCGAAAAATCCATAAAAAGCCCAAAAAGCCCCAAAAATCCCAAAAAATTTTGAAAAATTGCAAAAAAATCCAAAAAAATCCCAAAAACCTTTCAAAAATTTCAAAAAAACTTGAAAAATCTTGAAAATCTCGAAAAATCTGAAAAAAATATCGAAAAATCGCTAAAAAGCCTAAAAATCCCCAAAAAACCCAAAAAATCTCGAAAATTTCCAAAAAACCCAAAAAATCTTCAAAACACTCGAAAAGTTTTTAAAAATCTCGAAAAATCCTGGAAAAAAATCAAAAATGTTGAAACTTTCGAAAAATCTGAAAAAAATCTCGAAAAATCCGAAAAAATCCCAAAAAAGCCCCAAAAATCCCAAAAAATCTCGAACAAAACAAAAAATCCCAAAAACTCTTCAAAAATCTCAAAACATTTTGAAAAAATCATGAAAAATCAAAAATCAGAATAAAATCTCAAGAAATTTTGAAAAGTTTCAAAAAATCTCGAAAAATTTGAAAAGTTGCAAAAATTCCAAAAAAAACTCGATAATTTTCGAAAAACATGAAAAATCTTGAAAAATCTTGAAAATCTCGAAAAATCTGAAAAAAATATCGAAAAATCGCTAAAAAGCCTAAAAATCCCCAAAAAACCCAAAAAATCTCGAAAATTTCCAAAAAACCCAAAAAATCTACAAAACACTCGAAAAGTTTTTAAAAATCTCGAAAAATCCTGGAAAGAAATCAAAAATGTTGAAAAACTTGAAAAATCTTGAAAAATCTAATAAATCTCAAAGAATCCAAAAAATCCCAAAAAATCTCGATAAATTTCGAAGAACATGAAAAATCTTGAAAATATTGAAAAATCTCGAGAAATCTGGAAAAATCTGGAAAATATTCGAAAAATCATGAAAAATTTCGAAAAATCTTGAAAAAAAAATCTCCAAAAAAGAACTTGAAAAATTGAAATGTCTCAATATAATCTCGAATAATCGAAAAAAGTCCAAAAGTCCCGAAAAACTTCTAAAAACTCGAAAAATCTTGAAAAATCACGAAAATCTCCAAAAACACCAAAAAAATTTGAAAAAGTTTTCAAAAATAACGAAATATCTTGAAAAATCTCGAACAATCAAAAAAAACCCCGAAAAAACCCAGAAATCCCAAAAAATCTCCAGAAATCACGAAAAATCTTCAAAAATCTCAAAAATCTTGAAAATTTGCAAAAAACTCAAAAATCACAACAAATCTTGCAAAATCCAAAAAATCAATAAAGGTCTTCAAAAGTCTCGAAAAATTATGAAAATTCTCGAAAATCCTGGAAAAAACTCAAAAATGTTTAAATTCTCGAAAAATCTGAAAAAAACCTCGAAAAACCCGAAAAAAGGCCCAAACGCCCCAAAAATCCCAAAAATCTCGAAAAATCCAAAAAATCCCAAAAACTCTTCAAAAAACTCAAAAAATTTTGAAAAAATCTTTAAAAATCAAAAATCGGAATAAAATCTTGAAAATTAAAATAATTCAAAAAATCTCAAAAAATTTTTAAAAATTGCAAAAAATCTCGAAAATTCTCGAAAAATTCCGAAAAATTCCAAAAAATCTTGAAAAAAACTGAAATAAAAATTCTTGAGAAATCTTGAAAATCTCAAAAAATCTCCAAAAATCTCAAAAAAATTCAAAAATACAAAAATCTCAAGAAAAAAAAAACTCACTTGAAAAAAAATCTGAGAAAAATCTCGAAAAATAAATCTCAATAAATCTAAAAAATACAAAACATTTTTCAAAAATCACGAAAAATATTCAAAAATACAAAAAATTCCCAAAAAATATTCAAAACTATCGAAAATACTTGAAAAATTTCGAAAAATTTCTAAAAACTCAAAAAATCTTGAAAAATCTAATAAATCTCAAAGAATCCAAAAAATCCCAAAAAATCTCGATAAATATAGAAAAACATTAAAAATCTTGAAATATATTGAAAAATCTCGAGAAATCTGGAAAAATCTGGAAAATATTCGAAAAATTTTGAAAAACTTCGAAAAAATTTGAAAAATAAAAAATCTCCAAAAAAATCTTGATAAATTTCGAAAAACATGAAAAATCGTGAAAAATATCAAAAATCTTGAAAAATATCAATTAATCTCGTGTAAACTCGAAATATCTGGAAAAACTTCGAAAAATCTTGAAAAATTTCAAAAAATCTTGAAAAATAAAGAATCTCCGAAAAAATCTTGAAAAACCAAAAAATCGGATAAAATCTTGAAAAATCAAAATAATTCCAAAAAATTTTGAAAAATTTTGAAAAATTTTAAAAAATCACAAAAATCTCGAAAAATCCCGAATAATTTCAAAAAATCTCAAAAAAAACTCAAATATATTGAAAATTCTTGAGAAATCTTGAGAAATCTCAAAAAATCTCCATTAGTCTTGAAAAGTTGCAAAAAAACTCAAAAATCACAAAAATCTCGAAAAATCTCGAAAAATCCAAAAAATCCCCAAAGATCTTCAAAAGTTTCGAAAAATTTTGAAATGTCTCGAAAAATTTCCAAAAATAAAAAAAATAAAAAAAATCTCGAAAAATCTCAAAAAATTTTTAAAAATGGCAAAAAATCGCGAAAATCTTCAAAAACCTCGAAAAATCTCGAAATATCAAAAAATCACAAAAACTTTCGAAAAATTGAAATGTTAGATTTCATTTAACAGCCTAATATATTTCTTTAAAAACCTTTAAAGTTCAATCTTTCTGCTGCATTAAAAAACTCAAAATTGTTTATTAATGTCCTAAAACTTTGTTTTTCAGAAGTGATTGACTTTTTAATTGATAATTGTGATTTTATCTAGTTCCTTAGTTTCATAGTTTTTTTTAAAATTTCAATCGTACAAAGGAAAGTGTTCGATTTCTGATTTTGTATATCAAAACAAAAGTCTTGATATATCTTTCTAGGAATGCAATTTTCTCTGAAACTATGCAAGCTACTGAATCGAAAATTTCACAGTTTTTTCTTTAAGGTACAGCGAGTTTTAATTTTGTATTAATTTGTGTAGAGAATATTTGGTTCATATTTTATTAACATTTGAAATGTTAGTTTTCATTTAGCAGCTTAATATATTACCTTAAAAACTTTAAATGCTCAAACTTTTACGGGCGTTAAAGAACTCAAAAGTAGTTTTAAATGTCTCCAAAACTTGTTTTTTCTGGTGTGGTTTACCTTCTAATTGATATTTTTGAATTTTTCTACTTCCATAGTTTCATAGTTTTTTGTAAAATTTCAACCGTATAAAGTAAACCCGTCGATTACTGATTTTCTATTTGAATCCGGAATTCTCTTGATTTATCTTTGTATGAATGCGAGTTTCTCTGAAACTATCCAAAATCTTGAAACTAAAATTGCACAATTTATTCTTTAAGGTACGGCGAGTTCAAATATGGTCATAAACTGTGAAGAAAATATTTGGTTCATGTTTTATTTACAATTGAATTGTTAGTTTTTATTTAGCAGCATAATATATTTCCTTAAAAACTTTAAAAGTTCAATCTTCAGCGGCATTAAAGAACTCAAAAGTATTTATTAATGTTCCAAAAACTGTTTGTTCTGATGTGGTTGTTTATCTAATTGATAATTTTGACTTTTCCTAGTTCCTTAGTTTCAAAGTTTTTTGTAAAATTTCAACCGTACGAAGTAAACCCTTCGATTACTGATTTTGTATTTGAAACCAAAATCTTGATTTATCTTTGTATGGATGCAATTTTTTTCTGAAACTATTGAAGATACTGGAACTAAATTTCCACAGTTTATTCTTTAAGGCTCGACAACTTCAATTTGGTAAGCAAATGTAAAAAAAATATTTGGTTGATGTTTTATTCACAATTGAAATGTTAGTTTCAATTTTGCAGGTTAATATATTTCCTTAAAGACTTTAAAAGTTCAAACTGTCAGCGGCATTAAAGAACTCAAAAGTATTTATTAATGTCCCAAAATCTGATTGTTCTGGTGTGGTTGTTTTGTTAATTGATAATTTTGTTTTTTCCTAATTCCTTTATTTCAAAGTTTTTTTAAAATTTCAACCGTATAAAGTAAACCCGTCGATTTCTGTTTTTATATTTGAAACCAAAAATCTTGATTTTTCTTTGTATGAATGCAATTTTCTCTGAAACTATGCTTGATATTGAAACTAAGATTTCACAAGTTACTCTTTAAGATATGGCAGGTTCAAATATGGTCAGCAATTGTTAAAAAAGTATTGGATTCATTTTTATTAATAATTGAAATGTTAGTTTTCATTTTGCAACTTCATATATTTCCTTAAAAACTTTGTAAGCTCAAACTTTCAGCGGAATTAAAAGAAGTCAAAATTGTTTATTAATGTCCCAAAATTTTTTTTTTCTGGTGTGGTTGATTTGCTAATTGATAATTTTGATTTTTCCTACTTCCTTAGTTTTATAGTTGTTTGCAAAATTTCAACCGTACATAGTAAAACCTGTGATTTCTGATTTTCTATTTGCGATTTTCAAACCAAAAATGTTGATTTATCTTTGCATGATTGCAATTTTCTCTTAAACTATGCAAGATACTGAAACGAAGATTTCACAAGTTACTCTTTAAGATATGGCAAGTTTAATTATGGTCAGCAATAGACCTTTGCCCTTATTACGTCATGCGCTTCTGAGTCCGCAATGCATTGTGGTACTTGTATTTAATATCGCGGCCGTCTGTTTACGTTTTCTATGGTGATCGAGACACGTTGTATTTTGCTGCTGTAAAATTGTTAAGAAACTGCCAAAAAATCATGGAAAATCCAGCGGATTCTGATGGCCAGCACTTCCCTAGTTTTTTTCAAAACTCTAGTTCGGGGTCCAGTGCCAAGGAAGCTTCGGCAACAGAAGAACTTTACGAGAACAGAATTGTTAAAGGAGCATGCGGGCCTGCCAATGGTGATGGCTCTTCCGAAATAGTAGATACAGTGGGTGTGGATGAGACTGCAGAACAAGCCACAGTTGAAAAGGACGGTTGGTTAAGGTCCTTGACACAACTTCCAAGTTTTAGCCATGAAAAATTAGACGATCGTTTAATTAATAGCCCTTTAACATCAACAGAGAATGGAGCAGCGCCCAAGGCATTTAGGAACAAAAAAGAAGGGTACAAACTATGGAAGGAGGGATATGTGCGTGCTGTATTCGTTAAACCTAACGTTAAGGGGAAACGTATGTTATTCCTTGTAAAGGCAGAAGTATCTGCATCAATGAAGAGTGTCCAGTACATGGTATATGTTCATCTAGACCAAATCAATGGTGATGTGGTTTATGCGAAATGCGACTGTAAAGCTGGTCAAGGAGGGTGTTGCAAGCATGTTGCTGCTTTACTTTATACTTTACTTGACTTTATCAACATTGACATTGAAGAAATACCAAGTGATATAACATGCACCCAGGTTGGGCAGAAATGGCATATTCCTTCAGGTGCAAGAAATCTGTCATCTAAAGCTTTTAAGTTTCGAAATCTTGTTTTTGTAAAAGCAGAAGAAACTAAGAAGAGAAAGAGGCCTCTTGTAACTGGAAGCAGAGACACATATTGTGCTACACCACAGTTTGCTTTGGAAACAAGTCCAGATGAACTAGAAGGCTTAGTGGAAAGGCTGAGATTGGCAGGCAAGGCCCCAATGTTTTGTGAAGCAATAGAGTCAAATAATTATCAGCCTTGCTCTTTGTTTTAAACATCAAGCACAAGAGCTTTGGAGAAATTTTCAGGAAGCATTTTCAATGAGCAAACCGAGTTGCATTACATTCATAGACTTTATTGTAAGGTGCCACATGATAATGATGTCAGTGAATTACAGTTGAAGGAAGAAATTATCCAAAACATTCTTTCTAAAGTTGGCATATCTGTTGAAAAATCGATTGAGATTTGTCCCAAAACAATACAGCAGAGTGAAGAGCCAGCATGGTATTTTGAACGGGCCAAAAGAATAACTGCATCTATCTTTGGAAAAGTTTTAAACAGAAGACCAAATAACTATCCATCCTCTCTAATAAAAGCAGTTCTTGATAAAAACAAATATTGTTTAGAGTCAATGCCAGCACCACTAAGATGGGGAATCAATAATGAGAATACTGCAATTGCAAAATACAGTGAACTTAATCCTGAACTTGAGGTGAAGAAATGTGGCTTTATTATAAGTCCAAAATGGCCCTGGATGGGTGGTACACCTGATGGTATCACTTTGATAATGATTGTCCTGTTGGAGGCTTAGAGGTAAAGTGTCCTTTTTCAAAGAGAGACATGACATTGGAGGAAGCTTCTTTGAAAGACCGGACTTTCTTCTTAAAGCTAACTGATGCTGGCTTAAAACTGATAGAAAAACATGCATATTGTTATCAATGTCAAGGACTTGTAAATTTACTGGGACTTGAACGGATTGACTTTGTAGTTTTTACGTTAAAAGATTTTCATTGTTAAAGAATTTATAAGGATAAGTCTTTGTGGAAGTCAAAAATGCTTCCATCATTGACTGTCTTTTTTGTTAACCACATTTTGCCAAGGTTGTAAAAATGTTGCCAAAGTATTGTGAAACTATAAAAGCCTTTCATTTATTGCAAAAGCTTACACACATGTTTAATTTTTTTCAGAATGTCATAATCATGTTAGTATTCATTTGTATCTTTTAATTTCTAATATTTAATAGAACCATTATATGTTTAAAGCTTTCATTTAAATAGGAAAATGTTAGAAAGACAAAATAAAAAGATCTAGTGTGTTCTTGTAGAGATAAAATTGAAAACCACCAAAAATTAAAATCATTATCTGATTTCATTTTGATTTGATTATATCTAATTTAACTGTAAAAAAGTATGTAGTTACAGAAAAGAAAGTATCCTTTACAAAAATGTCCTTAATCATCTGCTGCATTTTCATTGATTAAAGGAGGAGGGAAGTTTGTAAGATAGGCACAAATAACCCAGATTTCATTCAACTGAGATGCCATTGTTAAAGGAAAAACTGAGCTTAAAATTTTAAATGTTTTTATCCTTGAAATGGCCCTCTCTACGTGGATTCGAGCTGATGCAATTTGCCTCGTCTCTATCTCCTCTCCCAAAGACAAATGCTCTTTTCCCCTCATAAATGGTGGAATGTAGAGGCCTACACCTTCTGGTAAGTCACTCTCTATGTCAAAGCCTCTATCTGCCATCACAGAGTCACCTTTCTCAAGTAGACCATAGAGTTGGCTGTTGCGTGTAGCATTTTTATCACTGGTCCTCCCTGTATAAAGTTCTGATACAAAGGAAACTGCTCCAGCTGGACTGATTCCTAGAAGGCCCTTAGCTGTGTTATAGTGCTTGTAATTTGAATATGTTGCATTTTGTGACCTCAGTGAAGATGGCCTCTCAATATAAAGCTCAGTGCAGTCAATGATTACTCTTGTTGAAGGATATGTCTCTTTGAAACAGTTTGGCATTGTTTTCATAACAGAAGATTTAGATTGCCATATTGGGTATGATCTGAACTTGCCTTGTAAAAAATCAAGCCAAGTGATCCATATTCTGGAGAACTGGGTTGTGGATATTCCTGCTCTGTAAGCAATGTCTTCTTCAAGGAGACCTAACCTTAGTCTCACAAGAACAAGAAAAATTCTTGTTCAGCAGGTAAGCTTCTCTTTGGACCTCGTTTTATGTGGTCAGCTGATATAATTTTGCTGGCATTTGTATTTGAGCCGACATAAATTAAATTGATGACAGCAGGACCAAAGGATTCCAAAATTATTTTGAAAGTTTTATAATCTGGAAGTCGAGTATAGAATCGAAAAACTTTGGGTTGTCCTTCAAACCATCAGCAGAGAAGTTTTTAGGTTTACCCTCAGAACCTGTTTGTTGTCTCAGGTCCTTATTTGCCTCCTCAAGTTGTTTATTTTTCAATTCCAATTCTGCAACGCTTTTCATCAGTTCATTTTCAATGTCATTTGATGGTTCTGGGCCAGAAGATATTAATTGATCTTCACTATGTCCATGACAGGCTGGATCTGAATCAATGTGAACATGGTCTGAGGTTTGTTCGGTAGACAAGTTCATGTTTCCAAAAAGTATTGTAGCCTTCTGTAAATTACTTGACCTGCTCCTTGCTTTAACGGTTGTTCTCATTCTCTGCTCTTTCTTGTCTTTATTCTTTGGCACTATCGTAGGGATATTATTCATGTAGGTTTTCCTACCATCAATGAAGTGTTTTGAGCATACCCTGTGGCCTTGGCCTGGATTGTCAAAGTTTTTCCTCGAAATCATGCGAAGCCACCGTTTACGGAGCTCTTGCTTTTCCTTACTTTTGCCGTTGGGAATCACATAAAAGAAAAGCTGTGGATCTCTTAGGCTGTTGCTAAAACATTCTGGAACGCAGCAAGTGATCCCTCCAACGACAGATTTAATTTTTCCATCATTCCTCTCTCCGCCAACAGCATCTACCATTGATCTAGTTTGTGTCGCATCCCCGTTGCTGTTCTCGTAAAGTTCTTCTGTTGCCGAAGCTTCCTTGGCACTGGTCCCCGGACTAGAGGTTTGAAAAGATCTAGGGAAGTACTGGCCATCAGAATTCGCTGGATTTTCCATGATTTTTTGGCAATTTTTTTAACAATTTTGCAGCAGCAAAATACAACGTGTCTCGATCACCATAGAAAACGTAAACAGACGGCCGCGATATTAAATACAAGTACCACAATGCATTGCGGACTCAGAAGCGCATGACGTAATAAGGGAAAAGGTCTATTGTTAAAAAAGTAGTTGGTTCATGTTTTATTTACAATTGAAATGTTAGTTTTAATTTAACAGCTCAACATATTTCCTTAAAAACTTTGTAAGCTCAAACTTTCTGCGGCATTAAAGAACACAAAATTGTTTATTAATGTCCCAAAAACTTGTTTTTCTGGGGTGATTGACTTTCTAATTGATAATTGTGATTTTACCTAATTCCTTAGTTTAATAGTTTTTTGTAAAATTTCAACCATACAAAGTAAACCGTTCGATTTCTGATTTTTTATATGAAACCAAAAATCTTGATCTATCTTTGTATGAATGCAATTTTCTCTGAAACTATGCAAGGTACTGAAACGAAAAGTCAACAGATTATTTTTGAAGGTACGGCGAGTACAAATATTGTCAGCAGTTTTCAAAAAAATATTGCATTCATGTTTTATTAACAATTGGAATGTTAGTTTTCAAATTTGCAGCTTGATATATTTCCTTAAAAACTTTGTAAGTTCAAACTTTCAGCGACATGAAAGGACTCGAAAGTGTTTTTAAATTTTTCAAAAACTTATTTTTCTGGTTTGGTTGACATTCTAATTGATACTTTTGACTTTTCCTAGTTCCTTAGTTTCATATTTTTTTTAAAATCTCAACCGTACAAAGTAAACCCTTTGATTCTGATTTTGTATATGAAACAAAAAATCTCTATTTACCTTTGTATGAATGCAATTTTCTCTGAAACTATGCAAGATACTGAACCGAAATTTTCACAGTTTGTTCTTGAAGGTACGGCCAGTTTAAATATTGTCAGCCATTGTCAAAAAATTATTTGTTTCATGTTTTTTTCACAATTGAAATGTTAGTTTTAAATTTGCAGCTTAATATATTTCCTCAAAAACTTTGTAAGTTCAAACTTTCAGCGGCATTAAAAAACTCAAAAATATTCTCAAATGTCCTAAAAACTTGTTTTTCAGGTGTAGTTGACCTTCTAATTGATGATTTTGACTTTTTCTAGTTCCTCAGTTTCATACTTTTTTGTAAAATCTCAACCATACAAAGTAAACCCTTAGATTTCTGATTTTGTATATGAAACAAAAAATCTTGATTTATCTTTGTATGAGTGCAATTTTCTCTGAAACTATTCAAGATACTGAAACGAAAATTTCACAGATTATGTTTGAAGGTACGGCAAGTTCACATATGGTTAGCAATTTTCAAAAAAATATTTTTTTCTTGTTTTATTTACAATTGAAATGTTTGTTTTCAATCTGCAGCTTAATAAACTTCCTTAAAAACCTTGTAAGTTCAAAGTTTCAGCGGCATTAAAAAACTCAAAAAAATTTTCAAACGTCCTAAAAACTTGTTTTACTGGTGTGGTTGACTTTATAATCAATACATTTGACTTTTCCTAGTTCCTTAGTTTCAAAGTTTTTTTTTTAAATCTCGACGGTACAAAGTAAACTCTTCGATTTCTGATTTTGTATATGAAACCAAAAATCTTGATTTATCTTTGTATGAATGCAATTTTCTCTAAAACAGTGCAAGATATTGAAACTAAAATTACACAGTTTATTCTTGAAGGAACGGCGAGTTCAACTATGGTCAGAAATTGTGAAGAGAATATTTGGTTCATGTTTTATTCACAATTGAAATGCTAGTTTTCATTTAGCAGCTTAATAAATCTCCTTAAAAACTTTAAAAGTTCAAACTTTCACGGGCGTTAAAGAACTCAAAAGTATTTTTAAATGTCCCAAAAACGTGCTTTTATGGTGTGATTGACTTTCTAATTGATAATTTTGATTTTTCCTCGTTCCTTAGTGTTATGGACTCCCTATGGACACCATTGTTTTAGTATCTATTATTGTATATCGGACTAGCCGAGTGAAGGTTGATGTTATGTTCAAGAGATAAACAAAGAGTATCTTTTCCGATCTTTACACTTACTTGCGGGCCAACATAAGATATAATAAAGTGGCGACGAGAAAAAGCGAATAATCAAGACTTGCAAGGAATATGGCTGCAAAACTTGACCTGGCACCACTACCGTGTTTCGATCCCCATAGCGATCAAAGTAACCTTGCTGCACGTTGGAAAACATGAATTAAACGATTTCAAACATTCCTCAAAGCAGCCAACATCTCGAATAAAACACAGCAGCGAGCATTGCTACTCTACCAAGCAGGCCCTGAAGTCCAGGACATTTTCGAAACACTCACCGATACGGGAAGAGACGATGATGTGGACGCGGCAATCAAAAGTCTCACAGAATATTTTGCTCCAGCACAAAACACAGATTTTGAAATATTTCGTTTCCGCCAAGCAAAGCAACAACCCCAAGAAACTTTGGAGACTTTTCACACTCGCTTGAGGAAACTGGCTCAAACATGTTTATTTCCGACAGATTCAATGGATAGAGAAATAAAACAGCAAATTATTCAAGGTTGCTCGAGTTCCTCATTGCGGAAGTACGCCCTGAAAACAAAGGAGGTCACATTACAAGACATTTTGGTGTAAGGCAAAACAGATGAAATCAGTAAAGAACAGGCAAAAGAAATAGAGAGACAAACCACAGAGCCAACAGAAAAATTGCAAGCCATGAAAATCGAGCTCAAACGGGACAGACCGAGTGGGAAAGGAAAAACACAACAAAAACACAATTCTGCAAATCCACCTTCACGGAAACCAGCTATTTGTTACAACTGTGGATTCGATTACCCTCATCGAAATAAACCCTGCCCTGCCAAGGGAAAAGTGTGCAGTTACTGCAAGAAAAAATCACTTCACTCGCTGTTGCAGACAACGTCAGAAAAGCCAACAAAACCGCGAGAAAGTAAACATAGTACAAGACAATACCAGCTCAGATGACAGCTCAGAGGAATATGTTTACTGTATGGATAAATCGAACGAAAACACAAAGAAATTGGAGACTAAGCTCAAAATCAATGGACAGGAAGTTTGGTTTCTCATCGACACAGGAGCGAGTGTCAACATTCTGGATGAAAAGTCGTTTGACAGAATTAATGCCACAGGGAAACCAGTCACGATCACGAAGTCAAACACCAAAATCTTTGCCTACGGATCAAAAGCACCACTCCAGCTGTTAGGTACTTTCGAAGAAACTGTTGAAACAAGTAAAAAGATTTCTCTTGCACGATTTCACGTTGCAAGGAACGTAAAAGGGAATTTGCTCAGTTCTCAAACGGCTCAAGATTTGCACCTTATCAAGATAAACATACACAGCGTGCAACTAGAAACAAAAACAGCCACACAAACACATTCAGCCCAGCCCACTGTAAATTCACCAAGTTACGTCAATCACTTGTTGAAGCAGCACAAGAAGGTTTTTAAAGGCGTCGGAAATTTGAAAAACTTTGAAGTTAAGCTACACACAAATCCTGCAATCAAACCAGTCATCCAAGCACAACGTCGTATCCCTTTCCATATACAAAAGAAAGTCGAGGAAGAACTAAAGCGACTCGAGGAAGATGACATAATCGAAAAAGTGGAAGGAGCCACACAATGGGTAAGTCCTTTGGTAATTACCCCGAAGAAGAACAGCGAAGAAATAAGAATTTACGTGGACATGCGTTTACCCAACACCTCAATTTTACGCACAAGACACCCTATGCCAACGACAGATGAACTGATTGCTGATTTAAACGGTGCGTGTCATTTTTCTAAACTTGATTTGAAACAAGGATACCATCAGCTGACACTGGCAGAAGAGTTAGCAGCAGAGAGAAATCTAACAACATTCACAACACACAAGGGACTCAGGAGATACAAAAGACTTTGTTTTGGTGTAAACTCAGCAGCAGAAATTTTCCAAAACACCATTTCTCAGACTATTCAAGATATCAGCAATGCCAAAAATATGTCTGATGATGTAATTATCTGGGGGAAAACCCTTGAGGAGCACAATACTGCATTAGAAAAAGTATTGCAACGATTCGAGGAAAAGGGAATTACTCTCAATGAAGGGAAATGCCGTTTCAACAAAACACGTCTTCAATTCTACGGCCTAGTCTTCAGCAAGGAAGGAGTTAGCCCTGACCCAAGTCTTGTACAAGATTTTGTCAATACACAACCACCAAAGAATGTTAGTGAAGTCCGTAGTCTACTATGAATGTCTCAATACTGCGCAAAATTTATTCAAGACTATGCATCAATCACAGAGCCCCTGCGAAGGTTGACACAGAAAAATGCACAATTTCAATGGGGAAAAGACCAACAAGAAGCATTCGAAAAAATAAAGAAAGCTCTATTATCGGATCCAGTTATGGTCTACTTTGATATTGCCAAGCACACAGCAGTCACTACAGATGCCAGTCCATACGGAATTAGTGCAATACTGTCTCAAACATCGACACCAGAAGCGACAGATCACAAAATCGTAGCATATGTATCAAGATCGTTGACACCTGTCGAACAGCGTTATTCTCAGACTGAACGAGAAGCACTAGGACTAGTATGGGGAATTGAACGTCTACATCTGTTCCTATATGGAGCAGGAAACTTCAATGTCTTTACAGATCACAAGGCACTCGAAACAATCCTCAACAATCCAGTTGCCAAACCACCCGCTCGTATCGAGAGATGGCAATTGCGACTGCAAAACTACAGCTTTACCGTAAAGTTCAAGAAAGGATCAGATAATCCGTCAGACTACCTATCAAGACATCCAGCGTCGCATCGCTCGGAGCAAGACACAATTGCCGAAGAATATGTAAACTTCATCACCAAAAATGCCATTCCAAAAGCCATGACATTGAAAGAAATTGAGGAGGAGACGGAAAAGGATAAAACCCTCCAAGTTGCAATTGACCTGATTCGCAGAAATCGATGGCATGAAATGGATAAAATCCAAGATCCTACCATCAACAGACGAGATCTCAAAGTTCTTTGCAGCATCAAACAGGATCTCACTGTCACAGGAAACATAATTCTAAAGAGCACAAGAATCGTCATACCACAGACACTACGCCGCAAAGCTATAGAACTTGCTCATAAACCAGGACATTCAGGGACAACTAAGACGAAAATGTTACTGCGTGAGAAAGTATGGTTCCCATATATCGATAAAACAGTGAAAGCATTCGTAGATCAATGCACTGCTTGCCAAGCAACGGGACATGAAAAGAGCAAGGAACCGATGCAGTCAACAGACCTACCACCAGCACCATGGCACACGGTCAAAGCGGATTTCTTTGGACCAGTACCATCCGGAGAATATTTGCTGTCTGTCATTGACACATACAGCCGTTTTCCTGAAGTCGAAATTGTTAAATCAACGGCAGCAGGAAGCATCATTCCAAAACTTGATCGTATTTTTGGAACACACGGGATTCCAGTCAAATTTATATGTGACAATGGTCCACCATTTAACGGAATTGAAATGGAAACATACATGAAAACATGGGGAATTGAATTCAAACCAGGAACACCACTATGGCCTAGACAGAATGCAGAAGTAGAATCTTTCAATCGACCTCTCAAGAAACTACTTCAAACGTCCAAAATTGAAGGAAACAATTGGAGAAAGGAACTGCACTTATTTCTGTTAAACTATAGGTCAACACCACACTGCACAACTCAAGTTGCACCCGCTGAACTTCTGTTCAATCGTGTGATCAGAACGAAAATTCCTGCCATAGGAATCACGTCGAAACCATCCAACAAACACAAGCTTGTCAAACGAAACGATAGAGATAGCAAGACAAAAGCCAAAGTCTACTATGACAAACGTCAGCACACAAAACCATCCGACATCAAAGAAGGAGATCTCGTACTCGTCAAACAAGAGAGAAAGAACAAACTGACAAGTAAATTCGATCCGAAGCCATATCGCGTCACTGATATCAGAGGAACTAAAGTAATCGCTGAAAGATCTGACCATAGGATAACTCGAAACATCTCATTTTTCAAAAAGTTTTATAACTCCTTTGAATCAAAAATCGAATCAGAGACTGATGATGATGATGATACAGTTCAAACAGACACTGAACCTGAAGCCGATAGTGTACATCGATATCCAAGGAGACCACGCATGATGCCTATGTACTATGGTCAAGTTATCACACATTGAAAACTACTTTATTAATAAACTGCTGAATATATAACCGATGTTAGTAATTTTGATTTCCGAAGAAGAGGAGAGATGTTATGGACTCCCTATGGACACCATTGTTTTAGTATCTATTATTGTATATCGGACTAGCCGAGTGAAGGTTGATGTTATGTTCAAGAGATATACAAAGAGTTTCTTTTCCGATCTTTACACTTACTTGCGGGCCAACATAAGATATAATACTTAGTTATACAGTTGTTTGTGAAATTTTACCCGTAAAAAGTAAACCCTAGGATTTCTGATTTTGCATTTGAGTCCGAAATTCTTTTGATTTATCTTTGTATGAATGCAATTTTTTCTGAAACTATGTAAGATACTGAAGCTAAATTTGTACAATTTATTCTTTAAGATACGGCGAGTTCAAATATGGTCATCAATTGTGAAGAAAATATTTGTTTTATAATTTTTTTTCAATTGAATTGTTAGTTTTCATTTAGCAGCTTAATATATTTCCTTAAAAACTTTAAAAGTTCAAACTGTCAGGGGCATTAAAGCTCCAATGCAACGAAAAACTGTTTTCAAAGATTTTCACTTAATTTTATACAATTGAGGCCACTGAAAACGAATCTGTTGTTACTTTTGGTAAAGGGGGTCGGCAAGGCACTTATATTTAGACGAAAAGTTGCCATTCTTCTCAAAAAGCGGTCGACGCGGTCAGTTGACTCCTTTTCAACCCGTGACGTCAGAAGGTTTGCAAGCCTCCTGACATTCTAAATAATGGCGGAAAGTAAACAGTCAACACATACGAAGCCTTCTCGCAGAGGCGGCAAGTTTTGCGTTGCTGGCACTGCCAATGGTAGTAGTTGTCAAAATACTAGCTACTGCAAAGATGTGAAAATGCACTATTTTCCATCGAACGAGGAACTTCGACGAAAATGGGTAGCCTTCGTGAGAAGACATCGCCACAATTGGAAGCCAACTTCGACATCGGTACTCTGCTCTGTACATTTTGAGCCTACATGCTATGAAAGGCGGCTGGACATCGCTGGTATACCCAGTGAACTACAATTAAAGAAAAACAGATTGCTGAAAGACTCTGTGCCGACAATTGATGCAGTTGAACGCCAAATTCCGAAAGGGCCTACGGCAAGACAGCGAAGACAGGTGGGTTATCCTATAGTTCGATTTTTAAAATATGTTTTATTTTGAAAAGAGTTTAAGTAAAGCATATTCTTGCTGAATGGTGTGGCAGTCTGAATTATTATAGCGTTTGTTAAGAAATTGAGTCCTTTAATAGCTGATATGCTATTCAAAAATGTCCCCTTGAAGATCAAAGCATGTGTGCCTTTTGCAGATCAAGCGACACGCGCTGTCATCGTCGACAACAGTGGATTTTGAAGAGCTCACGGAGGTAGATCTGGAAAGCGAAATGCCCCATATCAATGAAGATGCTGAGACTGGTATTGAGATGCAATCTCAACCAACTGAAAGTGATGTGGTAGAAGTACCCAAAACTGTGCCTTGTGGCAACTGCAGCATTTTAAAGTTGAAGATAAGGAGATATCAGCAGAATATCTACAAGCTTAAAATTAAAAAGCAGCATCTAAAGGATCAAATCCAAACGGTAAGATATATGAAAATTGAAAATAATGGAAAGTTGCATATGTCTTTATAAGGTGCTACTTTTGTTTTTTATTCTTAGTTATTGTTAAGTAACACCAACTGTATGGATTTGTTTGCTTTATATGTAATTGTGATATCATTATGGTTTTTTCATAAGTTGACAAGTCCTGATACTGATGATGAAAATATTCCAACCGACCAATGTACAAGTATCAGTTTACCTACAAGTGGCTTTTTTGAAGATGTTGTGATGAAAACATTGATTTGCCTGACGAGGTCCAAGAAGAATCTGAAGAATCAGATGAAGAATGGAAGGAAAGTGAATGGGAGGAAATTGAAATGGGAGACCTGTCAGATGCTGAGGATCAAGAGTGTCATCCAACATATGAATTTCCCCCTGAAAGGTAATGTATATTATACTCTTGAGTACTTTTCCTTGAAGGGATTTTTTATCAGACTGCGAGGAATTATTATCAATCCTATATCAGTTTCTCATGCCAGAAATTTACAAAGGTCTCACAAAAAAGCTACACTGTTTCACTCATGGCAACTGATGTTACAGAGAAATTTCGATGCCTGTCAGATCTAGGCAAGTCACTCTGTACAAGCCATCATGGTTGGGTATACAGAATGATTTTGAACAGTTTTTAAAAGACAATGACTTTAAGAGAGACTGTATGGTGCTTCAAAGTTATTTAAAGAAACATATTCTCCATTATAGCACTTCAGATGCAAAGTCACTGAAAGAAGAACCAAAATATGTGGTGTTTCATACAATGCTCATGCAGCTATTTTGTATGTTTTGTTTCCATTGCCACGATGATAACCCAGAAGTATCAATGCAGGTGAATGGTACCATGGTGACTGTGCTACAAGAGTGTGCTCATTGTGGAAAGCAATTTCAATGGCGTAGCCAGCCTTTAGTTCTTGGAAGATTCCCTGCTGGGAATGTACTCTTCAGTTTTTCTGTGCTCATGGCAGGAGCATCTATTAGCAAAATGCTGTTGGCGATGAAGCATTTTGGACTTTCTGTCATCAGTGCTAGAACATTCTGCTACCATCAACAAAAGTTTTTATTTCCAGTAATTTTGCGGCACTGGGAAGAGCAACAACAAAAACTCTTGTCAACCTTATCACTAATCAAAGATTCTGTTTGGGCTGGTGATGGACGCTTTGATAGTATTGGCCATAGTACCAAGTTTGGGACATATACAATGCTCTCTCCTACATTAATGAAAATAGTGCACTTTGAGCTGGTGCAGGTAAGTTTAGACCACACCTTACATCATTATTTTTAAAAGTGTACTTTTAGCTGCAATACAGTTGATGTAAGGTCACAGCCTATCAACAAACTGCTGATTGTCTAATGTTATCACAAAAGTGGGCTCATGTCAAAAGCAGTGGGAAACAAATACTGCTCAATCCTTGGATTATTTTCTCGAATTTCTTTAGTAATTAATAGATCATTGTTCTGTTTAATATATATTACTTTTTTGTTTATTCTCAGGCAAATGAGGCAGGGAGCAGTAATGCCATGGAATTGTTTGGAGCCAAGAAGTGTTTTACATTTTTATTATCGAAAGGGATCAGAATACCAATTTTCATCTCAGATAGGCATCGTGGCATAGCAAAGTGGATCAGAGAAAATCAGCCACTTACATCACATTTCTTTGATTTATGGCATGTTGCAAGGACTATTTGCAAGAAAGTATTGATGGCAAGCAAGGAGAAGGGCTGTGAGGTTCTCAGTTCTTGGGTCAAGAACATCAAGAAGCATTTGTACTGGTGTGCTAGTTCTACAAAGCTAGGCTTTGGCGCCCTTGTTGTGGCTAAGTGGGAATCCTTTTTGCAGCATGTTACTGGTTCTCATAAAGATCATCCAAATTCCCTCTTCAAAAACTGCCTTCATGGTGAAATTAAGCCTCGCAAATGGCTGAAAATAGGTATTTGTGACTATGCTATAGAAGGCTATAATTCCTTATCAGGAGTAAGTGCAAGAAGGCACTACCTCGAATACTTTGCCCAATCAATGCTGTTTGTTGGATTTAAAACCAAGTGTGTCTTGAGATTGCTTAGAATTGCAAGATACTGTTTAATATTTTATTCTTACCTTTCCTTTGTTTGGAAAGGACACATGACAGATTCTCTGACAGAGTCAGTTTAAACATTTCCTATAAAAATTGTAAGTAAGCAAGTTTGTTTAATCAAAGCAGACAATTGTATGCTGTTGCTGATCACTTCAGGCTTAATACCTTACCAAAGCAAGAGATACTGGAATTAAATTTGATGAATCCATAGTAAACACTGCCAAGTGCTGAAGCAATAAAATGTTTATGTTGCACTGTAAATTATATTGTTATTATAGGGTCTCCAGCCTATGACAAGCTGCTGTCAATCTGCCAGAACAAAAGAATTCTTGAAGATATTTCAAAACTATCCCCAGATGCACAGACAAGTTCACTAGAAGCATTTCATGCCCTTCTAAATCACTGGCACCCAAAGATGATTTGTTTCTCTTGGATGGGAACAATGTGCAGGTACATATAGTGCAGTGCAAACATTTGTAATAACGTTGATGACAAAAAACAGACGAAAATCAAAACCTTTACAGATGTCATACTTTGTCTTATTATCCCTTGGTGTAGTGATCTGAACTTGTAATAAACTCAACCATTTATAAAATGCATGTTAAAAAACAGTTTTTATATCTTTTAGGCATATCCTAGCCTCTCTCCATTTTAATGAGAATGTGAAGCGTGATTCGAGAAAATCAAAAGATGGCAAAACATACTACCATGTTAAGTACCCAAAATTCAAGCTGGGAGAGGAAACTGTTAGAGAAATTACCATGAAGCCTACTTACAGTGAGCAGTATTTATATGTTTTTCATAATATATGATCAAAAGCTACACATATCTCACACACAAACTATCCAGTTTGTGTATGATTTGCATTAAAGGAATAGAAAAGTGGTGTTTGTGACACCATGCACACTGGGTCACATGATATGCCAACAATGGTCGAACACTTGACGATAATTTCATGACAATTAAAGCGGAATTCAAACAGACAATAATGATCTCTTTCTGCATTATGTCAAAAAACGGTTTTGTGTGTCAGTTTACCTTTATAAGCTTCTTCAGAACAACTGTTCCACACAATCAGAGCATATAATAAGCATACAGAGCATTAGTTGTCCGATGATTGCATTAAGCATGAAATGTCAGAGTAGCAACCTAGAACTATCCTAATCAATGTCTGGCAAATTTTCTAGAATATGTCAAAGAAATGTCAGAGTTGCTGTTCACTATGCAACCCCAAGAGCTTAAAGAGGTTCTGGACAGGTACAAGAAAAAAACACCAGAGCTACTTAACAGACAATTCAAGGAACGTGTGGGAAAAACTGAAGCAGTCTCAAAGTTTTTAGCTAGGAAGAAGCTAACCACAGAATATTATCCTCCAGGTGAGGATAAACTTTGGTTCTTGAAAATAATTTCTTTTTCTGGCAATGAAAATTTGAAAGTTGTTCTTGTACTTATGTCTTAGTAACTTGTTTTTCAAAACAGACATTGTAACTTATACATGATACCTACTGCAGTTGTTGTACCAATGAAATGTACATGGCACTTTTCACAATAAAAAAGTTTTTCCTTTTCTTTTGTTGAAACTTTTTGCATTCCTATAAGTAAAAGGCTTTCCCTGCAGCTTTCTCATGCCATTAAAAACAGTAATATAACTTAGTAATATAAATTGCTGGTTAATAGCTAATTGTTATTTTTAAATCTCACAGTGGAAGAACAAGAACAGCTGCTGAAGGCACGGAAAAGAGCTGTAGAAGCTGGGTCACTTATGGCCTCAGAAAAAAAGAGAAAGAAAGTGCAAAAAGTGCAAGAAGCCCATGAAAGGCCCCACACGTCAATCTTGCAGGGAACCTGTTGATTTCTAATGATTTTCTTCAATTTATATTTTTTATTATCTAATTTTACTTGGAAAACTTCTTTGAGGCGAACAAAATTAAAAATCTAGGCCACATCCTTTTTACTGTCAGAAAACATTGACATAGAGTAAAACAGCTGGTATAATTACAAACAATCTATTTCTAGCTAAGTGGTAATATTGAAAAGAAAGGAGGCACTGGTACTAGTAAAAACAAGATATTATCTATTCAAACATAATGATACAATTTAATTATTAACAGCAATGAAAGTGTTTCATTCTCTTTCTTCAGTTGTAGCATATCCTTTGGAAGCTGGATTTGGAAATCTACTTCTTATGTTGTTATATATACAAGCAGGCAGTGGTCGTGTTTTGTTCCACCCTAAATAACCAAAGATCCACAGTATGAGCCACCTGTAACTCACTGCTCTTATAAACCTGTACAAAGGAATGATTGAGTGGCTTTTAGTTCTTACTATTTTGCTTCATGAAACCTATATAAGAAACATTCAGTGCAACAATGATTTTAGTATATTTGTAAATACTTATATGGAAAGTCTTTGTCAATTCTGTGTCATTGTTAGAGTCTAATATGTCTCATTAAAGCATCCATGTTATCTTGGAATTTATTTGGATTCATGGATTTAATTTGTTTAGTTGTCAAAATTTGCTGAAGGTTGTCTTTTTAAAATATTTCCTGACAATTTCCCACTGGGAATTCTCTATTGGTAAGTGAGGGGTGGGGTTAACACAATTGGGTTCCGGCAACAAAATGTGTCTGGTGTACATTCCCTTGCCTAAGTGGAGTGGTCTATTTTGAAGCTGTTTTTGAGAAAACTTGGCAAGGTATGACTTAAAAAAGTTTTACTTTTGAATCTTTCATAAATATGCTGAGAACGATCTCATTTTTCTAACTAAAAGGGAGTTAATCTAGGGCTCAATTTTTAGGAAAGTATACCTTAAAAATCAACTAAAACTTGAATTTTACTCTTATTTTTCTGCCAGAAAAAATTGTTATCTTTTCCAACAGCAAGGAAAATATTGAAATGTCAATATACTCGTTTTCAGTTTGATTTCCTCTTCTTCTGTATGGTCTACCAATTTTATCTTTCAAAAGTGGTGCAACCATCATTAAATTTGTCTGGTTTGTGAGAGCACTGTAAGCAGGGTAGTTCGTGACACATTTTATTTCATCTATGGTGCCATCAAAAGTCAGTTTTCCGACTGCCTCTGCAATGTCCCAGCAGCAGCAAACTCTCTTGCACCAATTAAAAGATCCACTTTGCACTCATTACAGCTACACCTGCAACAGGTTTTAAAAACTTTCAAATACAATTTCTGTAGACTGAAATGCTTACTTTATCAGGGAGTAACCTGTTCTTACTTAGAAAACACTTCACAGTGTAAGGCTGAGAAAATATAAGGAGAGCAATGGTATTTGCCACTACATGGAAAGATACAACACATGCAGGACAGCAACTGCCCTTCTCCTAATAATAAAGGTCGTAAAGTGCAAATTTTCAATATATTCTGTGTATTTAGAGAGATAACTATGCAAAAATTTATGTTTTTACTGTAAATAAAGCACCCAGCTAAGGTAATCCGCACAAAAAAAATTTCTTGAGTATTTTACAGCAGACCCCGTTTTTGCCCCCCCCCCCCCTAAAATAATTATTCCTCTCGTAACAACACGGTTTTGAAAGGTTTAACCTCAAATTTAACACGTTGATCTCAGTTTGCTTAGGCCCACTGTTGTAAACTTGCATTACCAACTGTTTCGTTTCTAACGCCAGATTTAGGCCGAGGCCTAAATTACTGTGTGGCAAATTATATTTAGTATACAATTGCTTACCAGGAATCAACAGCTTCGGTTCGCCGGAATCTTTTCTTTAACGTTGTGTAGAGGATTCCATCTTCGTCTGCTTCAATATTTTCGTCACTAGCATCATCATCTGAGGAGGAAGCTAATGGCTCCCCATCATATGGATCGACTATCGGTAATATTTCCCCAATATCCTCTCTATCTGATGATTCATGACTTGAATCAGATGCCGATGTGTCTTGTTCACTTGCTGACATCTTTTTTGACTATGTCCCTCAAAGTTTCGCGAATTTATTCTTTTCGCACTTCGACAACTTGCTCAACCCCGTACAACCGTACAACCACAATGTATAGTGACCGTTGTTGTTCTGAACTGCAAACCTTTCAACGTCACTAGTGCCCAGATCCCTAAAAGCCTAGGTCGCCAAGAGCTGCCGACATTGCAAGGCTAAATGCCGATAATGCAGACGGAAGATCGCAAAACAAACTATACCATGTGATAGAGCAAGGTTTAAACCTTGGGTTTTGCACAAAAAAATATTATCAAAAATTTCGTTGCATTGGAGCTTTAAAGAACTCAAAAGTATTTATTAATGTCCCAAAATCTGGTTGTTCTGGTGTGGTTGTTTTGTTAATTGATAATTTTGTTTTTTCCTAATTCCTTTTTTTCATAGTTTTTTGTAAAATTTCAACCGTACAAAGTAAACCCTTCAATTACTGATTTTGTGTTTGAAACCAAAAATCTTGATTTATCTTTGTATGAATGCAATTTTTTCTGAAACTATGGAAGATACTGGAACTAAATTTGCACAGTTTATTCTTTAAGGCTCGGCAAGTTCAATTTGGTAAGCAAATGTAAAAAAAAATCTTTGGCTGATGTTTAATTCACAATTGAAATGTTAGTTTCAATTTTGCAGGTTAATATATTTCTCTAAAAACTTTAAAAGTTCAAACTTTAGCGGCATTAAAGAACTCGAAAGTATTTATTAATGTCCCAAAATCTGGTTGTTCTGGTGTGGTTGTTTTGTTAATTGATAATTTTGTTTTTTCCTAATTCCTTTATTTCATAGTTTTTTGTAAAATCTCAACTTTACAAAGTTAACCCTTCGGTTTCTGATTTTGTATTTGAAACCAAAATCTTGATTTATCTTTGTATGAATGCAATTTTTTCTGAAACTATGGAAGATACTGGAACTAAATTTGCACAGTTTATTCTTTAAGGTTCGACAAGTTCAATTTGGTAAGCAAATGTAAAAAAAACATTTGGTTGATGTTTTATACACAATTGAAATGTTAGTTTCAATTTTGCAGGTTAATATATTTCTTTAAAAACTTTAAAAGTTCAAACTTCAGCGGCATTAAAGAAATCAAAAGTATTTATTAATGTCCCAAAAGCTGTTTGTTCTGGTGTGGTTGTTTTTCTGATTGAAGATTGTGAAATTTTAGCCGTACAAAGTAAAACTTGGGATTTCTGATTTCGTATTTGAAACCAAAAATCTGGATTTATCTTTGTATAAATGCAATTTTCTCTGAATTTATGCAAGATACTGAAACTAAATTTGCACAGTTTATTCATTAAGGTACGGCGAGTTTAAATATGGTAATCAGTTGTCAAGAAAATATTTGGTTCATGATTTATTTACAATCAAAATGTTAGTTTTCATTTAGCAGCTTAATATATTTCCTTAAAAATCTCAAAAGTTCAAACTTCAGCGGCATTAAAGAACTCAAAGTGTTTATAAATATCCCAAAAACTTGTTTTTTTAACTAATAATTTTGATTTTTCCTAGTTTCCTAGTTTCATAGTTTTTTTGGGAAATTTCAAACGTACGAAGTAAACCCTTCGATTACTGATTTTCTATTTGAATTCGAAATTCTCTTGATTTATCTTTGTATGAATGCGAATTTCTCTGACACTATCCAAAATCTTGAAACTAAAATTGCACAATTTATTCTTTAAGGTACGGCGAGTTCAAATATGGTCATAAACTGTGAAGAAAATATTTGGTTCATGTTTTATTTACAATTGAATTGTTAGTTTTCATTTAGCAGCATAATATATTTCCTTAAAAACTTTAAAAGTTCAATCTTCAGCGGCATTAAAGAACTCGAAAGTATTTATTAATGTTCCAAAAACTGTTTGTTCTGGTGTGTTTGTTTTTTTAATTGATAATTTTGATTTTTTCCTAATTCCTTTATTTCATAGTTTTTTGTAAAATTTCAACCGTACAAAGTAAACCTTTCGATTACTGATTTTGTATTTGAAACCAAAATCTTGATTTATCATTGTATGAATGCAATTTTTTCTGAAACTTTGGAAGATACTGGATCTAAATTTGCACAGTTTATTCTTTAAGGTTCGGCAAGTTCAATTTGGTAAGCAAATGTAGAAAAAAATATTTCGTTGATCTTTTATTCACAATTGAAATGTTAGTTTCAATTTTGCAGGTTAATATTATTTCTTAAAAACTTTAAAAATTCAAACTTTCAGCGGCATTAAAGAACTCAAAAATGTTTTTAAATGTCCCAAAAACTTGTTTTTTGGGTGTGGCTGTTTTTCTAATTGATAATTTTAATTTTTATCTAGTTGAAGCCAAAAATCTTGATTTATCTTTGTATGAATGTAATTTTCTCTGAAATATACAAGATACTGAAACTAAAATTGCAAAGTTTCTTCTTTGAGTTACGGCAAGACCAAATATGGTCAGCAAATGTGAAAAAAATATTTGGTTCATGTTTTTCCACAATTAAAATGTCACTTTTTATTTTGGAGCCTTATATATTTCCTTAAAAACTTTGTAACTTCAAACTTTCAGCGGCAATAAAGAGCTAAAAAATGTTTTTAAATTTTCTCAAAAACTAGTTTTTCTGGTGTGGTTAACTTTTTAATTGATAATTTTTATTTTTGCTAGTTCCTTAGATTCATAGTTTTTTGTAAAATCTCAGCTTTTCAAAGTTAACCCTTCAGTTTCTGATTCTGTATTTGAAACCAAAAAACTTGATTCATCTTTGTATCAATGCAATTTTCTCTGAAGCTATGCAAGATACTAATACAAAAACTTCACATTTTTTTCTTAATGATACGGGAAGGTCAAATATTGTCAGCAATTGCAAAAAAATATTTTGTTTATAAAATATTTATAGAAATATTTGACATATTCATAAGTGAAATGTCAGTTCTCATTTTGCAGCTTAATATCTTTCCTTAAAAACTTTGTAAGTTCAAACTTTCAGGGTTATTAAGGAACTCAAAAGTGTTTTTAAATGTTCCAATAACTTGTATTTCTGAAGTAGTTGACTTTCTAATTGATATTTTTGATTTTTTTCTAGTTTCTTAGTTTCATAATTTTTTGTGAAATTTCAAACGTACGAAGTAAACCCTTCGATTACTGATTTTGTATTTGAATCCAAAATTATCTTGATTTATCTTTGTATGATTACAATTCTCTCTGGAACTATGCAAAATCTTGAAACAAAAATTGGAAAAATTATTCTTTAAGGTACGGCGAGTTTAAATATGGTCATCAATTGTAAAGAAAATATTTGGTTGATGTTTTATTTACAATTGAATTGTTAGTTTTCATTTAGCAGTTTCATATATTTCCTTACAAACTGAAAAAGCTCAAACTTCAGCGGCATTAAAGAACTCAAATGTGTGTATTAATATCCCAAAAACTTGTTTTTCTGGTGTGCTTGTTTTTATAATTGATAATTTTAATTTTTCCTAATTTCTTAGTTTCATAGTTTTTTTGTGAAATTTCAAACGTTCGAAGTAAACCCTTCGATTACTGACTCTGTATTTGAATCCAAACTTCTCTTGATTTATCTTTGTATGAATGCAATTTTCTCTGAAACAATGCAAAATATTGAAACTAAAATTGCACAGTTTATTCTTGAAGGAAGGTCAAAACCAAATATGGTCAGCAATTGTGAAAAAATTATTTGGTTCATGTTTTATTTACAATTTAAATGTTTGTTTCCATTTGGCAGCTTAATATATTACCCTAAAAACTTTCTAACTTCAAACTTTCACCGGCGTTAAAAACTCAAGATTGTTTTTAAATGTCCCAAAAATTTGTTTTTATGTGTGGTTGACTTTCTTATTGACAATTTTGATTTTTCCTAGTTCTTTAGTTTCATAGTTTTTTGTAAAATTTCAACCGTACAAAGTAAACCTTTTTATTTCTGATTTTGTATTTGAAACCAAAAATCTTGATTTATCTTTGTATCATTGCAATTTTCTCTGATTTTATGCAAGATACTAAACACTAAACTAAAATTGCACAATTTATTCTTTAAGGTACGGCAAGTTCAAATATGTTCATCAATTGTGAAAAAAATATTTGGTTCATGTCTTATTTTCAATTGAATTTTTAGTTTTCATTTAGCAGGTTAATATTATTCCTTAAAAACTTTAAAAGTTCAAACTTTCAGCGGCATTAAAGAACTAAAAAATGTTTTTAAATGTCCCCAAAACTTGTTTTTTTGGTGTGGTTGTTTTTCTAATTGATAATTTTGATTTTTTTCTAGTTTCTTAATTTCGTAGTTTTTTTGTGAAATGTTAACCGTACAAAGTAAACCCTGGGATTTCTGATTTTGTATTTGAAACCAAAAATCTTGATTTATCTTTGTATGAATGCAACTTTTTCTGAAACTATAAAAGGTACTGAAACTAAATTTGCACAGTTTATTCTTTAAGGTTCGGCAAATTCAAATCTGGTAAGCAAAAGTAAAAAAAAAATATTTGGTTGATGTTTTATTCACAATTGTAATGTTAGTTTCAATTTTGCAGGTTAATATATTTCCTTAAAAACTTTGTTAGTTCAAACTTTCAGCCGCATTAAAGAACTCAAAAGTGTTTTCAAATGTCCCAAAATTTTTATTTTGGTGAGGTTGACTTTCCAATTGATAATTTTGATTTTTCTTAGTTCCTTAGTTTCATAGTTTTTTGTAAAATTTCAACCGTACAAAGTAAACCCTTCAATTTCTGATTTTGTATTTGAAATATCCATACAAGATTTTTGAAAAATCGGAAAGAATCTCGAAAAATTCCAAAAATTCCAAAAAATCTCAAAAATCTTGAAAAGTCTCGAAAAATTTGAAAAAATCAAAAAGAATGCCAAAAAATCAGAGAAATTGGAAAAAATCCTGATAAATCCCTAAGAGCTGAAAAAATCTTGAAAAATCTCAAAAATCCATAAAATTTCCAAATAACTCAAAAAAATCTCAAAAATCCAAAAAATCCTTTAAAATCGGAAAAAATCAGAAAAAATCCCGAAAAATCCCGAAAAATCTTGAAAAAATTCAAAAATCCATAAAAATATCTTTAAAAACCGAAAAAATCCCACAAAATTCAAAAAATCCCAAAAATCCCTTAAAATTCAGAAAAATCGGAAAAAATTGGAAAAAATCCCCAAAAATCGAAAAAATTACAAAAAATTCCAAAAAATCCTAAAGAGCCGAAGAAATCTCAAAAATCCAGAACAATTTCTTGAAAATTCGAGATAGTCCCAAAAAATTTTAAAAAACCCTCAAAATTCCTAAAAAAATCTTACAAATCCCGAAAAATTGAAAAAAATTTGAAAAAAGTTCAAAAATTCAGGCAAAAAAAACCATTAAATTGGAAAAGAATCATAAAAAATTCAAAAAATAAAAAAATCAAAAGTATCAAAATGTTCAACCTAGGGCGAACCAAGATTAGTTTGTTTAGTGTAAACAGGGCTATAATCTGTATAGCTGTTCGCAAGAGATGTTCTTGTTTGACATGATAAAATAATTTTTTAAGTGGTTCACTCTGTCTGGACAACCATGATAGTAGCCCCTCCGGAAATTTACACTCGTGGTTGACAAGACGGATGTGAACAAAAATCGAACAAAAGATGAATGATGGGACCCAGGTTAGATTTTTATAGTGTAAACGCAAACTAACCCAGCTTCGCCTCAGGTTAGTCAACCCATCTTGAAAGGTGGGTTTGCCCTAGGTCGAACCTGGGTTAGTTTAGAAAAAAGTGTAGTGTAAACGCAAACCTGGGGCGAACCTGGGTTAGTTTCTTCAGGACGCATGCGTAGTGACAGAAATGTCGCCTAGTGCAAAACAAAGCGAAACGCGAATGCAATTTTTTCTCATTGTATGAAGCCCGCACTGAGGATAATTGTTTTTAAAGTCTAGTTAATGAATTCAGTAAAGTTCACAGACAATATACACGTTGACTGCCGCCATTTGTTCATCTTCACCTTCAATTCGTGTGTGTTACGAATGCGTTGATATCAATCTAACCCAGGTTCGCCCTTGATTACGTTCACACTAGAAAGTCTACAGTTTCCAGTGTAAATTCACCAGGGTTTGACCTGAGTTAGTTTTAACCTACGTCGATCCTAGGTTGGTTTGTGTACAAAAAACAGGGCTTATGCATCTGCTCTGACAAAGGGTGAAATGTGAGGGAGGGCCAAGAAAAAATTTAACACTCATAACAAAGATGTTGAAAAAACTTAAATGTATAGCAAAAAAGTTAGGGGCATGGCCCACCTATGAGGGTTTTGCCCCAGGGCCCACAGAACCTCTCGGCGGCCCTTATCATATCATAGTAGCATCATTGTCATGATGTCGCAATCCACAAGTAGAATGACGAAAATAACTTGCTTGAAAGTCTGGAATCTTGTACCCTTGTCTACAAAAAGCACGAGGGGACAGTACTCAGCATCTATTCGCACCCATTTTCTCAGCGTATCATACAACGCAGGGGCATATATTATCTTATCAAAAAGATCGCAATGATTCACCAAAAACCGAGATGGGGTTAAAAGCAAACTCTGGATATCCAATATTGGATAAAAGAACCCAAAGGTATATTATCGTTATTTAAGAAGCAAGATCAATATAGAAATGACAGAGCTTGAAGTATGGAATTAAAAAAGTTTTTTGATGGAGGCACGATGTTGAAATTCGAAATCTCCAACAGGCCTGCTTCCAGGACCGAGTTAAATATAAAAATTCACGAGACGATCTTGCCCTAAAAAATCTTGGAGATAATAAAAGTTTACTAAAAAAGAAAATTCGCTCTGCAAAAACGGCGTTTTATCGAACTGCACTGTCCCTAAAAAAACCCAAGGAATTATGGAAAATAATAAACTCGGTTCTCCACCCCCCAAGCAAGCAAATAATGCTAAATCCAAATGAATTGATAAATCATTTTTCATCAACAGCAGAGAGAATATTGAATAGGTCTGCAACTCCTGTTCAAGATATCTTTACATCTATATCTAATCTTCCCCTAGACAAAGAAAACTACTTTAGTCTCAGACCTGTATCACACCAAGAAGTCCAAAACGAACTTAAATCACTACGGAGAGATACATCAACAGGACCTGATAATATTTCGGCAAGCTATATCAAGTTGGCCGTGGATATCATATGCCCTCCTTTAACCCATATTATCAACTCGTTCATAAATGCAAGCTTATTCCCAACATTGAAATGCCCGAATTGTACCCACTGGCAAGATCGCCAGCCCTGTCAAAAAAGGTGACTTTTGTCCCATCTCTATTCTACCTGCACCGTCTAAAATCTTCAAAAGACAAGTTGCAAACCAATTAGTCAATTTTATTGAAGCTCCAAGGCTATTCAGTGACACGATAACAGGTTTTCGTGAAGGTCACAGTACTGGAAATGCACTTCTAAAGATAAAAGATGACATTAAAAAGGCAATGAAACATGGGGAAATGACACTACTTATATTTGTGAATTTCTCTAAAGCCTTTGATACGATTGTCCATGACACTCTTATCATGAAAATGCACAAACAAGGTTTTTCCAAAGATTACCTTTCATGGATAACAAGTTACCTTACATCCTGCAAACAGTTCGTCCAAATTGATGCAAGCTCATCAGAAAGTCTACCAACAACGTTCGGCGTGCCCCAAGGCTTTATACTAGGCCCAATGATATTCATCCTGTACATGAAAGACCTGTAAAGCCACTTTCAATCCAGCTCGGTACAGTACGCTGATGATACTACGATCTACGAAACCTACAAGCCTAAGGAAATACAGAAGGCACAAAATCGACTAAACGAATCTCTAGCGAAAATAACTGATTGGACTAATAACAATTCCCTGGCAGCCAACGCGGTCAAAACAAAATACATCTTATGCGCATCTAAACGGCAATATGACTTCCATCGACTAAAAGACCAGCAAATCGAAATTAACCTTAGGTTTGACGAAACTGAAGCTAGACAAGGAACCTCGTTATCTGGGAATGTACCTCTACCCACACTTGACCTGGGATAATCACTTCAAGCATGTCCTCTCCAGTTGTTATAACAAGCTATCTGTTCTACAGAAAATGAAGAATTTTACACCTTTCAAATCACGTAAATTATTAGCGGAATCATTGATTCTATCAAAAATCGATTCTAACGACTATGTTTATTCTCCTTTGAGCCAACAGCAGTTGAAAAAACTGCAGCAACTACAGAAGGCTGTGGCCAGCTTCGTACTTAAAAGTTATGCCCATAAAAAAGATATCTTGAAACTTGGTTGGCTACCAATTGCAGAAAGACGGGAATTCAACCTATTAAAACTGACTTTCAAGGCAATTCACAACACTAACTTGCCTACAATTAATAAACTCGAGCTGCAAACTTGTAACAGACTACTGCAAAGTAGTAACGAAACTCGTATAAGGCCATCACTAATAGCAGATAATTTTGAAGATGCCGCTGCAAAGTGCTTTGATGCCTTACCTGGATCAATAAAATCACAGTGTAGCTTTACGACATTCTGTTTTAACTTAAAGAAGCATTTATTTGAAAAAGCAAGCAACAAATTGGACTAAAAAACATTATTTCTTTTTTCATAAATATGTAACTGTTCTTAACTTTTAAACTTGTAATTTGACTTTGCTTTTAATTTTAGAGTTGAAGAGCTACACTTGTAGTGGATATGCTATTATTATTACATTATTATTATTATTATTTGTAAACTACTGCAATCACTGCCAGAAGTCTTCAAACACTAACGTCAGCTTTCGAAGGCAAATTCGGCCACCCCCTCTCCCCCTAAGAACAATGTTGATTTACTATAGCAAAAAGGGAAGGATTGTGATGTACGCTTTTTCGTGTGCCTTGTATGATATTTTTCTATACTTTAAACATTGTTTTAGGGGGAAAGGGGGACGGAATTAGCTGTATTCGGGAAAACAAATGAAAAATAGAAAAGCACAGCTCAAAGTGTTGGGTGTTTAAAGTAATTTTGGCAGTGATTGTAGGCGGCTGCCAAAAATCCAATTAAAACTGTAATCAATGCAATCAACTGGAAATTTCACCAGGGAGATTTTCAATGCTGTGATTAGACACGTTCGGGATATATTTTAAATCCACGGACAAAAATAATTCGTTTTCATGATTGGCAGAATAAATCGGAGTACTTTGTTGCACAGAATGAGGTGTACACTGCTTAAAGGGGAACTGAAGTGAAAAACGATTTTTTTACCACAGATAAAGGTTTCCGTGCTGATTCAAAAACCGTTTAAATTTTTTAAATACGTTATGTAGTTTTTAAGTTATTAAGTTTTTAAAGTCGAAATTTGCCCCCATCGATGGCGGAGCGAAAACGCGGTCAGACCACTGTGTCACGTGACCTTGTGACGTAAAGTGGTGGACACGAAGAGATGTTTTGATGAAATGTAGTAGTGAGTTTGATAAGGTTCATGACAGGTAACAATCGTGAAAATTGTGATAAAAGCATGAAACTTGGTGAAAATACAGAATTCGATATGCGTAACAAGATAGAATATAGACCCATTTTGGGAAAAAAACCCTTGTGCTATTTTTAGCCTGGGGTACTTGTCCCCAGCACTCAAAATACGTCAGTATGGTCAATCTGTTTCTGTGAACTATACAGCCATGAAACTTGGCAAACCGACACAATTTGACTTGCTGAAAATGATAAGAATGGTCCCCACCCTCAGAAATGCCCCTTGTGCTATTTTTAGCCTGGGGTACTTGTGCCCAGTACTCAAAATACCTCAGTATGGTCAATCTATTTCTGTGAACTATACAGCCATGAAATTTGGCAAACCGACACAATTTGGCTTGCTAAAAATGATAAGAATGGTCCCCACCCTCAGAAATACCCCTTGTGTTATTTTTAGACTGGGGTACTTGTGCCCAGTACTCAGAATACAATAGTATGGTAAATATATTTCTGTTAACTATACAGCCATGAAATTTGGGAAACCTACACAATTTGACTTGCTGAAAAAGATAAAAATGGTCCCCACCCTCAGAACTACCCCTTGTACTATTTTTATACTGGGTACTTGTGCCCAATACTCAGAATATGTTAGTATGTTAACTATACAGCCATGAAACTTGGCAAACCCACACAATTTACTTGCAGAAAATGATAAAAGTGGTCCCCCACTTCAGAAATACCCCTTTAAACATGATTTCTCATGCTTTGTCTCCAGAACATGATATCAAAGACTTTCTGATTTAACTCCAGGCATAAAAAACAATTCATACCAGGATGTACATAAAGGGGGAGGATTTAAAGCACAACCATTAAATGATGTATATGTTTCCAAGTTTATTAAAAGACCTTATCTTAACAAAAGATATGTCAGAGATTTAATCTCATAACTGTTCTCTATGAAAAATGTTGAGTTGAAGCAAATTTCAGAAAAATTTAACCATTGGGCACAAAAAAACTTCATTTTCAAAATTTAAAAACAGTGTATCTAAACAACAGGCAGTGACAGAATACATTAAAAGAGCATTATACCCTGAAGGTAAAACATTTTCCTCTGATTATTTATAAAAAATGTTACCAAGCAGGTGGTACAGGACCATTAATGTAAGAGAAAAACTTGATCAAATCCAAACTATTCTACACATTTTGATGTGAGTGAAATATCTTGAAAAGTACACCTTAGGAATCTTAAAAATATCAAGCCTTGCTCAATCCCCCCCCCCCCTTGATGTGACTAATCTAGTGATTTGGCCTAGGGCTGACAAGATTTGGCCATTGTCCCACTAGTTTCAACAAATTTCTCTTCTTGCTATTATGAACTAAAAGTCTGGTCCTTTTGAATAACCCCGTGTATATAATCCTGTTCTCCACTGTATATGTAGTAGGTAGCCGATTTTTGCATTTTCATTGGCTCTCTGCAGAAATTTGAAACCCTTGTCATCTTTGACTAAAGTTCTTTTCTTTACATTTGTGATAAATGCATACTTAAAGTTGTCCAGTTAATCCAGCACAAGTACCAAAAAACCAGCAAACCATCCATTGATCGGCCACTGTTCGTAGATACCTAGCAAAGTGGATATAATTCTAGGTATTATTCTATTTTAGGCATATTTATGCAATTCTATTAAATATTTGACATTTTCGAATTATCAGTCCAAAAATCTGAATTGCAGTAAGATTTAATAATACTTGTCAATGTACACGAAACAAACCAGTTTTAAACCAAAAGTGGATTAGGTCGACCTGTTCCGTGCTACACATCAAACTATGTATAAACGTTTTTATATCAAAGCAAATATCTATTAAATTGTAACATGTAATAATCCTTATTATTTCAGATTTTAGAAATGGAAAGATTATAATAGTAAGCCTACTCATTCTCTGTTGTATCTTACTTTTTATAAGGAAATAAGGAAATTGAGTTTGAGTATTTCTTGCCTTCATTGCAAGAAAAGAAACAAGGATCGACGTACCATTTATTTGCTTCCTCGTTTCTACCAACAAAACGAGCACGTCGCGGGAGATAATTCATCCTCATCCTCTGGGATCTCATCGGGCCTAGGCTAATCTTCATCGCCACTTTCGCAGTTCCCGTTCGCCCTTGGTAGGGCAAGTACTTCACCGCCACATGCTCCAAACACTTCATCGTCGCTCGATCTTAAGTCTGTTGTTATTCCTGAAGAGCTGTCGTGAAAATTGCGATCTGAAATTTCAACTACTAACCGAATTCCCTCCCTCCGATTCACTCTACTACACTGTTGTTTTCGTTAGGTTCGGGGCACGTGTCCACGACTTTACCTCAGCGCCTGAAACTTGTCTCCAGACCTCTCAGCCATGGAAATGGAGAAATTTCACACTTTGCGCGTTAAATGCAGGAAAACGAAAAGAAAAACACTAATTTCGTGTCGATATTCGAAATCAGCACGATGAAAATTACTAATTAAATGATTCTCATTTTTCACTTCAGTTCCCCTTTAAATAAACGATTCTGGTAACAAAAAGAAAAACAGCATCAGCCTATACGACAAATTTCATTTAAAAGCAAGTAATTTCTTTTCTGAATCAAAATCGGATACCATTATCCTGATAGGATAGATAATACATCAAGGAAACGCTGAGTAGTTGCATCTAAGGGGAATAGATTTTCGATGGTCCGTAATTCTATAGAACAACAGTTTCCCTGGATGAATAAATTGTTATCACTGCTTGATTTACAACCAAGTTTCATATGAAACCAAACTTGTTGAACACAGAAGATGAAGAAAAATTTGAAAAAACTAAAACTCTTGCCATCTGCCCAGTATAGTATCTTTAATTGCATCAACATATTGCGCTGGTACCCAGTAAATCCAGTACCTTGAAGCATCCGTAGGACCCAACTGCAAACCCTAAATTTCAAAGACATGCCCTTGTTAACTGCACGTAAATGATGTATCAATTGAAATTGAAAATGGAGATTAAAACAAAACACCGAAAGCATACTGAAAGATCACAGCAACAGTATCCTCGAAGGAGAATGAGTGACAGTCTTGCAATTTTAGGAATCAAAGATCAGTGCCCTCTTAACGGACTGTGCTGGACGAGCACATAATAAACAAGGCAGAGGTAGACAATCTAGGATGTAATTAATACAAATTTCAAATAGGTTTTAACTGTAAACATATTTAAACAGTGTTTTCCTAACCATAACATTCACACTGCCTGATCAAACGAAAAGGATTATTTACAAAATTGCAGTCAGTAGAAAATGTCTTTAACGCAAAAGATTTTATCGCAAAATCATTAGACTCGGGGGATCAAACTGATGCCAATATTACACAGAAAAATTTCAGCCGGTGAAGCGATTACAGCAGGGCTTGAGCGTCGGTATATTTTCACAAAAGCTTGTTCTCTTAACACTGAACCTTTTTGCTAGACTTTCAAAAATCATTTGGCAAAGGTTTTTGAGTATCTTATGTCCTGTAGTGCCCTCTAACTTTGACCTTTTGTTTTTTGTTGGGGGTTATCTTGTATAAGCAATAGATAGACAAGCAGATTGTGAGTAATGAACACAAATAATATGCTGCTCTGCTGCAATAAAGTTGTAAAACCTGCAAGCATGCCAAGAAAAATGTTTATTAACAATTGGATGTCAGCCATGTTTATGCTGGGTATTTTCTTCTTCAAAAAGCGTGCACATTTGCACAGTCAGCCTCAAAGTGAGACAGCATGAGCTGGAATGGGGTTTCGGAGTGAAAATCACTTCGGATTCTGTGATTAAACGAGAAGGAATGTGAAGCAAAGTACTTCAGATTGATCTTCACTTCACCTATAGAGCTGAGTGACTTTCACTTCGGTTATGCCCACCGAAGAATTTCGGATTGGCTAAGCGTCGTGTAACTGAAACCCCTATCCGAAGTGAATAGCAATCTGAAGTGAACCCAATCCGAAGTTGCGTAACTCGGGCCTCAGATTGTATTGTACCGGCAATTTGATACTTTTTTATACAATTTGCCTCAATTTTCTTTCCAGTCTGTATTACAACGGTTTATGATTTCATATTAATGATTTCAAAATTTTCAATGAATGTAAACATTTTCAAATATCATTTATTTTAGAAAGAATTTTGTGATGTAGTTTTGACTTCTTCAATGTAAGGCAGTAGGGACTTGATAGGATCCGAACCCTGATCCCCCTTTTTTCCAAGATGTGGCAGTGAAAAATGTTTCCCTGCAATCTTGATTTCACCATATCCAGAAGGGCGTTTCCCCCTTTCCCGAGGGCTTGACTTCAATTGATTTTCTTGGGGGCTAGACCCCCTCTGGGCAGGACCACCTTTTTTGGTCAGCTTTGCCAATGGGGCCCGGCTGAGTTGTCATTTCCTTACCGCTCAAACTCTCTGCTATCACAGATGCGCGGAAATGATACTATGCACGCACAGTTTATTTTTGGGAAATTATTTCACTTGGTCCCTTTTCTGTCAGTTTTTTGCCTGAAATGTTCTCCCGTCTGGCCTTCCTTTGTAAATTTCATCTAGTAATCCTGGTTACAATAAGCTTGGTGCGAACTACAATTCCAGACAAAAATAGTTGAGACTTTTCAAGGAAAGTTGATATTTTATCTTTCAGTACTGCTGTAGGTTACAAGAAAATGCTGAAGCTTTTCAGTCACGCTTTTGTTCAGAAAACCAAATCTTGGATACACATAGCAACGCGCTATTTATACCAAACGGATTTTGCAACAGACAGTTATCTATGCCAATTTCGAAACATTGTATATCTAGAATTTTTTGCATATGTATCTAGCGAACTTGTTTGCTGAGCTTTGTTATCTTGGAAAGAGGTTTTTTAAAAAAAATTATGCATAACACCTTCTAACTACATGCATACAGTTGCGAACTATGTTTAGGCCACAGTGAAATCGCAAGCTTGAAAGATTTTTGACTCTCCTGAAACCTCAGGAGAAAAACACATAAATGGAGAAAAATCTTTATTTGATGGTATAGACCCATACGCAATGCCATAGAAGAGTACTATCCTTTAGTGACATACATTGATATTGTCAACTACCTATTTTTTATAAAAACGCCTATATTTTCTTTATCAAAAGTGCAGGTTTGCAAGACTTCAGACGACTTGAAGAACTGCAAACGTTTGTCTGCTTCTCCACACTTAGATCGGTTCTACTGATTTACGTAAGCCATACGTTTCTTCCATTTGTCGGAGCTGTAGGAACCAAAATACTGGTGAATCTCTCAAATTGGGATAGAAGTATGAAACTTGGTAGAGATGCAAAGATTGACAAGCTAAAAAAGACAGGATACAGAACCTATAGAAAATTTCCCTTCATGCTATTTTTAGGCTTGAGTAAAAGATCCAAATCCTCTAAAATGGCTATTACAACAACGGTACTGTTAAATGTGTGTCATTCTGTACACTAAAGACAAGCAAGCTTTGTCAAAAAGGCATCAGTCTCACGCCGTATATGATCTTTGATAAGCATATATACACATATGTATAAAGAAGAATTTTTTATACATTGAATATATAAATTCTAAATATAAAATGTTTTTGATGTGTTCATATGTGTATATGCACATCAAAGTGAGTGTGTCAGTGTATCTTAGCGTTATGTATAGAGCCATTGAATATCCATGTGCATGTGTATACATTTTTATCAATATGGTATAGATATGCAGTTGTAAATAATTCTTTTGATGAAAATGATATACCTTGTGGTTATATCACGCATGGAAAACAGAAAATCTGAGTTTGATACAATATGCTATGTGCAGTGGAGAGGCCTAGTCTTCATCACAAGAGGCCGAGTCCACTTGGAATTTAGAGCGAGCTAACTAATCTCCATATTATTATGCTGTAGTGATAATATTACACCGCATTACATATTACACCGATATTATTACATATTTTGTTGAATCAGCAAGATTTATTAGAAGAAGAGTAGAAACAGCATCTGTTGGCACATTTAGTTATTGCACACAACTTAACCGTTGTGATTGATCTAATTGTAGCCTAGCCATTCCTCCTAGACATCAACTCCGCCCGAACTGAAAGGCTGTTAGAAGACGGTACTTAAAAAAAGATTTTAAAATCTGTTCCCAATATAAGAAGGCACAGCAAACAAGTTAGCTAGGTAAATATAATGTTTCGAAATCGGCGAAGATAACTGTCCGTTTCAAAATCTGCATGGTATAAATAACGCATTGCTATGTGTAGCCAAGCCTACGTTGTGATCTATCATGGCAGCAATAAGTTGGCCACGTGACAGGTGGGAATAATCTATAAAAGTATCTGTCCAGTTACGATTACTTCTTAGCAAAAACACACATCAAGCATATTCAAATAGTTTGGATTTTGAATGTCTGAAGGGAATTTTCGATTTATCATAAGATAACCTTTGGATTAACACTGGTGATGAAAATTTCTCACCATTTTGAACCATAATTGCGTCTTTTTTACCTATTTCGGCTGATCTGGCCCGGCCCAGATAGAACGAATACTTTTAAATTGTTTGTTTTTAATATCTAAGTTGGTTTGTGTTTGTAGCTTGCCTCTCATGTTAATGCAAGTAAGAGTAAACTGATTTCGAGATTGTTTCTGACCACCAGAAATGAAGAAACACATTTTTAGACCGATACAGACCAAGAATGATTTTTTTCTAAAAAAAATGTAAATGTCTACATACATCAAATAGATTAGATTAAAACTGGTGAAATTTTTTTCAAAGATACAATCCAAACTACTGCTGCTCCCTATTTTGAATGGAACACAGTGCCCCTGTGTCTTTTTTCACTATAGAGAGGGCATCTTCAAGTAAGAATCTGATTTTTGAAAATTGTAGAGCAATACGTTTTCAATCAAAAAGGACCAAACACTGAATAGGTGACGATTGTGAAAGAAATATTTTCACATACCAAGATATGGTAGTCTTCATTGCCAGCTACTGGTTCAGAAATAACGGTTTTAATCGATGACATGGGAATTTTTTCTGTCCTTTCTACAAAAAAATTGTAAAGTAAGTAAACACTGGGCCTCTCCAAATACCTTTCGTTTGAGAGCTGCCGATGATGTTATAACAATGCAGATGTTAAAGATCAGTAGACTTCTAAAATTTATTCATATGTGAATTCAAATTTGGAAGGTTTGCTAAAATTTTAAAAAACAGCAATTCCCAAAACATGTAACTGGGGGAAAAAACGACAACGTCACCTTGAAAGTTAACAATATGAACAAATGTACCCTATGATCAAGCTTTATCAAGCGACTTTTAATTTGGATATCTGCTTATAAGCCAATGGAAATTTTTGGTGCCATGTGTCATGTAGTTGAGACGTCTGGTAGTATGTTGTATTCATGTTTATAAGAACCAAAGTAATATAAACCGCAAAAATTCATTTGAAGGCCCTAGGCATTTATTTGAAAAAACCGATTTTACCATTATTTTACCAATCGAAAGTGGCGTTTATACTGGAGGAGCATGCATACATTATTCAAGTCCTGTTTTAATTTTTTGATATGGTGTGTATTATTTGGAGCTACAAGAAACCGAACAAATGCAAATCTATAAATTTTAATTATCAACTACATTGATATATTGAGACGTTAACATTTACTTAACTTTTTTTAATTTCGTACAAGACTATGCAGAGGAGCTGATGTTGATGCTGATGAAGTTACAATCTCGTATTTCTAGATAGATTTCTACGTCATATGTTGTCTTGTGTTCGGTTGTAAGTTGTTGAAAATTAGTTGCATCAATTTATCGTTTCTTTGGAGATCCCAAAATTACATGCCCATAACCGTGGCGATGAACATTACAACAAACATATCAAGTATTGCTGTGAACACAAAATCGGTTCCCGAGTTTTATAAAGATGCAAATATCGAAGTCAGTCTTTCAAAAATATGGGGGCTTTGGTTGCAGGAACTCCATACGAATTATAACTTCGTTTGCAACAAAGACACGACCAACATCGTGTATTTTTTATTTGAAGTAGAAATTAATACGGAATTAAAATTATAATTTAACATGACTTTGAATTTATTGAGGCTGCAAATTCAAGCATTTTTATCTGTGAGAGGGTCATAGAGTTTCTTGAACGATGACGTCAGAAACATCTACTATAAGAATTTTTTTAATTTGATCCCATAGTCTGAAAGAACATTATTAATGAGCTCTAAATGTGCAAAATCAATTAAATGTGTATTTCATGGAGATCTTTTTGGTTGTGTTGTTTTGTCTTATGGTTATGTCAAAAAGTCTAAAACTATGTTTTTATGATGTCACATTTAAAAAACTCTTTTCAACGGTTGCCAATAATGAAGAAATCCCTGTGAACCCTGTTCATTAAGGTAATGGGTAACATGCTGCCATCTAGGAAACACAAAGGTTATTTGAAGCTCGCGAAAGCTAAAAGCACAAAATAATATGGCACCAGATATAATGGCAAAGTCAAAAATAACATATGAAAAATTTGGAAAACCTTTGATAAACAATTAAAGCAGACCATTACAAATACTTTTGGGCTAAAGTATTCAGTGAGCTTGTTTATTATAATCGAAAATTACACTAATTTCATTCTTTCAATGACAGTGAAGTTGACTTACCTTTGGTCCCAAGCCAAAGTTGATCTAACTCGTGTTTAAATGTCAACCTCACTTTTCCACCATGTTTATTGCACATACCGTATAATGGCTGAATAGGTAATTTTTCCTAAAAAAGAAAAAATTCAAAATCGCAAATTGTCCACTTTTCAAAAATATGAGAAAAGATAACCAAAAGAAAACGTTTAAAACCTTCCTTACATGCAAGAAAAAGGTGCTTCTAATGATAAACTTAACAGAAACAGAGGCGAACAAGGTTCTTATGAATTACTGATTGGATCTTTAAAACTTAAAGCACGCAAGATTACACACTTATAGCACGCAACTTAAAGCACACTTAAAGCACGCAACTTTGAAACACCTGCATAGAGGGATTAAGAAAAGGTCGAGCATAAATAAGTTTTCAAATGAGAATTTTGCATATTTTAGACGCATGAATAAAACATTAGAGCGAAAGTAGATAGGAAACCTTGAGTTACCCTTAGGAAAGCCAAGCAACAGCACTCATCTGTTAGAAATGCTACTGAAATATGTGACATACTACTTTTTGCATTTGAATCCCCTTTACCTTAAAGCAATTTACAAACCTGCTAACGTGTCAAATAGTTTTCGAAACGTGTCAAAGGTGCTAAAATTTCATAAACATATAGAATTGTGCAGACCTTGGAACCAATAATTCCTGGCATGACATCATCTGGTTTCCCTTTGTCTAGGACTTTTCTATGCTCCTGTAGAAAAATCATCTCAACTGCAAAGCAGATATTGGGAACTAGTGAACTAAAGGGCCTGAAATGTTACAAACATCTTCAGTTTAAATATTGGCTTTGGAAAGTTAAGTTTCTTGATATAATTGCAACCTTTATCAACAGACAACAGAATATTCCTGGGCAGCTAAAAATTTTGATAAACTTAATAATCAAGATAAAGACAACAAAAATGTAGTTCCGTTTTATAAAATGGTAGAGAGAAACGATATCGCTTTACAAAAATGGGTCAAATAAACAAATATGAGTTACGTTCAGTGAAAAAATGCAATATAATGATAATTGCAGCTTTAAAAGGTCAAGCATTTTCGAGCATTATTTGGTTTCTCTTTACAATGATTAGAGGGCGTTTGTAAAGATTATTCTGTTCTTCTTACGACAATGAGAATGCATTTTTAAAGATTATCCTGTTCTTCTTACCACGATGATAAAGCATTTTCAAAGGTTATTTAGATCCTCTTACGAAGATGAGACGGCATTTATAGAGGTTCTTTTGCTCTTTTTACGACAAAGAGAAGGCAATTGTAAGGATCATTTGGTTCTTTTACCGAGGATGAGATGGCATTTGAAATACATAATTTGGTTCTTCTTACGACAATGAGAAGCCATTTGTAAAGGTTATTTTGTTCTTTTACCGAGGATTAGATGGCATTTGAAATATATAATTTGGTTCTTCTTACGAGAATGAGAAGCCATTTGTAAAGATCATTTGGTTCTTTTATCGAGGATGAGTTGGCATTTGAAATATATAATTTGGTTCTTCTTACGACAACGAGAAGCCATTTGTAAAAGTTATTTTGTTCTTTTTATGACGAAGAGAAGGCATTTGTAAAGATTATTTGGTTCTCTTTACGATGATGAGAAAGCATTAGTAAAGATTGTTTGATTCTTTTTATGACGAAGAGAAGGCATTTGTAAAGATTATTTGGTTCTTCTTACGATGATGAGAAAGCATTTGTATAGATTATTTGGTTCTTTTTACTATGATTAGAAGGCATTTGTAAAGATTGTTTTGTTCTTCTTTACAACGATTAGAAGGCATTTGTAAAGATTATTTCGTTCTTCTTTACAACGATTAGAAGGCATTAGTAAAGATTGTTTTGTTCTTCTTCACGACGATTAGAAGGCATTTGTAAAGATTATATTGTTCTTTTTACGATAATGAGGAGGCATTTGTAACGATTATGTATTTGTAAGCAGACTACTGGGCAAAACCAATTGGCACACGTGCTTCGAAAGGACAAGAATAGAAAGACAGTCCTCGATAAACGTTAAACGATAAACAAAGCCAAACATCACTGAACTGATAAACCGTTACAAACTGAGGACACAGCGGAAACGTCACTGAACTGATAAACCGTTACAAAATGAAGACGAAGCCGAAACATCACTGAACTGATAAACCATTACAAACTGAGGACACAGCGGAAATGTCACTGAACTGATAAACCGTTACAAAATGGAGACAAAGCCGAAGCATCACTGAACTGATAAACCATTACAAAATGAAGACGAAGCCGAAAACATCACTGAACTGATAAACCGTTACAAACTGAGGACGAAGCCGAAACATCACTGAACTGATAAACCATCACAAAATGAGGACGAAGCCGAAACATCACTCAACTGATAAACCGTTACAAAATGAAGACGAAGCCGAAACATCACTGAACTGATAAACCGTTACAAACTGAGGACGAAGCTGAAACATCACTGAACTGATAAACCTTTACAAACTGAGGACGAAGCCGAAACATCACTGAACTGATAAACCGTTATAAACTGAGGACGAAGCGAAACATCACTGAACTGATAAACCTTTACAAACTGAGGACGAAGCCGAAACATCACTGAACTGATAAACCGTTACAAACTGAGGACGAAGCCGAAACATCACTGAACTGATAAATCGTTACAAACTGAGGACGAAGCCGAAACATCACTGAACTGATAAACCATTACAAAATGAGGGCGAAGCCGAAACATCACTGAACTGATAAACCGTTACAAATTAAGGACACAGCGAAACGTCACTGAGCCGTTAAACGAAGCCGTCACTGAACTGATAAACCGTTACAAACTGAGGACGAAGCCGAAACATCACTGAACTGATAAACCGTTACAAAATGAGGACGAAGCCGAAACATCACTGAACTGATAAACCGTTACAAACTGAGGACGAAGCCGAAACATCACTGAACTGATAAACCGTTTCAAAATGAAGACGAAGCCGAAACATCACTGAACTGATAAACCTTTACAAACTGAGGACGAAGCCGAAACATCACTGAACTGATAAACCATACAAACTGAGGACGAAGCAAAACGAAACATCACGAAGCCGAAACATCACTGAACTGATAAACCGTTACAAACTGAGGACGAAGAACTGAAACATCACGAAGCCGAAACATCACTGAACTGATAAACCTTTACAAACTGAGGAGGAACCGAAACATCACTGAACTGATAAACCGTTATAAACTGAGGACGAAGCCGAAACATCACTGAACTGATAAACCTTTACAAACTGAGGACGAAGCCGAAACATCACTGAACTGATAAACCGTTATAAACTGAGGACGAAGCCGAAACATCACTGAACTGATAAACCGTTACAAACTGAGGACGAAGCTGAAACATCACTGAACTGATAAACCATTACAAAATGAGGACGAAGCCGAAACATCACTGAACTGATAAACCTTTACAAACTGAGGACGAAGCCGAAACAGCACTGAACTGATAAACCATTACAAAATGAGGACGAAGCCGAAACATCACTAAACTGATAAACCGTTACAAACTGAGGACACAGCGGAAACGTCACTGAACTGATAAACCCAGTCCTTTTTGTTTAGTGCGTGTGATCGCACCCGCACACGCCTGCACACTCACAAGTTAAATTGCGCATGCTTTTGACCACACGCGCAAACAGGTGTTTTTGCAGTTTTCTGTTAAAGGGCCTCTCCAGCCAAATTTGTAGTTGCATTTTATTGGCTATTCTTATAATGAAGTTGAGCCTGCTGATCACGAATTCATTATTTGTTTTTCGATATCTTTTACAGTTTGTGAGATATAAGCTCTTGCATTTCGATATTTGAATTGAATTAACCAACAACAATTTTTCGGTTTGGTGACACTATGACGCAATTTTGACGTCACAGTGTATTTCGTTAGTCTTGCCTCAAACCGAATTGAACGACGGCGATTCGCAACTAAAGTGATGGTACTCTCAGTTCTGTTCCACCAGCTTTTAGTTTGAGAATTTCAGACACCAATTCTGAAGCCTTTAGTTGTTCATCGTTTCTGGAGAACAACGGAAGTGTCAATTTCGATTAATTATAAGCGAAGGAAGAGCTGGAACAGGAAGCCATAGCTTTATGGGCCTACACAGGTGATCAAAACAAAGTTGTGACACAGCATCAACACATTCCGACATGCAGACTTAGAATGATTGTAAACATTTAATATTTTTCGATCCTAAAAAGCTCCTGCTGTAGATTTGGATGCAGTTATCAACGCTTGACCATGAGTCCTTCACGCTTCGGTGGAGGATATACGAAATTCATGGCGAACGAGAGCCGCACATTGTGACGTCAGAATGTCACCAAACTGATTCGGCTTTTGTCGTTTTTTTTTCGTAAAGGTGCAACTTTAAAGCCTTATAACTCCTAAACTAATTGGAATTTTGCAAAAACAATGACTTTGTCATAATACACGCACCAGATGCTAACTTTTAGTAAATAAAAAAAAAATTTTTTTTTGCTGGAGAGGCCCTTTAACATCAATTTCCCATGGTCTCATGATTGTTTTTCATTTCCCTTGTTACTTGATTCGCACTTTTGACCACAATATGATTTTTCCAATTTTCGGAAGTGATGTTTGGCTTTTCACTGAATGCTCCTTTCAACTTAGCGTCTGGTCTTTCAGCTAAGTCGCCATTAGCATGTTAAGTGCGATAACTGATTTCCTGTCAAAACGTAATTAGGCTCTGAAAGCAAGTAGCTGTTGGAAACAATTTTTCCTTGCTCTTGTAACTTTGGAGAGTGTCGACGACTTTTGAAAGATGGCTGCTAAGGGCAAGAAAATCTGTTATGTATTGATTTAATTGAGTTTTGCTCTTGCACGTATTCGAGTGGCTTCTCCCTTCTTGCTCCTTTTACCAATTTTACCTTTTACAAACTGAGGACGAAGCCGAAACATCACTGAACTGATAAACCTTTACAAACTGAGGACGAAGCCGAAACATCACTGAACTGATAAACCATTACAAAATGAGGACGAAGCCGAAACATCACTGAACTGATAAACCGTTACAAACTGAGGACACAGCTGAAACATCACTGAACTGATAAACCTTTACAAACTGAGGACGAAGCCGAAACATCACTGAACTGATAAACCGTTACAAACTGAGGACACAACGGAAACGTCACTGAACTGATAAACCGTTACAAAATGAAGACGAAGCCGAAACATCATTGAACTGATAAACGGTTACAAACTGAGGATGCAGCCGAAGCAATAAACCCTTATAAAGTATTGGCTATGAGCTATATTTCTACTGGCCTACAGCTGAGCCCTAATACCATACGCTAAATTTAATAAAGACCACCAGCTCATTTCTTTTGCTTGATTCAATCTCATTTTGATAAACCATATGATAAATTTTTAGAAAATCTTTCTACTACATTAAATTAATAACGAAAAAATGTAACCCACCTTTTTATTTGAAAAACTTTCATTTCCTTGCGAAGCTGGAAAAATCGAAAAGCAATGTCATCAGAACAAGAATAACCAACGATTAAAAATGAATCGACTTATATCCAAAAAGCTCTGGCAATGTAGCAACTGGCATACATACCGCTTTGGGTAACTTCTGTTTGTTTTGGAGTTTCTTTCGATGGAAGATTGACATTCAGAACGTCTTTAAGAGTTGAGCCCACAAGCATAAGCTTTGCTCCACTGCATATGTTTAATTCTTTGAGAGTCAAGTGTTCGTTCTTTATCAACCCTAGCATTGTATGATGCAATAAATAAAATAACAATGAAGAAACAAAGTACATAATTAGAAGGAAAAAATCAATGAATGAAATAGACCTTCACCCAACTGTTTTTTGAAGCTACAGCGTCTTGAGCGATTTCCATGTGAATAACATTTGTCAATGTATTCATTCATAATAATAGACAGAGAATTCGGGCTCTGAGCTTCTGAAACCATAAAATCATTCCCCACATTTTAAAACCTGGAAACCACAAATATCTCTAAATGAAAGCTAATTCGAATCGAAAACTCAATCAAACACAAGTACTTAGTATTTCCTTGGTAGATCAAATTAAGCATTAAAAGAAAATGTTAAAATGAGCACTCAAAAATTTTGGTATGATTTCTTGCCTAAACAAATACGGCATGCTTGAAGTTTTGGTAACTCATCAACTCTTGCTTTTTACAGCAGCCACGAGGTGATTTAGACCCCGTTTACACTGTGTCAGATAAAATTTATCCGCATAAAACTTGTTTGAATTGATCTGCGTTTACACTGTGCCGCACAAATTTTGTCCACTTTGCCCTCCCGTTTACACTGTGCGGGATAACTGCAGTCACATGACCTAAATTATGCACAGAACGCCAAAAATAAAGTCTTCTCTTGGCAACAAAATAATAACAAAATTCCCGCCAACGTAATACTAACACTTCATACTCTCTTCAGAATCATCTGCTTCTCTTTTAGACCAAATCCAAAGATATTGTCAATACAAATAAGGACTAATTTGTTTCAATAGTTTGTTCTTGAAACAAAATGACACTGAACTAGCAACGAAAGTAGGGAAAGCTGACAAGGTTGCCAATTTTACGTGGACTGGCAAGATCCTGCACTTTTAACACGAGTATTTATCGACAACAAGGCCGCGAAGATGGCGAAAGGTCTTGATTGGGAGACAGTGAAAACTAAATTGGATGAAATAGCCAATCGCTTTCGAGCAAGATACGATGTGACTAAAATTTATCCAGATAAAAGCGTTTACACTTTACCACATAGATAACCCAACTAATTTAATCCACTTTCCTAGGTGAACTAGTTTTGTTCGGATAGCCACTCGCAAATTCGTGCGGGTAGCGTCAGTCTAATGTAAACGCGACGCCTATCTGAACTAATTTTGATGCGGATAAAATTTATCCGGCACAGTGTAATAAGAGTCATAAAAGATTAAACGTGTAAGGCGTTTTCTCGCATTGGCTATGTCATCATCTGTTGTGTAGCAAAGTTCTCTTGCGTAGAGGATTTCTTTTGTTGCGTAAGCTGTCCCCACTCCCCAGTTCGGTGCGCTCGTCTCATTTTATTTGGCTTTGTTGTTTCCTTGATTTCCTTTGTCGAGCTATATATTTTGTTCCATGGTATGTAGGGTACTTCTGTTGACATTACCTTTTTACTGAACCTGATGCAAATGTAATCTAAAAATAAATCGATTTTCTGTAGACATAATTTTGCAAAAACAGATCAGAAATATTGTCAACATACCTTTATACATAAGTTTCTGCATGCTTGTTGGGATACCTGTTAAAGTAACAGTGAAACATGAAGAGAGTAAAAGAAACAAAAATGAAGAAAACTTACAGAGAATACTTAACAAGATTTGGCTACGGTTTTAAAACAAAATGTTGTTGTTGCTTTGTGTTTTTCCTATAAACTAAACTAATCATGTGAGGTCCATGCATTTGAAAGAAAATAGTTTAATTGCATTAGGAGTCTTTTTATCGGTAGTTTGCCTATATTTCTATTTGTTAAATTGTAGAAAATTTTCTGAATAACTCAGTCAAATGTTTGTTCATTCGCTTGCCTGCATGCCTGCTCATCCCGATATTCACTCGATCACTCATCAAGATGTCCGATCATTCACTCGCCTCGCCTTCACACTAATACCCGTCCAGCAGTGACGTAGCGTGACTTTCTCAACTGGCTATTCTCTTTTACGAAAGTGTGGGGCTAGGTGGGGGCTAGGTTAAACTAGGCTGAATAGATAGATTCAAGAGTTGTGTGGTGTCAATACAGGGGCTCGGTCTACTCCTTTTGACGGCACTCCTTCTTTCAACAAATGATAAAGTTGAAAATGGGTTTTGAAGCAAAATCTAATACGACATCATTCATCGCAGATTAAGGCAGGGTCACAATTCGGATCACGGAAAAAACGATCAGTTCCGAGGTTATTGAAAAATTGACTCAATCATGATATCCTTTCAATGGATATAAATGATAAACAAAGTATCCAAGTAATGTCGCAATAGTTGTTGTTCAATTCCTGACGTCAAGAGGAAGTAACTGGAAATAACTACACACGACAGCTTCATGCAGAGTGCAGACAGAGAATGTCGAAATTATTCGCAAAAAGCATTACATACAGCTATGAATTCTGGGATGAATTGTAGATCTTTTCCCAAGGGCAGAATCGAAAGGATAGAAGATAATCGGCACATAATTGCACATAATCATAATGGCGCTTGTGTAATGCACACAAATAGGCCAATATACTTGAATACACTAGGAAACTAGAAAGGGAAATCCTCAAGCCTATCTAAATTTACTATATTAAAAGTTTTTAATAGCAAACCTCTTTAGGGCTTTCTTACCAACAAACGATTCGAAAATTGGTTGGCCTAGGAAGGAACATGACACAGCTTAACCTATATGCAGCCTACCTTTGCTATTGGTATATTTGTGGTCAAATGAGAGGATTGTTATAAAACAGTGACACAAGCATGCAATCCTTTGCAATTATTCTTGAAGATACAGTCTTCTTTGTTGTTTTGATGAAATTCGAAACACCCTAACCCCTTCAACCTCCATTAGTTGTTCATATTGACCTCAAAACGAGACTATTTTGAACCAAATATGAGGCTGGACGCTGCATATTTCTGTGGGTACCTGGCCATTGTTCTCGCCGATTAACGGGCAAATTTATTCATGAAAAGGAGCATTTTGATCGGTGAAAGTACCGTCTAGGGTATTCTCTGTCTATTCGTGACTGATCTCCATTCAACATGAAGTAGATTGATCTTCGGTACTACCTTCTCAAAATTCCAGGTTCCCTACGCTCCGCAACATTTACCATATCTTATATTTCCGTGAACTTCGTGATATTTTGAATTTGTACCATATATAACATATCGAAAGGCATCAACATTAGTCATAAACAATTATCACTAGAGCATTTTTAAGACACTAAAATTTCACTTAATTTTGATATATTTTCCTAAAAAATCTCAGGGTATTCACAGAATACCTTGAATACCCGGACGCTACGCCAGTGCCGTCCAAATGCTCGCTAATTTACTCGTTCAAAACTTCACTAGTTCTCTCGCCAAAATGTTCACTCCAATGTCCAAAATGTCCATATGTTCATTTGTCTACATGTTCAATCGTCTAAGTGTTCACTTGTCCACATGTTCAGCAGTCCCCGTGCTCAATTATTCACTCTTCAAGTCAGTGGCAGATTCAGATCGGGTTTCAGGGGTTCTGGAACTCTGTCAAGACACATAACACTATTTTTCTCTTTACCTTCGAATAAAATGCATAGAGTCATAACGGCAAATCGCCTCGTGTACCACAACCTTTGCCACTCGCTAAATATGGTATTATGAAATAAAGAAACCCTGTCGTGGCCATGGCAATCTTTTGTAGCATATAATATTCCTCTAAGAAAGGAACCCTGTCGTAGCCAAGGCAACCCCTTGTACCATATTGTATTATTGAAGAAAGGAATCCTGTCGTATCAATGGATATCGATTGGCTTCGATTGTCTTCGCCACAAACAAAAGAACGCTCTTCGAACACATCTCACGAATTCATTTGAACTTATTTAAACCGCTGACCATGCATGCGTCCTGTTTTCATAACGGCGACGCGAAGCTGCAAGTGAAGGCTTTGACTGCACGATGACGAGAGCTTGTTATAAGCCCTCAAACAGGAAGAGACCAGCACCTGAAGATCAATGAAATTTAAGGATAGTTTAAAAAAGTGCTATGAATTTTCAAACAAACTTTTCCAACACGCCTCGCCAACTGTTTGTTCATTTTTCTTGACTGACCTAGCTAACCTGACAGATCACTGCTTTTTTACATGGATCAAGTGAAAAGTTCAGTCCAGATAGTTGTAAAGTGACGTTCACGAGAATTTGCAATAAGCAGGAGAGAATCTTGGTAGGAAGCTCAGGAATGTCAAGACATTTCTCTTTGACGTGCAAGGTTTATAAAACTCTTGAAGCCCTATACATAATATATTTATCAATAGAATGAAAACTTTATCAAGATAAAATGAAAGACTTTAGAGAATGGGATAAGATGATTTCATATGTCATTATTTGCACTTTTTGATAATTGGGCTTGCTTGCTATATATGATGAGAGGCTTCGTCTAACGTTATCCATTTTCGACAATCTTGGTGAACATTTGAGGGTCCAGAAAAGTTTTCAAACTTCTTCCGACCAAGAAAATCTTACAATTGAACCTGCCTCATTTTTTATAGGTCTATATGGGTCTATAATAGGCGTGGACAAGAAATTCAGGTAATCAGCCAGCTTTGATCCCAATTTTCTTACACTTCTTTTTCCAAAATAAATTAAAAAAATTGTAGCTTTTTACAATTATGGATTATTTTTGCAACAGCTGTAAAGTTACATGCTTATATCAATTAATAGCAAAAGCGTGTCATAATTCAAATATATAAGTTGTATAAAGTTAATGCCTAAAGTTCTCCTACCACATTCATATAAGTAGGAGGTTTATCTCAAAATTATTATTTGACTTGTTTTATTTTTTCTTTGACTTTATTTTTAAAACCAAAAACCAAGCGATTTCTTCAACTTCCTAAATTGTCCAATTTTTTTTGTCACCTCCCTCAAATTCTTTTTGTTACTACAACCTTCCCCTGGCCAGTGGCCGTCGGGCCGTGGTGTCTGCTATTTGGTAATATTTATAGCATGAATTTCACGTTTATCTTGCAACACTTGGTAAGCTTATGTCCTGCTGTTACCAACTAAAGGAATTCATTAAGGTCCTCTGATTGGGAAGAAATTGAAACAATTCTTTTAGAATTCATATTGACAATTCCTGGTTTGGTTTACAGATTCATTTTTCGTCCTTGCCATGGAATCAAGATGAGATAAAATATCTTGTTAAAATTAAATCTTGCAATTGTGAATCTTACCAAAAAGCGAAAATGGGCGTCGCCAGAAAAATAAGGGACCACCCCCATATTGGGACCCGCTCAAATTTTTGTCTAGATCCACCACTGCTCAAAGTTGTTCACTCGCTCATGCATCTAATTGTCCACTCTTTTACACATCTAGATATTCACTCCTTCGCTTGTCCAGATGGCTTGTTAACGGAACAAGCTGTCCATTCATCTAATTTACATTTCCAGATGATGACTTT
>NW_027019762.1:175302-208685 GCF_013076305.1 Rhopilema esculentum
TGCGCCCAAGAATGGCAGAGTCAGTTCATCGGCGGGTCGAATGACAGAGGAAAATCAAATTAATGTTGAGAATGGTGTTGCGTTAAAACCAGTCCCTCGAATAATGTTGAAACTGAACATTGGTGGATCTGATATGGACATCTTATACGATCCCGGAAGCATGTATACGATGATCACTCGCTGCGCATATGACGAATTGAAAATCAAGCCACCTTTGGTTCCCGTAAACCGTAGCGGAATTGGAATTTCTGGTGAAACTTTCCGTTTGGATGGTGTTGCGTACTTGAATATCAAGTTTTTACGTGAAGATGGAACGTCATACATACTTGAATACCAGCCGGTACTGGTGTCATCAGCTATTTCTTCTAACGTTTTGGGCATGGATACCGAGTTGAATTTTAAAGGAGCTGTCAGAGATCATTTTAATAATTTAATTACATTTGTTCCCTCGTCTGGAGATCAAGTTGTTATTAAATATTGGAAGGAGAAGAAGGATACGAATACTGCATATGTTCATGTTCCCAAGGCAACTATTATTCCTGCAGAATCTATCAAAATGGTACCATCAAAGATAATCAATTCAAAGAAGGATGTTTTAAAGGACGCTCCATGTGTATTTGAACCAATTAAAGAGAGTCGTGATGGCCTGGAACTTAGCGATGTGTTTCTGCAGAGCGCTTCAAAAGTTGTTGATTTACCAGTGTTAAATGACAGTAGCGAAGATATGTTGTTATCAAAAGGTGAAGTCCTAGGAGTTGTCAACTCAGTAGAGCAAGCACAAGAAACAATATTCAGAAACAGTGCTCCAAATGCATTAGCTGTACATGAGTCTACTTTATCAGAAGATGAACTCAGCCCTAAGTTACAACACTTAGACGAAGTAACTAGATCTACAGTAGTACGCATTCTAACAGGTTACCAAAAAAATCTTACAAAGGTGCCTGTTGTCAGTCATGCTCATCATGAAATCCATCTCAAGGACAATGTACCAGTTTCACAGCCAGCTCGACGTCTTCCATACAATCAGCGTAAAGAGATTCTATCACAAATTGACGAACTTCTTGAGAACGATATCATTGAACCGTCAACTTCTCCTTATAGTTCACCAATTGTAACAGTGAAAAAGAAGGATGGAAGCTATCGAATGTGCGTAGACTATCGTGCATTAAAATTCAAAAACTGTTCCATTTACGTTTCCTATTCCAAGAATTGATGAATTGCTTGACAAGCTTCATAGAGGCGCAGTTTTTAGCGTTCTTGACTTAAAGAACGGCTATCACCATATCCCTATTAAAGAAGAGGATCGGGCTAAAACAGCTTTTGTTTTACCAAATGCGAAGTACCAATGGAAGAGAATGCCGTTTGGATTAGTTGGTGCTCCTTACAGCTTTGCTGCAACTATGACTGACATTTTGAAAGGTACGGAAGATTATGTTGCCTGTTATTTTGATGACATTCTGATTTTCAGCAATGACATTAAAAGTCATTTTGAGCATCTGACACATGTTTTGAATAAGCTTGCCTCAGCTGGTATGAAAATTAATCAAAGGAAATGTGACTTTGTGAAGCAGGAAGTCGAGTTTGTTGGTCATCGTGTGTCTAAACAAGGTGTGTAACCAGTTGAAAGGAAGCTCAAAGACATTATTGATTTTAAGGAACCCATCAATACGGATCAACTGCGTTCCTTCTTAGGACTGGCAGGATTTTACAAAAAGTTTGTTGAAAATTTTGCAATGATTGCAGAGCCGTTGTACAGTCTTTTGCGGAAGCGAAGTCAATTTGAGTGGACAGAATCCTGTCAAGAGGCATTCCAGTTAATCAAGCAGCGTTTGGAGAATGTCGGGTTTCTATGTTACCCTCAATTTGAGAAACCTTTTGTCTTGGCCATTGATGCATGTGACAATGGCCTAGGTTATGTCCTGTCGCAAGAGGTGAATGGTACACTTAAACCACTTCAATTTGGTGGCAGAGTATTAACACGAGCAGAGCGAAGGTATTCAGTTACTGACAAGGAATTACTCGCAGTATTTTACGCCGTCAAGAAACTGGAAGTGTACTTATATGGTGCGGCATTTATGGTATATACCGACCACAAGCCACTAACGTATCTGAATTCCTTCAAAGATATTTTAAATCGTCGATATCGATGGATTGAATATTTACAAGAAATGGGTGTAAAGATCGCTTACGTTTCGGGAAAGGAAAACACTTGATGCCCACGGAGGATATTCCATGTACCTGGCGAAGGATTTGTTTGACAATGATGAATTTGCTGCAGCACAGCATGATGACGAAGAGATGCAATTGATTTTTCAGTATCTAGATGGTGGTGGTAAGTCCAATTTGAAAGATATTCTACCTAGACATTTTAGGCCACATTTGCGCAAGTTATCTATCAATGATAAAGGATTTCTTGTTTACAAGCATCATTCAAAGTCACTTGTTGTTTTACCAAAAATATTTCGATTGGAAGTTCTTACACTACGTCATTCTGAATGGTGCTCAGGACATTTTGCTGAATTTAAAACACACAGACGAGTCTGAGAGAAATTTTGGTGGCCTGGGCTATTACAGGATGTCAAGGACTATATAAAGGAATGTACAATCTGTTTGAAAATAAAGCCTCAAACCAAAAAGGTTGCCAAAATGGGGAAGAGGAACTTTCCGTGTAAGCCTTTGGATCTTATATCTATTGACTTTCTTGTTAATCTGCCAGTTTCAAGACAAGGTAATTCTATTATACTTGTTGTGAATGACGTTTTCTCAAAGTACATTCAACTTTATCCTTTGCGAGATCGAGCAGCTGAGTCTGCTGCAAAGTGTTTGATTGACTATTCAATGCGATTTGGTATCCCTAAAGCAGTACTCTCTGATCAAGATCCAGCCTTTGAAAGTAAAATTTTTCAATCGTTAATGCAAGGGCTTGGAATTGATAAACGGAGAACAACAGCCTACAACCCAAGATCTAATGGCCTAACTGAACAATCTAATAGCATCGTGAAAACGTATTTAACAGCAGCGTTAGAACAAAATAAGCTTGTTTGCAATGTTTGGGATAAATGGTTACGAGAAGCTTGCTATGCATACAACACCAGCGTTCACTCTACCACGAGATTCAGCCCTGCTGAACTTATGTCTGGTCGTCGTTTCAGAGTACCTATCGATATTCTGTATGGTACCTTTGAGAACACTGAGTCAAATTTAAGCTTACAATCATATAAAGATAATTTGAATTCAATGTACGATACTGGAAGAGAACACATGAATCAACGAAAAGGTCGTTATGCTGCATATCATGATAAGAATGTTATTGATGATAAACTGTCTGTTGGTGATTATGTATATGTTTATTTACCACGACTTGCGAGAGTTAAGCTGATTGCTAAATGGAATGGACCATTTAAGATCATAAGAGCATCACATCCAGTCTACAGCATTGAAATTCCTTCGAATAAAGGTACATTGATTAAAACAATAACGCGTGATAAATTGAAAAGAGCTCCTGAATCTGTCATGAACACTACTGTTCTGCATGTACCTACAGATGATGTTACCAACTCTCAATCCTCTGATGAGATCGACAGCGAGGAAGAGCTTGATGAACCACGTTATAACTTGCGTCCAAGAAGGAATGTTGTACGTTACAATGAAGAACTAATTTCGTTCGTTACAATGATTTCGTAACATTTTATGCCTGACGCTCTTTTCAAGGGGGGAGGAGTGTTGTAATATATGTTTAGAATAAATATCGTTGCTCTTTTGTTCTTAATATTATCATGCTGTCCGTAGTCGATATTGGTTTTAAAGCACGCTTAGCTGCATATTGTTGTGTTAAAGTAATTGATTGATGGATCTATTGTTTAGCTCAGTTGGAGTTGGGAGAGGGTGCTCAAGTTGGAGAGTAGTCGGTGATCGAGTAGTTTGAAGTGAAGTTTTCAAGTGTTTAAAGTTGTCAAGATCGTTCGTTGTCAAGAATGGAATTTATTATAATAATAACTTGTAAATAGTATATATATATATATATATATATCGTGTTTATTTCATTGTGGATTTTGCTACCATACACCGACCAGCCTTAAAAAGCACAACAACTCACTCGCTTATCCAGATTTTACCTCGTCTACTCCACTAAATGTTCACTCATTCATTTCTGCAGATGTTCACCTCGTTCAGTTATCAAGGTATTCTTTACATGCTACCGCCCAGGCCCCCGCGCACTTATTTGTCTACATTTTTAATCGATCATTGATCAAACTGTTCTTGTGACTATGATTCAACAAAAAGATCATACCTGTCAATTCAGTTATATGGTCTTTTAAGTCTTCGATCTTTCTATCTGCTGCAAACTTGACTCTAAAATTTTGTTTATTCCATATTATTCTAAAGTCTATTGTTTCTAAATTTTCAGCATTGTCGCAAGCAGTTTTCAGACTTTCACCAATCTCATTTTCGCTTTCATTCAGTTCTTCTTCAACTGTTCCTGTCATGGAAAAATGTCAGAATGGAAGAATTATTACTAATCGTCTGATATCAACTTAGTGAACAAGGATTAAAGTCAATAAATTGAATTCATTCAAAACAACATGAAATACTAGCAGAGCAGCAAAAGATATAAATGTGAAAAAAAGTGCCCTTGTAGCTTTAACTGTTGTCTTCTAAAGCTGTGCTGCTATCTGCCTTCTCCTTAAAGGGTGACAAAGAAAGATCTATCTGACTTTCAACTACACTTTCTTATTTACGCAAAAAACACAAGAAACTGTAGACAGAACACTTGACTGCTTTTCTTCCAACTGATTATTTACTTCTTGACGCATGCAGAACAGTAAGCCACTGAAGATTTATGTATGTTAATGATATAGGCACGACTTTGTCTCACAGAATATTGTCAAAATAAGCAAATTGTAAAATCGTTATTGGATACGACCACAGCCGCACGAGGGACAGGTAGGATTGAGAAGTATCGTATTACAGATTGAAAATTGTCAACGAATCGGAGAGAAAAATTGTGGATCGTATTTCGTTGATTTATCGTATAAAGAGAATACTAAAGGAAAGATAAAGACTACAGGGATGTAAAGTACATTCGTTTACGTATTCTTCGTTATTTTTATTCGCATTTAACCCGTTTTCAGCCGCATTTTTCAGCCAAAGAAGCTTCGTTCGTTTGTTTACCTATAGTCCAGTGGCTGGAGGGGGAGCATTACCACCTAGAAGGTTTTCTAGGGTAGTTTTTGGTGCAGATTTCGAATCTGGATGTTGATCAGGCTGTTTGGGAGGCTTTTCTGAGATACGGGGGTTTAAGTCTTATTAGGGTGGTGTCTTTGGATAACGATATACTTTGTTTTTAGAGCACAAACAGTGCTAAAAATAAGCGTATATCAATGAAACCTACAAAAACCAAATTGCTTTTCATCATTGGTGCCAATTCAGATTATTGGGGAGAGAGCTTACACAAAAATCTATTGTTTAGTGTGCTGTTATCAAATCAGTTATTACGCGCACAAAATATGCGAAGTCTTTAGTTCAAAAAGCCTTTCTGTAGTTGTTTCTTGTAGTATTCAAGATATTTTAAAAGGTCCTATGTGTCATATGAAATATCCAGACGGAATAATCTTGTTTCATAGGAAAGAGTAGCTTGTCGACTCCATTCGTTTGACAGTGTTTCCATGTGCTGCCACATGACCTACTTTGTTGTTTTGGGATACCGCTGGACTCTTTCTTACAGTTCTATTTATATTCAACATTGACTAGCATTGGCTGAAAGATTTGATTGTGGACCCCTTAAAATAAGGTTCTGTTCTTCAGAACCTATTCTTTACGTTAGACTTTCATCAACGTTTCTACTTCAAGAATGTAACTTAAAGATCATAAAATATCTTAGTTTTTGCTAATTACAAACCATAAACGACGCTTCCCTTTTATATCTATCTCGCGATGTGGAAGAATCATGCAAATATGGCAGAAAGAAGTGAGAAATGTTTGTTATTCACTATGGATATTTGGAATTTGTAAATAAGAACTTAACCCCCCATGTCATCAAAAACCTATGATAGGATCTTGAAAAGCAGAGATGCAAGAATCAAACCCTCAGGACCCCATCATCATGAAAAGAAGATTAGAGGAATACCCGAACAGTTACTCCAGGATAGCATTTTTTTTAGATCTTGCTCAGGGTCGAAACTTCACTATTTTCATTAGGGGGGTATGAAGCTTAGATACCCGACGAAAGGGCGTGTCGTGCTGGATAAAAGGGCGTGTCATGCCTGAACATCATTTTTACGAGATAGGGTCACTGCTAGGCCTTCAGACTCAGGCTGTTTTTCAGAGTCAAGAAATATGCCTCTTGTTTTTCTGGTGTTGGCTTCCGTTTACATCTGTTTCCGAAAAGCAAGCATTTGTAAGGCCTGTCTTTTCTATTAATGAAAAATAGTCTTCACTTTCTAAATCACCTAGCTATTAAGAGAGCAATTTAAATAAAAGATTGAAGTAGGGTCTAAATTTTGTCACAGTCAAACAACAAAACACAGCGTGGAAATTTCGGAATTTAGAAACAGCTGCGCAGACTACAATATTCTAACAAAAAAGGGGTTCAGTTGCATTTTCTGAGTTTGATTTTCAACTTTCGGCTGCGCCCGAGAGAATTTAAGCACTTTTAGACACCCAAGCACAAAGTATGTATCTTCGAATTCACCCTAACAAAATCCCTCAAACTTGTGTAAAGAACACTTTTTCATTGGAAATATTTTATAGGTACACCTATCATCAAAGCCAGGCACCGCGCAGCAATTGGGCTAGCAGGAGCTATAGCCCACCCATTTTGCAATAATAGACTAGAAACTTTTTTTGAAGGTTTACTCTAACGTAACTTGGGATAGTTTACCATTATGTAGTAGCAGTTCTCATTGACTGGGAACCATTTTTGTTCTTTTTCTAGGTGTTTCATTTTGTTTAATGATATGATGTGTTTTCTATTTTGGTTAGCTTGGTTTTTTATTTCCCTCGAGCTAATTCTATCTATTTTTATAGTGTTTGATATGTTCTCTGAACCAGACTGTTTATAAAAATTCAATAGAAATAAGCAAATATTTTCTAAAAGGGGCGTTTTCTGGCGTTCCAGAGGGCGTGGCCTCAAAAAATTTTCGGTCTCACCCATTTCAGCCCCTCCACTTTTAGAGTGGTGCGCGGTCCCTGATCAAAGCTCAATTTTTGTGTTTTCGTAATCATGGATATTGTTCGGAAATAGAAGAAACTCGAAAGTTCTTTGTAATTCATATCTTAATTATAATTCTTTGATAAATTTTATATTATTTCCGGCTTGAACTGTCGGCTTAAAACTTCCTGTTACTTGTTACAGCTATTTGAATTTTTTTAGTTAAAAACTTTGGCAGCTGTACGGCCATTTTTGGCGAAGGGTGCAATACTTTCGGACCGTAAGTGTAAAACCTTAAGAGAATTTCGGGGCATAACTCCTTATGAATATATGATGAAAATTTCGTACATTTGGAAAGGAATATGTTGCTTGATTTTTCTCAACAACGAATTCCGAGATGGCATATTCTTCATGCTTTGATTTATGATGCTTCTGAAATTGTCAGTGTTCCATGGGCTCCGATGCCGGATGGAAAGTGGGGGTGGGGGTGGTTCAAGAGAAAATTTAGCAATCATAACAAAAGATTCTGAAAAAAGCTCTCTTGTTTTGCAAAAAGTGGGGGACATGCCCTGTGTTCATTTCCGTTTTGCATCAAACACACTTTACTTTCAGTCTATACTTTGCTGTCGATCAATACTTTAGACTCTACCTCCGCATCTCGAGGCGAGATAAACATGTGCTCGTCGAGCTCGAGACGAAAGCGCTGATCAGTGGACGAAAAACAGAAATGTATATATGTTGCTGTTGCTTGCCTCGTTTCTGTTTGGTTTTCCCAACTGGACAGAAATTGAGAAAAGGATGGGGGAAAAGACCATAAATTCAAAAACCAAGCTAGGGCAACAAGTAACAATAAAAGTGCGACCTTAAGAAAATTTCCAGATTTGCCCGACCGATTAAATTAGCAGCGATAATTTGCCCGACAAAATCTGCTTTTTTGAAGATTGGGGGGGGGGTGCAGCACCCCCCAGGAGTTTCGCCACTGATCTTGCTACCAGGACTTTACTAAATCCATTGTAGTGAAAAAAGATAAAGGCCAAAAAGATTGCAAAAAAGCATTCCCCTTTGTAAAAAGAAAGAAGGCTGTGTGTGCTGAAAACCACTTCCCGAAACTTTCCATAAAGTGTTCGTCTCCAAAAGCAATCAAGGGAAGAAGCAGCCAATCTGTGTAGTGTAGACATTCTCAGCTTGTAAAACACTTAAAGTGCTACTGACATGAAAAATCAAAATTTTGCAAAAGGCTTTGAAAAATCAAATTCTAAAAAAAGTGATGAACTCGATTTTACTCTGCTTTCGTTCAGAGTAAAATTCCCAATAGATAGAGGATTAACAGCAGATAAGCGCATTAAATTCTGCAGCGAAAACGGAAAATTTTAGTATGTTACACGATCACTTTTCAGCATGTTGGTCCAATATCGAAAAAAGTGATGGTAAAAAGTGATCGTGTAACCCGGCCTTTAGGCATTAAACATCACTGATTCTACATCTGCAAATATTTTTTCAAGATAAGGGCAATAAGTTCGTTTTTGGGGGGCTCGAGTCATAGAAGGTTTTTCGAAAAGAGTCTGAGGAGAGTGACGCATTCTGGTGTGTTATTATACGGTTTACGGTCACGAAACCCCAACGGAGCCTAGAAAATGTCCAGCAACCTAAGGTCGGAAAGGAATTTCCAGATTCAAACGTTTCATCTAACGATGAGGAAGTTGTATCGGAAGTGAGAGAACAAATTTTGAAGACGGAAACATTGAAATGATGTTACAGCCGGATGAGAAAGATCCATTACCACCTTCCTCTGATGATGGGTGAACATGTGGTGGCGAAGCCGACACTTGGCTAATTATTCAAATTTCAATTCGGATAAAGATAATAAAAAGTTTTCTCAAGGGAGAAAACTGGATCGATTTCTGTTGATTTATTTATTCTTTTCTTAACAAGACGCACTTTACATCCCAAGGTAAGCAGACATTTTTGACGTGGCCTATGTGTTCCCGTAAATTGACATTCGATATGAAACATCACAACCTGATGTGAACTGATCTTCAACACTAGAGCCAAAGCAAGACAACTAAATCGACTCAAAACAACATAAAAACAACCTTTTTTCGAATTTATACTAATTTTAAGTGTAAAACTACAATAATCGAATTCCCTGTACAACAACAAGCTCCAGGAACACCCCTGGCTGAAGACACCAGCACATAGAAAACCCCTAAGTACACTTGTAATAATGTTCCGAACCGATTGAAACTTTGTAGAGTTGCTAAAATTAACGTGCATAAAATATATTTAGTTCCCTCTTGTTTTTTTCTGGTTTTATGAGAATATCTGAAACGTCCCTCGTTCGAGCTCCATACTTAAACCTTAAAACGGCGATCTCGTATGTCTGTTTGGATTTCCCCGTATTTACTTCCGTAAAACGATTCAAAATCGATTGAAACTTCGTATAGTAGCTAGAACTAATGTACTAAAAATGTAATTTGGGTCTCGTTGTGTTTTCATATTTCTGTGCAAATATCTGAAACACCCCTCACAATCCAGCCATATACTGAAGTTCTATAAAAGCGATGTCGAATGCTGTTACCCTTTGATTCAATTCCGTTTGAATCAAAGGAAATTGAATCAACTATTCAAACTCCTTTTGAAACTTGGTAGGGTTGTCATAATTCTTGTACGTAACGTGTGTTTTGGGTCATAGGGTAGACGAAGACAATGGATTGCGGAGGCGGATTCAGAGTGAGTTCTTTGGTGCACAGAACTCAGTCAGTTTTCCAACATACAGCTTAAAAAATAGTGCTGCCTGAAACAAGTAATATTTAAATTAAAAACTGAAACCTAAAAGTTTTAAGTTTTATCACAGTCTCTTCAAAATCTTAAAATTGCCAGTTTCTTCTCTCTCGTGATTTGGAAACGATTTTCCAGACGCTGTGGAGGACAACATCAGTCTAGAACTCGGAAATAAACGTTTTGTGCCTCGGAAGTGAATGAATTGAAACAATGAAATTTTTGTTTGGAACACGGATTGAACTCAGTCAAAACAGCATCTGGAATTCGGAAATGATACCATATTTGTAAGAGAGCTGTACAACGGCCCGTAGTTGATTGTTTTTGTTCTATTGTGGAACTGCAAAACATTGAATTCGAAATGGCGACTGCAGATGTCTTATACTCACGACCATCGCATCATTCTAGCAGATTATTAAGCGTTTGAGATAAAACCAGGAGACATCGTTAATTTTCCAGGAGTGTTGACTACCTTTGCTTTAAATTGCAGTCTTTGATGGCACGGAAAACCTATGCTCAGACGGAACACCATATTTTGATGAATAGGCTGGTGTCTACTGAGGCAAAACAACAAATTGCGTGCAAAACAAAAGGGAAAACTTTGCTATGGCATCCAAAACAAGCAAAGGGTATTGAGAAAGGGAGGGGGTTGAAACATTTTCTCACAGAGGCATTGAAACCGGTCCTGTGTCTTCTCGTGAATTGTACCCAATATCGACGCTATTTTTTCATCTTTCGGAAACTTCTGCGATCGATTTCCGGAAATTTGACTGTCATCCAAACAGCCAGTATAGTTTAATGCACCAGCACACTATATTTGCCGTATTTAGGTTGTTTTTTGCTACGGCCCATCTCTGCCATCCTTCAAAAGTACGCAATAAACTGACCTTGCCGGTGCACGAACACACCAGAATACCTCACAAATTCCTGAAATTCCTCTTTTGCCGCGTTTATTTATTCGAACAAAATCTGACGAAAACCAGTACTTTGGAGCTTGAAAAAATTATGTTAACGAAAAGATATGCAGGAAATAATTACACCATTCGATCCAGCACTGCCAGCTCTATACTAAAATGTAATAAATGGATTTTATGAAGTTATTTCATTTTTCATGTCAGTTCCACTTTAAGCAAGTGCATCCCACAAACTGCTATTGGTTCCTCTGCAATGGAAAGAAAAAAGGTTTGGGTGGCAACAAAAGTAGCTCCTGGTAATTGCAGAATCAGAATACCCCCTCCGAATTTGCTGCACCAGATCTCGTAGAAGAGGAAGGTCACCAATTGAAGCTCTTCAAGCCAACCACGAGGCAGCAGACAAAAGGAAGTGCTTTCTGCTACACCAATCAATGACAACAAATGACAGTGGCATTACTAAGTATGTTCTTCTTTCAATATCTTTGAAGATAGATATCCCAATTACTTGTCCCCAATGGAGTTCTAAACCTTGCAGTCTACATAGACAATGGCAGTGGTAAAAATCCAAAGATCTTAGTATTAGTTTCATGTGATCTTTCTTCACTAGAAAAGGCAACTTTCCTAGGCTTGCATTCTTACAGTGGAAATGATTATGGAAATAGCGAAAAGTACACAAGATTTCTTGTCTACATTTGCAGAGCTTGGTTTGTCAGCTGATTTCCAAAAAAAGTTAGTGCATCACTGATTGTTGCCTGTCACTTGCTTGGTGAAAGACAACACACCTGTATAGATGACGCCTACCGAGAAATCTTCTCGAGAAGTTTCGCAAGAGATTGAGAAAGTTACAAATTTACTTGTGCTCAAGGGGGTTTTCCAAGTCCTATATCCAGACAAAAGCCATCCTCAAATTGCCCTTTTCACCCCTAGAACGGAACTTTTCTCTAAGAGTGTTATCACACCCCCCCCCCCCCATGTCCTCCCCTGGCGAAGGCCCTGGTGGCTAGAACTTAGTTACAAGACAAAGCATCGACTTATATCATGTAGCAGGGTACCCTGGCCACCAATCTCACTTTTATTTTAACCAGAGTGAGCCTTGTACTCAGGGTAGCAGCAGGATGACCTACGCCGGTTTATCTGTGGATTGGAATTTGGAAGCCTACCTGGAAGATATTTGTGACCTTTTTGTAAGCAATGACGATGAAACTGCAATTAGTGTAGTTGAAATCTCTGATGACGAAAGTTACGATTAGACGTGAGAGGCTGGGTATATTAATTTATATTAATTTGAAAAATTGTAAAGAAATATATATTGCTCACTGAAATACGCAGAACGGACGGGATGCCATCTCGGAAATTTTCGGCCTTGCCATTCCCCAAAGAATTGGAATAGACCTTTCCCGAAACCTATGATGTAACGTTCCGGTACAGAATAGGAATTAGGCAGAAGGGGAACTCCTGCCTATCAGGTAGAGCCTGAAAAAACTTGCGCATGCGTTCACTTATACGAGGCTTAGCATGTATCTGTCGGGGCAATTTAAAAAAAAAATGAAAGTAGACAACTTTATTTGAGATGAAATGCCCCATGAAAGTGAACAAATTCAATTATGTATCAGAATTCGATTCTATCTGAATAATGAATGATAATTTTTCATGGCTAAGTTCGTCTAATGAAATCGAGGTTAAAGGGGAATTAAGGAATTCTATTGTTGACCCAGGCTTCTAAAACAACAAAGGAACCGACCGACGAGTTACTCTTCTGCCTATTTCCTATTCTGTGGTTCCGGTTAACATGAAAGCGAGGCGGGGTGTAGTAGAAAGTGTGAAGTCATGGCGGCCAACAGTAGCAAACACGTTGATGCAGAAGAATTGATCGATTTTTTGTTGTCAGGTCCTGATAGACCATTGCCAATTGTCAAAAAAGCTGACTCCAAATGTGATTCTGATGCTAGTGAAGATTTTTGTTGCCAATTTATTCCGTTCTGTTGTGTTAAACTTCTTGAAATGACATGTCTGACTGGGGGAAATGCTTGAAAGAAATGCCTCTCTTCACCATAAAGGCTATCGAAGAACATCGATTGAATAGTGGTAAAACCCGAGACTCAGCAATTGTCAAAACATTAGACAAAGGAAGAAAATTCAAGGAAGAGAGATACATATCTGATGATTCCATCTATACAAGGTACGATGAGAAACTTTTCTGCTTTAAAGCAATATGCAAAGCAAGCATGAAAAAAGAAAAAAGAAATATTTTGGTCCAGCTTGATAGAACCTCTGGTAATGTTCATCATGCAGAGTGTTCTTTTCCTGCTGGCAAGAGTGGTTATTGTAACCATGTGATGGCATTGTTGTTGGAAGTTGCAGACTACTCGTTGAACCAACTACAAAATGTGCCAGAAGTAGCATGCACAAGTCGATCTCGACAATGGGATATTCCTTCCGAGTCAGGCATGAAAGCCCCTTTTATGTCAACTGCTGTCAAAAACCTTCATCAAAGGGCATTCAGTGTACCATCTATGATCCAAAGCGTATTGAAAAGCCTGAAAATGTCAAATTACGTGTAAGAGAACTGCAACAAAGCTTGCAAAAGCTAGACAGTGAAAAAACTAGCTTTCCCTCAGCAATATATAACAACAAAAATTCAGAAGTAGCTACCAATTGCTATGGAGAGTTTGATCGTTTGTCACCACTGGCATATCAGTTGAATCCTGTTGGTTTTACACATAAAATTGTAAGTGATCTGACCAAACTAGCAAGGTACCACCAAACTTTTGAACAGTATTTTATTTCATTACCACTTCAAATCATTAGTAACTAAAGTAATGTTGTTCCAGATTGGAATCGAGACCACAATAAAAAAGGTACTTAACATCAATAACTGTAACAGAAAAATCATGTAAAGCCCTTGAACATGATACCGCAAACCTGTCAAAGTCAAAACTGCAGTTGTATGTACAGAAAAACAAGATAACATCAACTAATGCACACAAAGTATACATAAGAAAACAGCAATTTCAGTCTATCATACCTGATTTCCTATGTGATATTAAAGAAAAACCAAGCAAAACTAAAGAAGCTTTAAAACATGAAAAGTCATGTAATGCAGATGTTGTGGAATTTTATGAGAATGTGCTACGTTTCAATATGCATTGTGATGTTGACTGTAGACCTGCAGGTTGTATCATTCAACCATGTCTACCATGGATTGTGGCAACGCCATATGGTTTTGTAAGTGATAGATCAAAGTCTGGATGTAGATTTGGCATCATTGATATTTGTTGTCCGTATCGGAAACGATATAGCACTGCTAAGGAACTCCTGTCAGATAAATCATTCTGTGTAACCAGGGAAAATGGAAAGCTCATCCTTAAAAAGGATCATCATGATGGTTTTTATACAAGAATACAGCTAGAAATGGGACTTTGTGGTGTATCATTTGGTGACTTTCTGGTTTACACTTTAAATTGCTTTACTATTGTGAGGATCCAATTTGATGAAGATTTCTTTACAGATGTTTTGTGCAAACTAAATAATTTTTATGTGAACTTTCTATTACCAAGTATAATGGAAAAGATGACTTTATCAGAAGAGGAAGAATTATCCTAATGATTATAATGTTGTGTATTTGCATTATACTTTGTTTCTGAGATTGTTTTGATTCTTTATTAACTAAGCATGAGTATAGGTAAGCCCTAAGAAGCCAAGGCACTATTTACAAATAAAATATTCTTATCAAACTCAAACGTGTATCTTCCTTTAAGACAGTTAAAAATTTGAACAAAACTATCAACTAACTAAAAGGTAAATTTGAGATCTGAAATCCTCTATCAGCCATTACACTGTCACCATTACTCCAAAAACAGTTTTGTAAAAATCCTGACTGTCGCACAATTGCTTTGTCTGAAATTGAACCATCAAATAATTGGCTGATAAAAGTTATTGATCCATCAGGTGAAATACCAACAAGTCCTTTATAGGTTACATGAGACTTGTAATGGGAATAAAGGGAGCTTTGGGTTGCAAGTGAACTTGGTTTTTGACAAAATAACTCAGTACAGTCTATTATGCAACGGGTACTTGGATATGTTCGTTTAAAACTCTCAGGCATTTTTTCATCAATTTGCTCTCTTGTGGGCCAGATTGCCAATGATCCTAACGAAAAATAACATAGATTTGACTATGTGATGATGTACCTGGATACTGTTGATAACGAAATGTCAAAGAGCCAAGAAATGTGTTCCAAAGTAAATCCATTTTTGAGCCATGTCAAATATAGGAAGAATTGTTTTCTTGGATCTAGTCTTGGTGTTCTGCCTGATTTGTGAATATAATCCTCTTCCGTCAAAGTGCAAGTCTCCTCTGATAGACGTTTAGAAGTGCCGTACATTTTGATATTGCAGCTTCCTTCACCAAGGATCAATAAATTTCAGCAGAATGTTAAACTTTTCAGCAGTTATACCAGTAGCTTTACGAAACCGTTTTTCATTCTTATTAACATTTTCATAGTTGTATATTTTGTTTTGTAATTCAAGTTTTTCTTGCTTGATGTCATCATACATTTTTTGTAATGACTGCAATTGTTGTTTCAGTTGTTCATTTTCTAGCTTTAGCTGATCTGTTTCTGAAAGTTCTTGGGGTAGTTCATTTCGGTCCTCCATAAAGAAACCACCAATATTGATTGACCACGACTCAGTCACACTTTCAGAAGATTCCACAACAGGGAGTGCTCTCAGGGTGAGAGATTTTCGTTTACTTTTGTTAGTCTCTTTCGGTTTATTTGAAAAGATTGAAAAAGATTGAAGGCACTCTTCCTGTTATGAGCTTTTTGCGACCAATGCCATGAGTAACCCGAATGTCTTCTGCTTTGAAATGAAATTCACAAACATAGTACGATTTGTTTCTAGGGTCAAAAGTGTCATCCCCTCCTTTTCTTCGAACATTTTGTAAAATCCTTATCCAATGAGTTTTATCGGGTTCTTTACTGGGAATTTGGTACAACGAAATTCCTGTGTTTTGCTTTGAAGAATCTTTAGTAGCACTTCTACAACCTGGTACACAACACTATTTCCCACTTCCACCAGACAAATTTTGCGAAGGGCGAGTTTTGCTTGAACTAAAATATATTTCTTCGGCCATGTTTGACTCGCGCTTCGGTTTGTTTATAATTTACTATACCCCGCCTCGTTTTCGCCCACTTCTAAACATTAAATCATAGGTTTCGGGAAAGGTCTATCCTTAAAAAGACGAGAAATGATAGGAAAGCGACCAGTGCCAAGATAATATTAGTTTCCCCTATTAGTGGTGGATTTTTGACTTTTGACTTTTGGGGTTAGATTAGTGACACTTGGTCGACTGAACCGGATGGTATATTTTTATGGACATCAGGTTAGAACAGAGTGAGGAAGAAGAGCGGCAAGTGGAGCGGCAAGTGGAGCGGCAAGTGGAGCGGCAAGTGGAGCGGCAAGTGGAGCGGCAAGTGGAGCGGCAAGTGGAGCGGCAAGTGGAGCGGCAAATGGAGCGGCAAATGGAGCGGCAAGTGGAGCGGCTGGAGAAAAGAGTGAAAATGTTCCAACGAGACAGTTACAAAAATGGAAATTTACCTTAGAAACGAGCCTGCAACAAATAAATGAGCTAGATAAGGCTGTCCTCGCAGAGATAATGGAATCGGGAGATGAAATAGCGATAGAAACTGAGGTAAAGTCGACGAACATTCAGCTAGTTTACAGAGATAATGATTTAGAAAGAATAAGGAAATTCTACACTGAAACTGAAACAAACCACAGAGCTTTATTATCACTTGGGAAGAAACAGGAAACTACTCAGATATTTTGGTACCCCCAAGTTGAGGACAAATTGCCAAGCTACTTAAGAATAAGTGTTCTTCAACAAAAGCAGGGGGGCCATTGGAACATGGATTAGATGCTGGCAGTCTTACAAAAGAAGATCAAGATTAGGGAGTCAAAACCACAACTTTCACAGGAAGTAAATAAAACTGCTCGGAGAGATAGACAAGTTACAACAGGCAGTGCACTTGTAGGAAATAGATCCACCAGAGGGAATGCCCTTATTGCTTGGGGCATCACAAGACTGAGGACAAAGATCATAGGGATAGCAGAAAGAAAGACATTGTTGAAGAGGTACATGCGATGTTTTTCTTCCCTAAAACGAAGCAAAAAACCATAGAGCTGGAGACTGTAGCAAAAAGGAATCATGTACAACTTATGGGGATACACATCAGATCTCGATTTGTGACGGAAACAAGGAAGTTCAGGAATCATCAACACTCTCCCTTCACGCACAGTCAAAAAGAGCAATGGCATTAGCAACTTTGCAGGTTTTTTCAACAGGAAAGGATGGAAATCAAGCATTCAGATGTAGGTTACTCTTAGACACTGGCAGTCAGTTCACGTTCTTAAAGAAAGAATTAGCAAATATGCTAGGAGTGGAACCAACCAAGACAGAATAGATCAATCTCAGTGGGATAGGAAAGTCAGAAAGAGTCTCGACAATGGGATCAGTTTATGTGGATTAGACAGAAAAGGTACCATAAGCACGGAGGTACACATATTACCAAAAAATTCAAGATTAGGCAACGTCAAGCCTCATGTACAGAAAGAGAAATGTGGGCATTTAAAAGACCTGTGGTTTCCAGATATATCAGAGAACAGCGAGCTAGAAATTCATGTACTGATTGGAGTACTAACTGGGGGTTTAAGACGGGGGGAGTCATAATCAGATCCAGTTGCCATAGAAACCGTTTTTGTATGGACGCTGTCAGGAAAAGTCAACCATGCGAAAGTAGATAATTCAAATGTGAATGTTAACCTTGCTATAAACGTGAGGTAATCAAAATATAAGCTTCGCAAACTATGAATCAATCGGCATCAGGGAAGAGACAGATGTACACCGAGTTTGAAGAAACGATAGAATTCACAGGGGAGCGATACAGAGTGAAGCAACCTTGGAAGGAAGGTGAATATGAGATTCCAAATAACAAGGAACTTGCAGAACAAAGGTTAATTCCCTGATGAAGAGATTAGATAAACAACCAGATGTGTTAGCAGAATATGACCGCATCATGAAAGAACAGTTAGGAAGCAACATCATAGAACCAGTTGATGAAAAAAAGAAGGAAGTGCATTATTTACCTCATCATCCAGTTGTGAGAGAATCAGCAGAGACAACGAAAGTACATATCGTATATGATGCATCGGCAAAGGCAAGAAAGGGTGACAAGTCGCTGAACGAATGTTTGCACATAGGCTTATCAATGACACCGTTGCTATATGATGTGTTGCTTAGAATGCGAGCTCATCCAGTCACCTTGATAGCAGATATAGAAAATGTATCTCTCCAGATGATAGAGATTTCTTACGCTTGCTTTGGTTTGAAGACCCAACGGCAGAAAAGAAAGAAGTCAAAGAGTACAGATATGCCAGAGTTATTTTCGTAGCTTGACCCAGACCTTTCCTTTTATGCGGGACATTGAACCATCATTTGAAAAAATATCAGGATACAGATCAAGAATATTGTCGAAAAATTAGAGAAGAGTTTGTATGTAGACGATGCTGTCATAGGGCGTGATTCAGTTGAAGATTCTATTCAAATGTTTGAGGAGGCACAAATGCGCTTCAAGGAAGGAGGATTTACATTGAGAAAGTGGAAATCGAGTAATCAAGAGGCTAGAGAAGACATCAGAGAGAAGAAAACTACAGGAGAGAAAGTAGTGGGAAAGAGCTTGAGCAAGGAGCCAGAAAGCACCAAGGTTCTAGGATTGACATGGAGCCGAGAAAAAGACACACTGGCAATACAACTTGCGAGCGACAACAGCAGGATTCTCAAGCCAGTGACAAAGAGAACGATGTTAGGCAAAGTATCATAAATTTTTGATCCCTTAGGGGTAGCTAGTCCAGTCACAATCAGAAGAAGGATTTTGTTTCAAGACGTGTGCAATAAACTTTGCAGGGGTGCTCCATCAGTTATCATCAGTGATAATGCTCAAAACTTCAGAAAAACAGCCAAATGGGAAAAGAAGATCGTCAAGAAAGAAGAAGTGCAAAAACTGCTGCGCAAGCATTAAATTCAGCGGAAGTTTGACATTCCATCGTCACCTTGGTGGGGTGGGTTCAACGAAAGAATGGTTGCCATAGTGAAGTCAGCATCAAAGAAAACACTAAGAAATGCGAGACTTGAGTTCGAAGAACTCGAAGTTATACTCACAGAGATAGAAGCATCCATAAACAACAGACCAATAACGTATCAGGGAGAAGATGTTGAAACTGTGCTGACCCCATCGCATTCAATCAATGGGTACGTGCTTCCTCAAATAGCAGAGGAATAAATAGACAGTTTTGAAGAAGACTGCAATGTCCAAAAGAGATACAGGTACATGTGTAGGAAACATCATAATATTTGGAAAAGATGGAATCATGAGTATCTTGTGGGACTTCGACAGTATCACAATATGAGCACGAATAAGGGAGATAAATTAATAAGGCGAAGTAGTGATGATGTCTTCAAATGATCATCGCTCAAGGTGGAAGTTGGGAGTCATAGAAACATTGATCAAATCACATAACGGTATAATTAAAGGAAATCACGTCAGGATTATTGACAGTTTGGGGTTAAATTAGTGACACTGAGATGTTTAGAACCTATATCTGTTTCTTTCTTAGCACCAAAGTTCATTAAAGGTGAACTGACACGCAAAATTAAATTGACCTCAAATGAAAGCATATCGAGCATAAATACCTGATACATTATTTTTTTTTTAATATTTAACACAGTTTTCGAGTTATTGAGCGTCAAAGTTAGCCACCGAACATTTTCTGAGCACGGACGAGTTCGCCCGAGCCTTCCGCATAATCGTCACGTCACAAACACCATGTTCACATCACTTGAGCAACACGACAGTCTGGAAGGCCGTACTTTCATGACTTTGCGGAAGAGCATCGATACATTAATTGTGTAGGTTTTGGCTCCATTTCGACAACCTGATTGGAAAACAGATTATGACTCCTTTACAAACCTTTCATAATAAGGTTTGCAAGAATATCGTATTATTCAACGCGTTTGAGGCCCTTCCTCCGTCTTGCAGGACCCAGTGTGTGGCGGGCCAACATATCGTATAATGGTAGCGATAAATATATTGACAGGATTTTTATTTTCTGGAAACCTAAGTAAAATACTTTTATTTTGTTAAGTACGGCTGCTGTTAGACTAATTTATCAGCAGTTAGACTATAACTCGGGTGAACCGATGAGTTTGCAAACCCAAACTAAAATAACGTTCATGATTTATATGGATGTAGAAATAATCTATCGAAGTAATAATATATCGAATTTATTCGAAAAAGAAGCTAGATTCATGATAAATTGATAAGATTCTTACATTCGTCCGCATGATTGACTTCAGAATTGAGAATTTCTTCGAGCAGCTAAAAGTGCCTATTCCTTCCAAACTTAAATTCCCTCCTAACATAACATAGTACCAGCCAACACATATCCATCGTATATTCAATGTTGGAAGAAATTTTCTATAAACTATATTTACAAGCTCGAGGGACCATTTCTGAGCAGTTATTCGAATTTTGGCAATTAAAAACAGGGGCAAGCAAATCCTTAGGAACTTTTACCGTGTAATTTTATCAACACTACCTTGGACTTTAACGACAACGAAATATGAAATACGAACCTATTTTCGTGTTCAGTTTAAATGCTTATTTTGTATGCCTACAATTTAAAAATCGATTTTCTAAGCGGTAGAACTGTGGGTTTTGCCCAGTCTAAGATAGGTGTAGCTTTATTTGCAAAATTTTGATGAGAGATTATTGCTGTAGGTTTATCTTAATGCCTTATGGTTACGCTTTTTCTTGACCTTCGACTGCAAAACTTCTATTTTCAGAGTTTTGTTCCTTGCTTGATGGCAACGCTTCCAAATTGGCTCACAATTGCTACCAAGCCTGTTGCTGAAGATATCCATTTCCTACTAAACTGATAAGCAAACAATCTTTTGGTGGTACAAAACTTGAAAATGGCTTAGAACAAAGCAAACATTTCAGTAAACTAAAGCTTTCGTCTGACACTCTTTAGAGTTTAAAACGTCAGAACATAGATCGAAAACTCTACGCTAGGAAATATGTATACCCAGTTTTGGATCGAAAAAGGCCCATCAGAAACATGACTGTTGAGGTTGACCAATCAGTGCCGCTTGCCTATAGAGAATGTTACCAATGGAGTCCTAAGGTGAAAACGAACTCCTTTTGTCTACTTAAAAGCGGTTTTTTCATGTTTATGCAGATAGATTCCCAAACTGCTAGATGGAACGACGATCGGGCTTTACCAATAATCCGAAACATGTCGCCTTTATAGTTTTTTGCACAATCTGGGTTTTCCAATAAAATCTGCCTGATAGCAGAATCGCAGGTTCTAGTTGTATTTTTAGATCTGCAAGACCGAGGTGGCTGTTCTCTTTGGGGACGAGTTTTGTTTGTAATACTAGACGGAACATGTTGTTTTATTCTTTCTCCCAATCTTTGGGTAGTGCGTCCTACGTAGCCAGAAGTTTAAATCATAAAAGACAAGCCCATTGATCATTTAAAGCGTTGGGGACATTCTGGCAAATGATCGGAAGTCATGTTTCCGGGAGGGTTTAAACGGAAGCAACTTATTTGACAAAACGAAAACTTTCAACAGCCATAACTTTTTGCTTATAGTTCACATTAATGTTAGGTTTTTTAACTCAGTTTTGCAAGCTCTTTTCGATAATGTAGTCAGATTTTTTAAAAAATCAAAGCTCGAAACTTTGCTGAACATGCATTTTTCTATCCTGGTTAGAATTTTTCACGCAGCCAGAAAATTGACTTCCGTTAATTTGCCAAAATGATCCCTAGACTTAAAATGATCAGTGTCCTTTACTTTTCCGATTTAAACTTTACAAAATTCGGTCAGGCAGGCTGCTAGATGGTTATGTAAAAATCCTTGTCTACAATGAAAGTTTACAATGAAAAACTTCTAACTACAAGTTCGACATACCAGCACTAGCTAAAATGCTTCTTTCAAAGTTCTAGTTGCATTGCTTAGAAAACTTCATTTTTCTAAGGCAATTGGAAGTTTGTTATAAAGCCTTCCCAACATACTCTGTTTTGATTCCAGAAAGCCTTACCAAATATTGATTATTTATTATTGTCTTTGCAATTAAAAAAACCTGGCAAGTTCTCATAGACAGCATTGACTTAAAGTTCTGACGACAATGCTTATAAAAAGATTGATATATTTCTATGCAATGAAACAAGATCTTAATCCTCCCTAAGCATCCAAGTTTTATAAATACTTGAATAATTATAATTTATTGTGGTGTAACGTTTGAACATTTGATGACGCATAAAATTGGAAAATTTGATCGCAGCTCTTTTCTCTAACTTTCACTCAAGGTTGTATTATATGATGAAACTAATCAAGTGAATGGCTGCTGCATTTCTAAATGAGGAGCTATTCATTTGATAAAGCAGTTGGTAGGGAACTGCTAGTTGTGAAAGTTAACATGAAATAACGTGATGAAATAATGTGTTTGAAAATTATCAAAAGTTGACCTAGACAACCCAGGCAATGTTGAAAATTATTTTAATTCAACTATTAGAAATTTCCAACTTCCTTGGTGTGCTGTTTCTGCTTCGTGTCAAGCGATTCTCAGTCAGAACTTTTTCACTGCAGCAGCGAATTCCACTGAGATGTACAGGAGAACTAAATTTTAAAAAACAACCTAACTGTGCCAACTGTGCCAACAACATTATATTTTGGCACAGACTAGTTTCAGCAGGAAAATTCTCTATGGTCCATTTATGGCAAATATGAAGATATTGACGATCAGGCCTGTTCTTTTGACCCAAGCAACCACACGCACAAACCCGCTCGTGGAAAATGAAAAATTTTGAGAAATAAATGCCTCATCAACTAACACATTTCTAGTCATCTTTCTGGCCTGGCCCGGAAAGGCGTGTTTAATAAACTTGATCAAACATAAACAATCTTCCCAACATACCGCAATATTATGATCTGCGTAAGATTACCCTTTGGGAAAAATTCAGCGAGTTCAAGGTTGGGTTTTTTTATACCATTCTTAATCTAATAACCCTCTTATAACCACCAAGAAGACAGGCCATCAAGCGTATTCTCCGGCAGATTTATTTGATTTTTGAACAAGCGTTAATCTTCTGTTGAAGTATTATTTTCTGTTTTTTCTTAATAATTTAAAATCACCTTTGCAAATCAGACCCAAGCAGGTGACATTGAGGATACAAAGCCGATAAATCAAAACATATGAAATATAAGTAGGCTGAATTAGCCACATCTCAATGGAAAAATCATTTGAAAATCAATTCCATCATGAATGTTAGGAATACTATAAGCACTTAGTATTTGAACTACATTTGCACTTAAACATTCTTCTGAGCAGTGGAAGCGTTTTTAAAAAGGATTGGGAACAACATTTTGCGACCATCTGAAAATAATGTCTATATGACCTTCGCAATGAAGATAAAATTTATAAACCAAGCACATTCATTTCGGCTATTTAATATTTCTTGGAGTGCCTTAAAGGTCATCGTAACAGTCTGTTTTCATTTGATATTTACCCTAAACAAAAGTATCTTATAACAGGATCATACAGCTTTTATAAACATTATGGACACTTTTAGCATTGCTGATTACGATTATCGTTTTTAGAATGATTGCTGGCACAAGAGAAATCATGCGAGCGCTTGGCCACTCACGTGGGTTATCTTTACCAAAAGGCATCAACAATGCTAATTTTAAAAAGAGATTGGCTTTGATTTGGTATTCTTAAAAATCAAGTTGGTCAAGTTAAGGCAACATGCATATGGATATGTTTCATTCATACTGGCCAGCTTTTTAATCTTATTTGCCAGATAGCCACTGCTCTACCTTATTGTTTCCATTTTACAATCATTTTTCTATTGTTTTTTCACCCTTCAATGATGGAGACTCAATGCTAGAAAATTAGCAACATTGTTTGTGCCATCATCAATGATATTTCAAGCCAACTCTTGGGGTTGTGTTTTTTCAAAAGTGAACAAAATACTGAATAATTTGTCAGATTTCAGGTGATTGGCCCTGACTGGCTTTTAGACCTCCTTATATTGTGGAGGTGAATCCTGCACTGTCATTCTATACGAAAAAACAAAGGGGATGTTTCCTTAGTTGCTTTCTAGCCTGGGTGTTAAAAGTGGCATAGTCTGCAGAAGAAGTAAAAATTAATTACAGCATTTTAAGCAATTAAACATCATAACCCAATAACAACATTACAAGTGTCTCAACCATTAAAAGTACAACTTCTTATTGGAAAAGATAACTCATAATGGTGCAAGGCAATCTTTACCTTTACACACACGCTACTGTCCATAAACATGCAAATGTTTTTGCATAAAAAAAAGACAGATTAGATTTATATATTTCCTACTTGTTTCAACCACAAATGGAATTAATGTAAAATAACTTCAAAACATTTTGCACAATAACTGCAAAATTTCACTGGATTGAAAGTTTAAATCTAGATAGTCTCAAAATGAGAATCAACATGTAATTGAAGGGATCTGCAAGAAACAGCGCATTGGTGTTTCTTTACACATTTAGTGAGCAAAAATACTGCACAGGTTTGACCAAGGAGTAATGGCTGCCACATTGTGAACAACATGGCAATCAAATTTGAGAATCATTTTGAGAATCACTTTTGTGAGGCCATTAGGCATCTTTTAACTGTTAAAATTCAATCAAACCAAACTTCAGAGAGTTGGCAACACTTTTAACTTAAAAAAATGAAAAAAGTTTCTTGTTAAAAAGTAATATGTTTTAGCTTTTCTATAGGACAGTATTGCAGCTTTGAATCCTTTGTGAGACTAATGGCTAAAAATTTTTAAAAAGTTTTGAAGCAAATTCTGTTAGGCACTGATAGATTCAGAAAACATTTCCAAAATCACATTTAGGTGTTAGATTACCAAGTTGATCATTATTGGCCTTTTACTTGGTGGAAAGTGGCACATTTTAAGAAACTTATATGAAACTCAATTAGAATTTTAGGTAACTAAAAAATTTTGCTGCAGTGCTTCTATTTCAGCTTGTGCAATACTTTTGCTCACTAAGTGTAGTAAATAGTATTTGGACATCTGATTAATAGTATCATTAGAATATCCCAACATTCCAAAAAATATAAACAAGACACGATTAAAAGCGTGTTAATATGCTCTTGAGACGAAAAGAAAGCACCATAATATGCTCGTGAAACGGGGCTATTCTACCGATAAATTCATTATTAAAATGGAGAGTTTTGCATTGCATTAGAATTTTTAAGTCCACCAAATTAAAGAAGAGAAGAATATGCTCCTTAGGTTGTCTGTGCATAACTACAGAAAAGAATTGAATACATTTAGTTGGTACCTTCAGCTGTTTTCCCAACTTCCAAATCCATGATGATACCTTCTATCATGAGGATGGATGTTTGATTTTCATGCGTGCCTATCTCCTGTTCCCATCGAAGTTTGCCCCGTTGAGTTGAATTTAATTCCGACAGCAACAACGAAGAGATTCGAGGGGTTGTTGTAAGTTGTTCGATTTTTTTCTTTTCATGCAGAACTTTGCAATCGTAAGGAAAACTTTAGAAGACAATAAAAATGAAAAAATAAAAATTTGAGAAAGAACAGAAAGGGGTGCTGCAGCTGTATTTCGGCATTTTGTATTTAGAACTCGTCGGTAGAATCAAATTTATAATAAAATGTTAATGTAACAAAAGAATTTATTACACTTACATGACTTGTCAAGAATATTCTCCGTTCTAGATCGACCGATGAAACATAGGTAGCGCCAGGTGGAGAGCTTGGGGCTTCAGCCCCCCCCCCCCCCACTTTTTTGCAGAAGTGTATTTTTAAGCAAATAAAAAGAATAAAGGAAAAAGTATAAAGAAAAAAATAATCCGACAAACTTAGTTGCTTAATTTCCAAGGAAAACGCCGAGGTCTATGGGGCCTCATAAAGTAATGAAATCAATTTTAAGACTGAATTAATCAAACGTGATAAGAGCATGCCTTATAATAACAAAATGTTTTAAACGATTGCAAGAAAATACCCGCAAGAAATATTCTGAAATGTATTGCAAGCTAATCTAAAAAGCGTGGTCGTGAAAATTGTCTGCTCGCAGGGAAGCGAAGCGCCATGACCACATGCGTGAAAAGACCTCAACGAATTTTTCCATTTGTCGATAAAACTTTCCTTACAGTGTCTTCTGACTCGATAAAAAAATATTAAGGGACCGGGAAAAAGTGTACTAATTGGCGGGCGTCCTACTTATCCGGGGTCCTGGTTAAGCGAAGTTTTTATGCTTGAAAAGAGTAAGCAAGTTCAAGGGACCAGGAAAATCTGTACTACATAGCGGGCGTCCTACTTACCCGGGGTCCCACTTGACGAAAGTAAACTGCATATATGAATATATAAAGCGATAACTCGAGTGCTTTCACAAATCACTCGGCTTGAATATTATCAGCGCTATCTTACCTGATCAAACCATGACTGTTCTATCTGTGTACGATACAATCTCCTTATAAAAATCTTCTAACAACAGTGGCTTCTGTCGTAGATCATAGGCGGCATTTTACCTGAATGCAAAGATAAGTAAGTAGAAGGTGATAAATGTACCGGGGTACGCGGGGAATCTATGTCGGGTATTTAGAATATAAAACATCTTCAGTTACCGCAAAACATAAAAGCCTATCATGCGACTAACTATGTCCTAACGCTGAGAAGATCATAAACGAATATAAAGCACGAAGTACCTTTGTAACATAAAGTACGAAGTACATTACAACTAGCAATAACAGATGGTGTTTAAACACGAAAACTAGCATAAATTGGCAGTGGCACAGAGAAGCATGGAAAGAGTGATGGTTACCATCAAATACCTGGACAAGATGCCAAATTAAAGGTTCAAGCTCACACATCAAGGCTGTTGAAGTTATAGAAAAATCTGAAAAATATACGTGAAAGTAGGCAGGCTTTTTAGCCCAAATGAAAGCAAGAAACTGGAAAAAGAAGAACACTAAGTTGATTTTGAATTCTATGAAAATAAGATGGCAAGGACCTAAAAAGAGATGAACAGGTGATCTCCAGAACATCGCATAGATTGCTTGGATGAGGGTAGCACAGAGTAGAAAGAATCTAGGAGACGCAGTGGGTCTATAGTACCCTGAACAGCGAACAGCTTATGGTGATGACGATGCCGTAGTATAGGATGCTTATTCTTTGAAAGCATATAACTATAAAAATTCTATACGAATACACATTTTGATAGCTTAATCTTCAGTGCAAAGATACATTTAAAAGCACAAAATATCTATTAATCTTGAGGAAAACTAACAAAATGCTGTTTTTGCTTTTAACTTTTGCGTTATCCTTCCTAAAATTAAACATTTCAACATTCAATTTCATTTCCTTACATTTTCTTTTATCAGGGATCTTTTCGAATGTTTTTCAGACAACCAGAGATCTTTTCACCCAGAAAAGGCAATTTTTCGAAAATGATGCATATTTTTTAGACCTCTCAGGATCTATCTTGCTGATTCTTTTTAAACTTTGTATTCCAGAGAAAACACTGAAGAAAAAGTCATTTGAGCTTTTCACATGTCATATTATTCAGCAAATCACAGCTGGGTTCGCACAACCACCCCCAGTTGCACGCACGCACTAACAAAACCCCAACGTTCTATATATATACTGTAAACTAATTAATCCAAAATAAACTACCAATGACGATGCTCTATTCAATTTACGTCAGTTGGCTCAAACGAAAGTGTAATTATTATAATCGAAGCAATTAGAAAATATGGTAAACAGAAAAGCTGCGTCACCAAGTCACAAGATACATTTTAAGGCTTAATTACACTAAACCAAACCTTAATCGACTACGCAATGAAAATTTACGTGAAAACCCGAACACACTCCCCTCCTTGACTCGTTAAGAGTCAAGCATCAAACGGGTTTTCCACTGCGAATCCTGACCTGCTGCGCGTTTAGATTTCCTACGCTGGGGTTCTACGACGCGATTAGGACAAATTGGAATAGGTGAAAATTCACAAGCATTCTGTTCCCGTACTTCGTTCTCTTTCCTCTCGATGTCCGTACTTTTTCCTGCGATTTCATTCATTCTTGCAAGTTCAAAAGGAAAAAGTTTTTGCAAAGGTCGAGATAAAATTTCTGACTTACCACTACCACATACTTTTACCTTTGCACCCCGAACAACACCGTCTTTCCCTTGCACAAGTTCCACGATTTTCCCCATTTTCCATGAATTTCTTTTGACGTGTTCCTCTTGTACCAATACTATATCCCCGACGGACACAATTATTTCTCCATTCCTGTTATTTCTATGAAATTCCCTGAGTTCTGTTAAATATTCCCTTCTCCAGCGTCCTGCAAAATGACTTAATTTTTTGATTAAATAGCAAAAATCGCTTAGAGTATGCTGATGAACTCTCCTCTAGTTCTAAATCGTTGATATCTAAATCATCAGCTAATTGCGACAATCTATGACCGTACATAAGATGAAACGGAGTAAGTGGGTAAACTTCAACTTCATCATAAATATACGTTAAGGGGCGCGAATTAAGTGTCGCCTCAACTTCTAACAGCACGGTATGCAACTCATCAAATGTTAGCTTGGCATTTCCAAGCACCTTTCTTAAACACCTCTTTACACTTCCGACCAATTTCTCAAAATAACCTCCCCACCAGGGACTTCTTTCCAAGTTGAAACGCCATGTTATTTTCTTTTCAACCAAATATGATGAAACTTCACGACTATTTCCCAGCTTATCTAGAAACTTATTAGTAAACTTGAAAGTTTTAGCGTTGTCTGAATTAATCAACGAAGGCGTACCACGACGAGATGTAAAACGCCTAAGACTCCTTATAAAGGTCGGTCCTGACATATCTTCAACGAGGTCAAGATGTATTGCCCTTGATGTAGCACAGGTGTAAAGTGCAATATAGCATTTTTCCATCTTGCCTATTTTGCTTTTATAAAACAATGGTCCAGCAAAATCTATACCTATGTAGGTAAATGGTGGTACTTCCTTGACACGAAATTCAGGTAAAGGTGCGACTGATGGTACACCGTACGATTTACCTTGTACCTTTTTGCACTTTCTGCAATCCCTCAATATCTTTTTTACATACTGCCTTCCTTTTGTTGTCCAAAATCTAGACCTATATTCCGTGAGCGTTGCGTTCAGACCTTCATGCATTACCCTTTCATGGCAATCCTCAATAACCAAACGCGTAAACCAATTATTATTCGGTAGAATAATCGGAAACTTAGTTTCTAGTGCTAAATCTGAGTTTTCCAAGCGGCCCTTGCACTTTAAAATGCCATCTTCTTCGAAGAGTCCCAATTTCAATGCAATCTCATTATACCCTGGTTGTTTCTTAAGGTCAATTTGTGAGCCCTTAATCCAAATCCTTTCTGCCCTTGAAACTTCCTCCGAATCTAATTCCCCTAATTTCAATATCTTACCTTCCCTTGCAGACCTTAAGTTAGTGACGAAACGGATCACTCTTGCTGTAACCCTCAATAATTTCTTCAAAGAGCTAAATTTATCCACCTCTATTATTTCAGTCACACTTAGTCTGTTTTGTTCTATTACTGCTGTAACATTTACAGTTTTCCTTTTTTCCTCCATAATCTCTGGTGAATCCTCAAAAGTGAAACTTTTAGGCCAATATTCCTTCCCCATGGACAACCAATGAGGACCTTCCCACCAAAGTCTGCTATCTCTTAAAATTGTTGCAGAGACTCCCCTAGAACCCAAATCTGCTGGATTACAAACTCCAATACAATGTCCCCAGTCTTCCTTTTTAGAAATTTTCAGAATCTCACTGACCCTATGTTGTACAAATTGCCTCCATTCACCTTGATTATTTATCCAGTATAATGCTGTCTTACTGTCTAACCAGTACCTACAACCGTCTATTTTAATTTGTGGGCTTAACGCATTATACACAGTCTCCATAAGTGTAGATAAAATACGACCTGACATAAGTTCTAACCTTGGAATGCTTAATTCCTTAAGCGGAGCAACCCTTGTCTTAGCACAAATCAATCTTGAATGCATTCCAGTATCAGTCTCGCATACTAAATAAACCATTGCACAGTAAGCCTTCTTACTGGCATCTGCAAACCCATGTAAATAACACTTATTTACCTTATCTGTACTTTTTTCATATAAACATCTTGGTAAGGAAATAACACCCACTGAACTTAAATCACATACAAATTTATTCCATTTATTGAGCATTTCTACTGGTACTTCATCATCCCATCCTAACTTCAAGGTGCATAATTCCTGAAACAAAACCTTTGCACTTACAATAATTGGACTCACAAGTCCTAAAGGGTCAAAAAGTTTGGAAATCATGCTTAAGATGGTTCTCTTAGTAACAGGTGAATTTGGAACACTGTTCTCTATTTTTGTCAACTCAAATTCCAAATTATCCTTCAACATATCCCATGTTATTCCCAAAACTTTACTCTTAGTGTCTGAAATTTCTTCCCCTAGCATTTCCTTTACATAGCTACATTCACCCCCTCCATCTGCAGGATGTTTCCCAGTTTCTTCCATAACCTTGAAATATTGAGCAAGTTGTGGATCATTACTCTTCCATTTCCTTAAGTTAAATCCTGCCTCTAACATTCTTTTCTTTGCCTTATTGTAGAGTTCTTTACCACTTTCTACATCATAACATCCTAACACTAGGTCATCTACATAGAAACTTCTAGACAATTTTGCTGAGAACTCTGGATCAGCTGTTTCATAAGTGCTTAAATGATGTCTTACAACAGCATTCAACAAAAAAGGAGAACTATTTACTCCGAAAACAACACGATTAAAGCGGTAAACTTTAATGTTTGGTTCACTATCACAAGAACTATCAACCCATAAGAACCTCAAGCAATCTCTATCCTTTTTATCCACTTCAATATTCAAAAATGCCTTTTCGATATCAGATGTTATTGCAATCTTATTTTCTCTGAATCTTATCATGATATCAAACAAAAGTGGATTTAATGGTGGTCCAACATGTAAACACTCATTTAGAGAGGTACCTGACTTCCTATCTTTTGCGGAGGCATCATATACTATTCTTACCTTTGTTGTTTCTGCATCATTTCGTACAACGGCATGGTGTGGCAGATAACTAAGCTTCTCACTTGGCTCAAGACTTGTAACCTCTTCAATGATTCTATCCTTTTCTTGTTGCTTTATAATCCCATCATAGGTTTCCATTATTGCAGGCTTCTCCTTGAGCTTTTTCAACTGCCCCTTCAATCTGTTGAGACTAAGAGTATAATTAGTAGAAAGGGGCTTTTGCCCCATTTTCCAAGGCAAACGAACAGAGTATCTATCTCCTTTAAACTCTATATTATCCAAAAATTCTTCGTGCACCTTATCTTGCCTTTTAATTCCTAAAGTCTCAAGATCCCACAGTTTTTTAATGTCTTGTTCTAATTCCTGTTCCTTATTCTGGTGCATCAAATTAACTGTTATACCATTACCATTTACAACCAAATTTGAAGAACAAGATTCTGCCAAATCAGTTAACTTACCCTTTATTGGCCCTGACACAACCCATCCAATCTTAGTATGAATGGCAACAGGCTCTCCTGGCTCCCCTCGTATTATACGACCATCTTGAAGCGTCCAAAGCCAATCGCTTCCAACTAAAATGTCTATAATAAGGGAATCTTCGTGCCTACAAACATCTGAAAACCACAAGTTAGTAAGATGCTTATAATCATACTTCAATATTTCAACATGTTCATTGCGTATTTCTGAAACTTCATTAACAACAAAGGCCTGTATTTTCACTTTCCCTCCACTTTCAACTCCTTTTAACTCTAATTCGACCACATCTCTTATCTTCTCGCTCATATTTTGAGATCCAAATGTCTTTATACCTAAGCGCACTTGCTTAATGGGGTTCAAACCAAGTTTTTCTACCATACTTCGTGTTACAAAACTCCTCTGACTACCTGAGTCAAAAAGAACACGTGCCTTAACATCCCTTATGTTACCTGTAACTATGGCCTTGGCGGTTTGCAAGACTGCTCTCCCCCCAGAATCTATATTACTTACACAAGAAGTGGTAACAGTAGTATCAGCAGTCTTGACACGAGCTTGGTTAGCACTAGGCTGACTACCAACAACATTACAAATTGCAACATGGTGTCGTTTGTTACACAACTTACATTTTTCCTTCGAATGACACTGATAAGCTCTGTGTCCCTTTTTTAAACACAAAAGACAACGTCCATATTTAAAAACAAGATCCTTCCTTTCTTCCTTGTTCCTGACGTTGTGACAATCGGCTTCTTCGTGATCTTCTTTACAAAATACACAGAACTTTCTTCTCACAAACCCACCATCTTGTTTCGTGAACAACGCACTCGCTGTTGTTGTTCGACCAGGAAACCTCGGTTTCATCTCACTTCGCCGTTCTGATGACGTCCTACCAGAAACGGTCCCATTTCCCAAAGCCATTGAAATCGAAACATGCTGTTCACGAATCTCCAATTCTTCTCGAAAAGCCACAAGCATTTCTTCCATATCCCATTCTTGGTGATTCTTACTTCCTCGAATCATATACAGGCGAACAGCCTCTGGAACCTTGTCCATTAAAACAGGTACAACTATGTTCGAGTATGATGTTTCGTCGACCCCTAGGGCTTTCAATCCACGATGGTGTGTCTCAATAGTATCATAAAGTTCTCGCATCTTCTTAACATGTTTTTCATTAAAAACCGCATCTAAATTCAGAAGCTCGTTGATATGTGCCCTTTTTATCGTCGTTGGTCGCGCGAATCTCTGTTCAAGCAAATCGACAGCTACGTCATAATTTTTTTCAGTCAAAGCAAGTCCAGCAATTACTTTTTTGGCAGGTTCTTCCAAATAGTGCTTCAAATACGAAAACTTGTCAATCTTTGAAATCTCTTCGTTTTCGTAAACCGCACTTTTATAACTATCCCAGAACTCCTGCCAATCTTGGGGGCGGCCACTAAATTTTTTCAGTTCCAACTTCGGTAGCTTCGCACGAACTTTACGAGTTGCTGACGACGCTGAACTTTCTACAGAATAAACTGATTCTTCTGAGCCATGTCTTGTTAAATTAGGCTTCCGCGATTCCAACTGCTTCTCATTCTTCACTAAACTCTTCAACTTGAGCAGCGCTAGATTTATTTTTTCCTTCATCTCTCCAGCCTCAGAAATTTCTTGTAAGCATCCCAAACCATCTTCATCAATTTCGCTTACAAGATCCAAAATTTCGTCATCCAATTTTCCTAAGACTTCAAATTTCTCATCTAGCTGTATCTTAAGCTGCTTCAACTTCAATTGATCTTCCAGACTATCTTCAATCTGTCTGATCAACTGCGTTGCAAAAGCTCTATGTCCTCTTCTGATGTTTCTCTTCTTCTTCAGTTCATCCATAG
>NW_027019762.1:208785-349046 GCF_013076305.1 Rhopilema esculentum
CAAACATCTGAAAACCACAAGTTAGTAAGATGCTTATAATCATACTTCAATATTTCAACATGTTCATTGCGTATTTCTGAAACTTCATTAACAACAAAGGCCTGTATTTTCACTTTCCCTCCACTTTCAACTCCTTTCAACTCTAACTCGACCACATCTCCTATCTTCTCGTCCATATTTTGAGATCCAAATGTCTTTATACCTAAGCGCACTTGCTTAATGGGGTTCAAACCAAGTTTTTCTACCATACTTCGTGTTACAAAACTCCTCTGACTACCTGAGTCAAAAAGAACACGTGCCTTAACATCCCTTATGTTACCTGTAACTACGGCCTTGGCGGTTTGCAAGACTGCTCTCCCCCCAGAATCTATATTACTTACACAAGAAGTGGTAACAGTAGTATCAGCAGTCTTGACACGAGCTTGGTTAGCACTAGGCTGACTACCAACAACATTACAAATTGCAACATGGTGTCGTTTGTTACACAACTTACATTTTTCCTTCGAATGACACTGATAAGCTCTGTGTCCCTTTTTTAAACACAAAAGACAACGTCCATATTTAAAAACAAGATCCTTCCTTTCTTCCTTGTTCCTGACGTTGTGACAATCGGCTTCTTCGTGATCTTCTTTACAAAATACGCAGAACTTTCTTCTCACAAATCCACCATCTTGTTTCGTGAACAACGCACTCGCTGTTGTTGTTCGACCAGGAAACCTCGGTTTCATCTCACTTCGCCGTTCTGATGACGTCCTACCAGAAACGGTCCCATTTCCCAAAGCCATTGAAATCGAAACATGCTGTTCACGAATCTCCAATTCTTCTCGAAAAGCCACAAGCATTTCTTCCATATCCCATTCTTGGTGATTCTTACTTCCTCGAATCATGTTCAGGCGAACAGCCTCTGGAACCTTGTCCATTAAAACAGGTACAACTATGTTCGAGTATGATATTTCGTCGACCTCTAGGGCTTTCAATCCACGATGGTGTGTCTCAATAGTATCATAAAGTTCTCGCATCTTCTTAACATGTTTTTCATTAAAAACCGCATCTAAATTCAGAAGCTCGTTGATATGTGCCCTTTTTATCGTCGTTGGTCGCGCAAATCTCTGTTCAAGCAAATCGACAGCTACGTCATAATTTTTTTCAGTTAAAGCAAGTCCAGCAATTACTTTTTTGGCAGGCTCTTCCAAATAGTGCTTCAAATACGAAAACTTGTCAATCTTTGAAATCTCTTCGTTTTCGTAAACCGCACTTTTATAACTATCCCAGAACTCCTGCCAATCTTGGGGGCGGCCACTAAATTTTTTCAGTTCCAACTTCGGTAGCTTCGCACGAACTTTACGAGTTGCTGACGACGCTGAACTTTCTACAGAATAAACTGATTCTTCTGAGCCATGTCTTGTTAAATTAGGCTTCCGCGATTCCAACTGCTTCTCATTCTTCACTAAACTCTTCAACTTGAGCAGCGCTAGATTTATTTTTTCCTTCATCTCTCCAGCCTCAGAAATTTCTTGTAAGCATCCCAAACCATCTTCATCAATTTCGCTTACAAGATCCAAAATTTCGTCATCCAATTTTCCTAAGACTTCAAATTTCTCATCTAGCTGTATCTCAAGCTGCTTCAACTTCAATTGATCTTCCAGACTATCTTCAATCTGTCTGATCAACTGCGTTGCAAAAGCTCTATGTCCTCCTCTGATGTTTCTCTTCTTCTTCAGTTCATCCATAGTTCATTCACTGGAACACAAATGCATCTAGGTTCGGTGGACCAGATTTTTAGACCTCTCAGGATCTATCTTGCTGATTCTTTTTAAACTTTGTATTCCAGAGAAAACACTGAAGAAAAAGTCATTTGAGCTTTTCACATGTCATATTATTCAGCAAATCACAGCTGGGTTCGCACAACCACCCCCAGTTGCACGCACGCACTAACAAAACCCCAACGTTCTATATATATACTGTAAACTAATTAATCCAAAATAAACTACCAATGACGATGCTCTATTCAATTTACGTCAGTTGGCTCAAACGAAAATTATAATCGAAGCAATTAGAAAATATGGTAAACAGAAAAGCTGCGTCACCAAGTCACAAGATACATTTTAAGGCTTAATTACACTAAACCAAACCTTAATCGACTACGCAATGAAAATTTACGTGAAAACCCGAACACATATTTAATAAATCGTATTGTGGCTGTGCATGAAATTCGAACTACGTATTAATAAAGAGGATTGTAAATGAACGATCTCACCAATCTTTGTTTACCGTTCCTTAGGCCATCGACTCGAAGAAAACAAATCAACTTGGTTTTTCTGTTACGTCTTTTCTCCAGCGAAATGAAAACTAACTTTTTACAAAACTAGGTGTATAAACATAAAACGAGTGGACGCGACAAGGGTGTTGTTGACAACGTAACTATGGATACGTAGACAATGGAAGGTGTGAATGACAAGATTACAATGGGAAACATGAATACGTTTAACAATGGTCGCTACATAGCTCCCCCCTAGAATGCAAGCGAGGAGAAGCATTCGATACGAGTATAAAATAAATGAATATAACAAATATTAGATTGTTCAAGCAAGCAAGTTAATATTCGAGTACATCCGGAAAATGAACTCTTCTCCCGGAGCGGGTTGTTCGGCTTGGTGGTAATGTAGAAGTAGTAGAAGGTTGAGCGGATGAAGGTGTTGGTGCTGTTGGAACTGCAGGTGAAGGAAGTATATGTGTGTCGAGGTATGCTGGTTTGAGACGGTCGATGCTGATAGTTTGTTCTTTTCCATGCATGAGAATGGTGAAGTGTTTTGTGTAACGACGCAGGATTTTGAATGGTCCAGTGTAAGGAGGCTTGAGTGGTTTGCGGACAGCATCGGTACGGACGAAGACATGGGTGCAGTTATGTAGAGCTTGAGAAAGGTACGACTTGGTGATTTGAGGACGTGTTGAGGTTGATTTGAGTGATTGCATGGCGGATTGAAGACGATCGACATAGCTTGTTGAGTCAAGGGCGGGCGAGGAGGTGTCTGGAGTGATAAACTGTCCTGGTAAACGGAGAGATGTGCCAAAAATGAGTTGCGATGGGGTGCAAGCGATGTCTGCTTTTACTGTATTGCAGATGCTGAGTAGAACGAGTGGGAGGATTTTTGTCCATCGGGACGAGCCAGAATAGGCTTTGATGGAAGATTTGAGCTGGCGATGGAAACGTTCGATCATGCCGTTTGCACCGGGATGGTAGGCCGTGTTGCGAATGCGTTGGATTCTCAGGAGCGCTGTGAGTTGGGTGAAGAGTGAAGATTCGAATTGGGCACCACGGTCCGTTGTGATGGTAGATTGAACACCAAAGGAAAAATATTGACGGTGGAAGTGGGCCAACGATGTCGATGTGGAGGTGGTCAAAGCGTGCATCAGGTGTGAGAAAAGTTCCAAGTGGAGAGGTGGTGTGGTGATGAATTTTTGCTTGTTGGCACTTTTGACAGGAACGGGTCCACTCACGAATGTCCTTGTTGATGCCGGGCCAGACAAAACGTTCTGTAATCAGGTGTTGAGTAGCATGAATACCTAGATGAGACAGAGAATGGAGGCTGTCGAAGACAATTCGGCGGAAAGATGGTGGAATGTCTGGTCTTGGTGTAATTGTGGAAGTGTCGCAGAGTATTTTACCAGAGGAAAATGGTAATGGGACATCTTTGAGACAAAGAGATGACGTAGTGTGCAAGGAATGTATCTCTGGATCTTCTTGTTGGGCTTTGGCGAGGAGGTTGAAGTCAATTGAGGTACTGCAGTGGGGAGCGTTGATGTCCACGCGGGATAAAGCATCGGTTACTGGATTGTTGGACCCCTGGATATGGCGAATGTCATTCGTTAATTGTGAGACATAATCCAGGTGACGGGTTTCTCGTGGCGAGTAGCGATCTGGTGAAGATGATAAGGCATTGGTCAACGGTTTGTGGTCTGTCAAAACATAAAATTCGCGTCCCTCGAGATAGTGGCAAAAGTGGCGTATGGAGAGGTATATTGCGAGCAGTTCACGACCAAAGGTGCTGTATTTGACTTCAGCTGGTCTTGAATGTGTTGCTGTAAGACACCCCCGACTGCAACGTTAGAAGCATCAACCATAAGGCAATACGGTGCTTCTGAAGACGGGTGATTGAGCATTGTGGCCTTGGCAAGTGCGGTTTTGATGTTGTTGAAGGCAGACAGCGCAGCGTCGGTGAGCTTGAATGACTTGTTGGAAGATTTTCCAGAGAGAAGATCTGTTAAAGGTTGCAATATTTCTGCACAATTTGGGATGAAACGGCGGTAAAAATTGATTAGTCCAAGGAATTCTCTGAGTTTCCGGATTGAATTAGAATGTTGATAATCCTATATGGTCTGGACTTTGGCTGGATGCGGAGAAATTCCATCTGCTGAGATGTGGTGTCCAAGAAAGTCGAGAGAAGAAACTGCAAACGTGCATAGTTCCAGATGTTGAAGATGCTCATCGTTGGAATGATTGGCAATCAGGAGGTCGTCGATGTAAGCATACACGAAATCAAGGCCTCGGAGGACTTCGTCGATGAATCGTTGGAATGTTTGAGCAGCGTTCCGCAGACGAAAAGGCATACGGATAAATTCAAACAAACCAAATGGAGTTGAAATGGCGGTTTTTGGAATATCATCTGGATGGACTGGAATCTGGTGGTAGGCTTTGAGGAGATCGATTTTGGAGAAGATTGTTTTTCCATGAAGAGATGCAGAAAAGTCTTGAATGTGAGGAATTGGATAACGATCTCAGGGCCGCCGGAGCCAGGGGGCCACGGGAGCACAGGCCCCCTGTTTCCAAAAAGTATAAACAAGTGCCCCTTTTTGAAAAATATATTGCGTGTATTTTTTCACTGCCAGATATTCTGCCTTTAGAAGCCAAGTAAAATAACGTGAATCTGGGCGTTGTTGACGGACCATTCACTGAAATTTTCTTAAACTGTTACTTGGTCTTGATGCAAAAAGTGCAAGCCCCTGTGATGAACAATAATAATTGTGAAGGAGACAGCCAGTTTCGCGAAAAAATTTATTTAGTATATCTTCAGCAACAAAACACTGAAAGGTCCGCATCAAGTACCCGGCGAGCACAGACAGGGGCGAAACTACTGGGGGGTATGGGGGGTGCTGCACCCCCCCCCCCCCCTCCAATCTTCAAAAAAGCAGATTTTGTCGGGCAAATTTATGGCTGCCAGTGTATCTGTCGGGCAAATCTGGAAATTTTCTTTAGGTCGCACTTTTATTGCTACTTTTTGCCCTAGATTGGTTTTTTAATTCATGGTCTTTTCCCCCAAATTTTTTTCGATCTCCTCCCAGTTTGGAAAACAAAACAGAAACGAGGCAAGGAACAGCAACATATATACATTTCTGTCTTTCGTCCGTCCACCGATCAGCGCTTTCGTCTGGAGCTCAACGCGCACATGTTTATCTTCGCCTCGAGATGAAGTCTGAAGTATTGATCGACAGCAAAATTATAGACGGAAAGTAAAGTGTGTTTGATGCGAGAAGGAAATGAATACTGTGTATACCCCTCCCCCCTACATTTTGCAAAATAAGTGAGCTTTTTCAAAATCTTTTGTTGTGATTTCTAATTTTTCCCTTGAAAAGCCCCCCCCCCCCACGTTCCATCCTGCCTCGGAGCCCATAGAACACTGACAGTTTTAGAAGCATCATGAATCAAAGCATGGAGGATATACCATCTAGGAATACGTTGTTGAGAAAATCAATCAATATTTTCTTTTCCAAATGTATGAAACTTTCATTCATGAAATCATACATGTTTTAGAGATTTAGGTCAGAACATTTGAAGAAGACATCATTTGGGTTTTTAAACATTTCATAACATCAACAGGAGCATAATAAAACTATTTACAATAAACATGATCCAACGTGAACACCTTTTCATTACAACGTGGCGTGAACAACTGACTAATGCAACTTCGAGGTCTAGGAAAGAGTGAAGGATTAACCGCGTGCTGCTCCTTCACAACAATACATCCATAAGGAGTTATGCCCCAAAATTCTCTTAAGGTTTTACACTTACGGTTCGAAAGTATTGCACCCTTCGCTAGAAAATGGTCATACAGACGCCAAAGTTTTTTAACTAAAAAAATTTGAATAACCATAACAAGTAACAGGAAGTTTTGATCAGTTCAAGCGGGAAATAATATAAAATTTATCAAGAAATTGTAGTTAAGATATGAATTGCAAAAATCTTTCGAGTTTATTCTATTTCTGAACAATATCCATGATTACGAAAACATGAAAATTGAGCTTTGATGATAGGTATACCTGTAAAATACCTCCAATAAAAAACTTTTCTTTGCTTGAGGGATTTTGTTATGGTGAATTTAGATATACGTACTTTGTGCTTGGGTGTCTAAAAATATTGAAATTGCTTTCGGAGCAACCGAAAATTGAAAATGAAACTCAGAGAATGCAACTGAAGCTCTTTTTTGTTGAAACATTGTAATCTGCGTAGCTGTTTCTAAATTCCGAAATTCCCAAGCTGTGTTTTGGTGTTCCACTTTGATAAAATTGAGACCCTACTTCAATCTCTTTTTTGAATTGCTCTCTTAATAGCTAGGTGATTTAGAAAGTGAAGACGTTTTTTCTTTTATAGAAAAGACAGGCCTTACAAATGCTTGCTTTTCGGAAACAAATGTTTATAGCCAACACCAGAAAAACTAGAGGCATATTTTTTGACTTAAAACAAACAGCCTGAGTCTAAAGACCCTCTCTCGGGCTTCCCGATGATTTGAGCCCTTGAGGCGATGTGCTCTAAAAATGAAGTTCATGTAGGACACGCCCTTTCATCAACCATGCCACGCCCTTTCGTCGGGCAACTTAGCTTCATACCCCCTTAATGAAAATAGTGAAGTTTCGCCCCTGGGCACAGACAGTTGGTCCAATGTATATCGTGTGTGTTCCTGAAAGTAGAAACTTGACCTCTATCTCTGATTCTGGGTTAAGTAAAATGTACCCTATTCTGTGACTTTGCCAAAATTTTGTAACCCTTTTCACTGAGAACATTCAAGCTTGTGCAGGGATTTTTTATTATACCAATTCATGTTAGAACCATTCCTTTTCTTAAACTTATGTCTAGGCAAGATAAAAAGCAGATTTCACTAAATTTGATTTTAGCAACAATCCCTTATGGTTCATAATATATATTAACAAAATCAGGCAGCTGTAAAACTATAACTACAACATATTGCTCACTTCATAACATTCAGGGCCGGCGAAACGTATTTGAAAGTGGGGGGGAGGGGGCAAAATATGAAGGTCTTGAAAGGGCTTAGGTTAGGCCACCATGGTTGGCGGCAAGGAATTTTTGAGATAATCGTATTCTAGGGATGGCCAGAGACAGTATCTAAAATGGAAAATCCGAGAAAAATCCGAGAAATATCCGAGAAAAATCCGAGGACGTTTACTGAAGGAAAATCCGAAGCAATATCTTTAAGCTTTGCTTAATCAATATGTACAAGTTCAGCAAAAACAGGAGAACTATCAACAAAAATAAAAGCAAATTAAGCAATTTGTACACTTGGGATATTGTTTTGTAACATCTGATCCTAAATATTTCGGAAAAAAGGTGCTTTTAACAAAAATCAAAAGAAGTTTTAATAGAATTTACAATTGCGTCTAGATTTTCTTTTTTAGTAGGAATGGATTATCGATACAATCAAGTGTTGAAGTTTTTTTGATTTTACTTTTTTAGAACAAATCTGCCCATTCTTTTTTCTCATGTCCTCAAAAATTTTCCCTATCGTCAGTTTCTTTCCCTTCCACATCGCTAGCAATTCCTCTCTTTTTGTAATGTCCCTGAGAAATTTGTTGTTAACAAATAGACCTTGTGAGCCACGTTTAGGCAATAGAAAAAACGAAACTCCGTCAATTTGTGCTGGCACCAGGTTATTCTGGATCAGGTTTCTCGATCTATTTCCTAAGCCAAGCTGTTTCTCGTTGTACAACTTAGACAATGACCGATTTCTTTGATCTTATTTCCCATAATCAAATTTATATATGTCTTCTATGGTAAAGTCATAGCAACCAAGCTAAATCTAAAGGCATATGTAAGGGATTACTAAACACAGTTACTTACAGAATGCTATACTACATTTATTTCCACTTTTGCCTAAAACTTTCCTTTAGCTCTGCAGAAAAGTGGGGGGGGGGCCATGGCCCCCCTGCTTTCGCCGGCCGTGACATTGTGTTAAATTTTTTTATTAACATTAAAAAGTTGTGTCCCTGCAATGAGTACTTGCTAGCAAAAACGTTAAATTTTCTATGGCAGTGAAGAATGTGCCCGCACCTCCAGTCGATTGCGTAAAGACGACTTAAACATAAAATTTTGTAGCTTTTAAAAAATATTCCATGGAGGCGAACAAATTATGTGCTTTAGTGGCGATGGGAAGGCGTAAATACCAAGGGGGACTAAATCGTTTAAATGTACAATTAAAAAATTGAAATCATTACTCGAACGAGCTTTCGATAATCATAGAGACTGAAACTTTGCTTTGAAAGGGAGAGGGATTGAAATTGGCATTGCAATATATAAAGACTAGGAATTCAAAATTCCATTCAGTTCATATTTTGGGTTAGATTCATTGGTATGTTGCAATAAATTTGAACACTCGTTTAGTATAATTCGCCTGCCATAAGGTTAAAAGAAGGATGTGTGCTTGCCTCTTACCCGGGGCCAAATCCACTTACACTGCAAACTAAAAGGAAAGACAAGTACAGCGTATTGCAATAGAGGTATGAATCATACATGGAGGTACAAATCAAACATAGAAATGTCATTTTCTTATAAATTTCTAAATTACCATGAAATCTGTACCATTTTTGGCATTTACTAATGTTTCGAAAAAAAGATATTTGTGCCCTTTTTATTCGTTTTGGGGCCCCCCCCCCTGCGTCCGGCGGCCCTGTGATCAGGAACTGTGATGCGGTTGAGAGAGCGGTAGTTACCACAATGACGCCAGTCCCCAGGTGTCGGCTTGGGTACCATGTGAATTGGCGAAGACTAGCTGCTAGAAGAAGGGCGGATGATACCAAGTTGTAGCATGTGGTCGAATTCAGCTTCTGCCACCTTGAGGCGCTCTGGAGGAAGACGTCGGGACGGCAGAAGGCAGGAGGGCCACAGGTGGTGATGTAGTGTGTGATGTGGTGCTTGACAGCAGCATCGTTGTAGCATGGACGGATGATATCTGGAAATTTTGCAAGAAGATTCTGGTAGGGTGTTGCAACTTCTGGAAGACAATACACAGGACATGGAGAGCGATGCAAAGACTTGATGCCATTCACCGTTTAGTTGGTAGTCGTGTCAATGAGTCTCCGATTACGGATATCTACCTTGAGACCGAAGTGTGCGAGGAAATCTGCGCCAATGATTGGAAATGGAACATCAGCAAGAACGAATATCCAACAGTAATTGCGGAGGAGTCTGACATCTATGGTCAAAGATTTTTCGCCAAATGTGGGGATGGTTGTCTTGTTGACGGCCTGCAGGGTAAGTGAGGAAGGTGGAGGATGTCGTTTTACAGCAGGTGTTGGCGGGAGAACACTGATATCGGCACCTGTATCCACCAAGAAACGTGTACCAGTGGTACGGTCGGTGACAAAAAGAGGCGACTGTGGTTGTTGAGTGGGCCAGTGGGACTTGGATGGGCAAAATAACACCAAATATGAACAAGTAAGAATCCAAGAATAAACTGCGATAAAGTGGAATAAACGGCAAAAACAACGTCGTGGTTACCAATTTAATAAATCGCATTGTAGCTGTGCATGAAATTCGAACTAATAATAAAGAAGGTTGTAAATGAACGATCTCACCAATCTTTGTTTACCGTGCCTTAGGCCATCGACTCGAAGAAAACAAATCAGCTTGGTTTTTCTGTTACGTTATTTTTCCAGCGAAATGAAAAATAACTCTTTACAAAACTAGGTGTATAAACATAAAACGAGTGGACGCGACAAGGTTGTTATTGAAAACGTAACTATAGATACGTAGACAATGTAAGGTGTGAATGACAAGATTACAATGGGAAACATGAATATGTTTAACAATGGTCGCTACACATATTTAATTTTCCCGCCCTTTTCATCCTTGACGAATTGCGTCATGTTTTACACGGCCGTAGCAGTGAACATCTGTGGACGTGATCTTCAAGTCTTTAAAATGAATATTCAAAGTACCCGAGTGCAAAAGAAATCGTACAATTGTAGTTTTTTTGAAGAGAAAGGTAGACTTCATTTTCTCTCAGTTGAATTTAGCGATTTATTTCGTCGTTAACACAAACATCAATGCCGACAAGAAAAGATTTTAACATAGGCTTGTGAAGGTAAGTTCATATTTGTTAATGACGTTGATAAAACAACTTTTAAGATTTAAAACTGTTATTTTCCTGTTCTCCGTCCCCTCTAATTATTATAAGGATTTGAAAGAGACAGTTTCAAGCCTTTGTAACTAACGATCGCGGAAAACTTTTTGCTGAGTACAAGGGCAGTTTTTTCGTAAATTCATCAAAGATTCCATTTTTAAAAGAAAATTAAGGTTATCTTTCAGCACATATTACACTATTATTTTTTGTGGGTAGTGGTAAAAGCGTCTAAAATAGGCCTAACTCGCTACAATTGAAGCAGCCCTGAAATGCTTGTTTGAACGTTACAAATATAACAAGCCCGATACATAAATAAGTGCATTTATTTAATAGTTAAAATAAAACAAGTCCGAAACAAAACGCATTCATTTAACAGTCACAAAAAAGCCCTGAACATTTGCCAGATGTTTCTCTCAATAGTTATAAGATTTGCTAATTGGTTTAGGTCTGGGGCAAATAAGTCTGGGGCATCAGAGCAAGCGCAAAATATATGATATAAATTTTATAAAAACATGGGATGAACACAAGCCTAGGCTGAAATTAGAGCGGATTATTAAATTTACGATAAAGAGAAGGCGAAATGATTTAAATGATAAAAAAGTGGCAGGGAAAGGAATTCTGAAACATGTGGTATTTTATAAAACGATGTAAACTAAGTAGTTTAGACACGTTTCTCACCTGCCAAATATAGGAGCAAGGAGTGCCAGTATTTTGCCGATCAAAGTAATGAACATAAAAACGACACAAAATTCTTTCTTGATAATAGTCATTGCTAAACTGAGTCTCCCATGATATTTTGCATTTTGTAACAATGTTTTTAATACTTAACGTACCTATGCTTAAAACTTATAATAGAACTGCAGTTAAAACTTGGGTATAAGAACCTACATTTTTTCAGTTTTGCCTAGATGGGATCTTATCAAACGAAATGGTAATGATTATTTGGGTGTTAGGTTATTGTATAATTGATCCTTCCAGCCTGGTTTCCTTATAACTCTTACGTGTCGCCGACGCATCGGCGCCACTCTAAACCCAGGCCTTCTAGGGAGCCTTTTGACAACAAACTGTGCCTAACGGGTGGGCATGTTGATTGATAATGATTTTGATTGGCTAGTGTGGGTCATGCGTCCATACAGAGTTGCCAACGGGTCGGTGATGTATGTTTCCATTAAAATTTTCAGTCATCGCCCACGTCGCCGACAGAAAAAAGTTGAACTAGATTTAACTTTTGCAGGGCATCGCCGATAAGTCGGCAACAACCTTGTGGCAGTGTTTCCATTTAACTTTCACTCGTCGATGACCTGTCGGCGATGCATCTTTCTTAATCCTTCAATAGGAACCAATTTTTGGAATTCCAAAGGGGTTAGCAACGCCCAACATACCATTCTTTAATATAGCGGTTCTTAAAAAAGTAGGTTTTTTATATGCGCGTTTTACTGTACATCATCATCTAAAAAATTCCATTAAAAAATACTGTACTTGCGTAGACAACACTTGAACAGTAGAATTTGTTGCTATGAAGCTTGCATTTGGACAAGGAAACTGAACAAGGAAATTGGGGTATCCATGCGTTAATTTCTACAATTATATCGCTTACTGCTACAAACTCATGGACGGTTGCAAAAAAGTTTCACATCTGCAAGAAAAATACATTTCTTTAAATACCAGCAAGCTCGATCATTATGCGCCTTTTTGAAAGGCAGATGATATAAGGCGGCAAAAAGATAAAAACGGGTAAAATGACAGTGAAACTCTGATTGAGGTTTGAATAGGAATTCATGCTCCATACTTTACAATACGATCAAAAGCAACCAAAAATACTTTGACAAATACAAACTGCAGATACTGAAGACTTTTCTTGACATAAATCATATTAAGAAACCACCTTCTCTTAGAATAATGCGCTGCAAGTGTCTCGACCCTATCATTCATTGCTTTGATACTGTTTCTACCAAAACTGCGTGTATTAAGTGATAAACGGTGGCAACAACAATCTAACTTTCGTGTACACTATATCTGGTTAAGTGAATTCTGAATCAAGACAATTATGTTGCTGGCAAAAGCTTGATAAAGGCTGTGTTTCTTAACAAACCCCAATATTTTTTCCAATCTTCTACACGCAGATCATATGAAAATCATTTTGCCTTACAGTAATATTTGCCATCTCAATTTTGTTCATTGGTTACTTCTATATGAGACTAAGATCCGTTTTCTTCAAGCCTAGGGTGTGGCAGATTTTGCAATGTAAATACTAAACTCCTTCAGGCAGCTTGCACTTGCAGATTTAAGACTGATCCCCATATAATCGGAAAAGCTTTTTTTTTTCTGCAATGGTGCTACGTCAAATTGCCGTATCACTTCAATTTAAGATTGTTAGGTTTTCGATGCGAATCAATGAATCATTATCAAATATAACTTAAACATACTCCCAGTCAGAGTATGTTTTACAAACAAGTAATGTTGAATTGATGTTCTTCACGTCATATCATTATGCCATATTAGAATTGCTATAACTCTTCCGATTGATTACCTGGTGGCCAATAAGGTTTCGTAACTTTTACTATCAAATACAATAACGGAAATAAGATGAAAATTCCACTTACTTTCAACAATACTGAGTAAGGCAGCAGCTGCCGGTGATTCTGGTCTCTCTGAGAGAAACGACAGTCCATCATCACAGCTGCGACCTAGAAAACAATAAGGTAAACTTAATAAAACTTGGCAGACCTGCTCAGGATAAACATGCAATCAAAGTAATGACCATGTTATGGCATGAGGCATTGCAAAAGTCACTCATCAGTTTTTTCGAGTTTTTAAATCATTTACGAATAGAAGTCAAAATGTTGCAGAAATTTGCATAAACAGGGAATGACAAGTACTGTGAAAAAGCTCTACCTATGCTAGGATCGAGGGCAATTTTTCCCAAAAGTGGTACATTCAATACTTCTGCCATCTTGCCTGCTCCGCCAGTTGTTGGTGGAAAAATCTGTGACTGTTCCTAGCATGGAAAAACAGACAATGTTGGAAATGGTTGCGTTTAGGAAGAGCTCATTGGTTAAAAAATTGAAAAAAATCGATAAAAATTTAGTTCAATGGAATCAATTTGATACAATAACAAAACGCATAAACAGAAATTGCACGAGTCTAAGTTCAACGTATGGGACCTAATGCAAGACCACTGTATATGGCATAGATATTGTTAAACGATGACAGTTTGGAACAGTGGGGATAAGATGAAAAATGATGAAGAGGTCCTTGGAGGAATGCTTCGATGTTTATTTATCTATATATTAAAATATTGCGTAAGCTTAATACAAAATGTAAAAAGTGTACCTTACAATTGGGGCATATGAAGCCACTCATATTTTCAATTATACCTATGATTGGTAAACCCAACCTTGCACAAAAGTTCGCTTCTTTTCGAACATCTTGTAATGCTACCTCCTATTAAAAAAAAGAAAAGAATTATACATAATTAAACAAGATTACCAATTGAAATTATGAATTAGCGGCAGAACAGTGTACTCAACCACAGGCAAGAATTCAGCTGCCTCTAATACTTAACTTGGCAACGGCTTTCTTTACCTATCCACCCGCTTCGAATCTTCATTTTACTTTCGCTCACTAATCACAACAATAATAGCACTCGTTCGAGTCTCTCACAACTCAGATGCTATCAAAACATTGACTGTCTTTGAAATCGCATCATTTAGACATGGCACTCCTATGACAGATCTAAGTATGTTAAAAATAAAAGTAAAAAAATAATTTAAACCTGGGGTGTTGTGACTAGTATAGCGCCATCAACACCTGCAAGCTTGAGATACTGCGCAACAGATAAATGCTCATCAGATGTACCAGGTGGGGTGTCTATCAAAAGATAGTCCAGCTGACCCCAATCAACATCGCATAAAAACTGCTTTATCAGGCCTAGAAAAATACGAAATATTAAGAAGCAACAAGAAATAGAAGGAGCAACAAGTTTTCTTGGTATCGGAAATATAGTTGGGAAACCTAGGAGCCGAAATCTATAAATTTAATTCGCACTTTTCAACACATTTGCGATATTTAACGAGTTAAACACGGCTTGAAGTAACATACCGAATAAAATTTCATCTATAAAATGCTATTTAAAGGAACGTCATGAGTTAAAAACGTTTTTTTACAATCAATATGTACAATACAAAATACAATACACGAGATATGTACCATTTTTACGTGGGCCCCTCCAAATGACTGCTTCTTCTGGACTGCTGAGCAGGAAGCCAACAGACATCAACGACAAATTATCTTGAACGAACTGAAATGATGCACAACAACGATATATGAAATAAAGCGTGTTCAGATATATCAATTCATCATACAAAAATGCATGATCAAGAAAACGTTAACCCTTACTTGCGGAGTTGAATAATGGTGGTAAAAAGTTTTATTCTCACGGCCCTGGAATTTCAATCAACTGGAATTTCAAATTGTTCTCCTGGAATTAATCTTGAGCTAAATCAACCAAATATTAAAGTTAAAAAATGACATATATGTTTAACAAAAAAATGAATCTAGCGGGTTTAAATCGTTCTTGTCAAAACGCAAGCAATGTTGTACGGTAAAAAATAAGGTTTCCAAATTAAGCCCATAACTTGCGAGGTCCTGTCTCAGACCACTTTTATGCCTGATTTAAAAGAACAATCTTCTGTTCGAACTTCAATATCCAAAAGTAAAAATATACGCTAACGCTAAAAATGTAAGATATACAGGAACAAAGCAATACGACGACGAGAATCCAATGTCCAATGTCTAACACGGAACGGAACGTACTGAAAAACCTCACCAGACGCACGGACATCGTCATCAAACCCGCCGACAAGGGATCAGGAGTCGTAGTCATGGACACGAAGTTTTACATAAACGAATGCAACAGACAACTGAGCGACAAGACTTTTTACATAAAACAAGACAAAGATACAACCAACAAAGTTACGAGAAAAGTGACCAATTACTTACGACTGATGAAAAACGACAATCACATTAACGAAGAAACATTTACCTACCTAGCACCCAAACAACCAACATGCTCCAGATTCTACATTCTACCTAAAATCCACATCGACCGCAGCAATCCCCCTGGTAGACCCATTGTCTCAGCTAATGGCCATCCCACAGAGCACATCTCAGAATACGTTAGTAACATCCTAACCCCACTGGTCTCTAAACTGCCATCCTACATCAAAGACACCACACATTTTCTCGACTCTATCTCCACACTTCCCAACGACTCTCTCCTTGTCACCCTTGTCGTATCATCCTTATAAACCAACATTCCTCACACAGAAGGTATCCAAGCTGCCAGGTTACACCTCGACGAACGCACCTCCAAAACTCCACCCACAGAAACTTTTTGCGACCTCATCAACATTATACTGACAAATAACAACTTGGAGTTCAACAGAAACTTTTTTCTACAAAAACATGGCACAGCGATGGGTACAAGAATGGCACCACCCTACGCCAATATCTTTATGGGGGTCCTTGAAACCAATGCCCTTGACAAAGCCCTGCACAAGCCTCTTGTGTGGTGGCATTTCATCGACGACATTTTTATGATTTGGACACACGGACAAGACAAACTCACCGACTTCATCGATACACTCAACAACACCCATCCCACCATCAAATTCACCACAGAACAATCCAAAAAATCCATACATTTTCTTGACGTCACCATTATCTTGATAATGATAATACCCTCTCTACAGATCTCTATGTTAAACCCACGGATACACACCAATATCTCCTCAGCACCTCCGCACCTCTGCACACCCCAAACACACCAAACAATCCATTCCATACAGTCTTGCCCTACGACTACGACGGATCTGCTCCGAAGACGAAACGTTCAAATATCGCACGAGACAACTACTGGAATACTTGACAAAACGGGGTTACAAACCCAAACAGACAAACAAACAAATACAGAAGGCTGCTAAAAAAACCAGACAAGGCTGCCTCAGGACCACCAAACCACGCACTAATCATCGCACGCCATTTGTTGTCACCTACCACCCAGCTTTGCCACAACTATCCACCATACTTAAACAAAACCTTGACATACTACAAAACTCTAACACATGTAAAGAAGCCTTCCCCGACGCACCCATACTTAATTACCGCAGACCGAAAAACCTCGTGCCAAAATAAAAAATACCACACCCAGTGATTCCATAGGTTCTTACAAATGCCACTCACAAAGTAACTGCTATTACAAATGCCAACATATCACAGACGGGACTACAACATTTAATTTTTCTAACACTGACAAAAACTACGACATAAAACAACGACAGGACTGCAACTCCACCAACGTCATATACGCATTACAATGCAAACGTTGTCTACATAACGGAAACAAAAACTGCCAATACATCGGACAAACTAGCAGACAACTTAAAGACAGATTTAACGAACACCGACGAGACATTATCAACAAAAAAGAAGTCAAGTCTGGAGTTGCAGAACATTTTTGCAGCCCAGCATACACCATCAACGACCTTGCTATCACACCACTACTTAGACTTAATGACAAACGAGAGTGTTCGTCGAGCTAAGGAGCAATATCTCATTGGCCTGGTGAACACCCTCACCCCCAAGGGCATGAACAGAACTACCGACCGTTAACTTTACAAAACAACTTATCACCTATCACGCCGCCCTCACAACCCACACCATATTTTCCGTACCCATTATAATCATCATCACTACTATTACTATCATCAACATTCCATTATTCTCTGTTCTATCACAATTATTATTATTCTTTTTTTATATATATATATTCACAGTCATCATTATCATCTTATTGCATCACCCACCACCCTTCCCTCCCCCACTTCCATCATCTCATTTTTTCTCTACTGCGCTGCATTTACACCATTCGACATCCACCAATCCGGCATCACCATCTCACATTTCAAATCCATTCACTCGTTCGTTTCATCTACTCTGATGAAGCCCTGTATGCCGGGGCGAAATATTAGTCTATTCTTTCAATTTAATTTATTTTGAAAATTTTATTTCGTGACATTGGATTCTCGTCATCGTATTGCTTTGTTTCTGTATATCTTTCATAACAACATTCATTACAAGATTCACAGAATCCGGCGGACAGCCTATCCTGCGGTTCTTCCTTCTCACACAATAAAAATGTAAGCCTACTTTCCTCGTCAAAATTATTATCACATGAACGTTAATGAAAGTATAAAAAAGTATAAAAAATATCTAGAATGTCAATCTGGCTCAAAATAAATACGGCTTTTTGAACCAGCCGCCAAAAACACACGCCATAATGATTAGAAGTAAGCAAAAGATCAAATGCATCAAATGTTTAACATAAGGCCTTCTTTCAAATTCATTGGCGGAGATATTACATTTATCAACCAGGGGCATCGTGGCGAATTAATTCTAGAGGGGGCCAGAAAGAAAAAGTTTCCGAAAAATTTCTTTGATTTATTTGAAATAGAAGCATTTCATGTAAGTGTAAAGGGGGGTGAGGCAGAAAAACTCTTAACTTTTGCCTTAGCTGGGAAGAAATTTAAAATACATGTTGCCTTTTTTTCATATTTACAGTGAACGCCCCTGGCATCCGTAGATTAGGACAAGTTACTACCTGTGGCGGCACCATGGTTGCCGCCAAAGGGAAAAATTTTTGATGATCTAATGCTTTAAATTCATCAGAAATCGCATTATTTGAAACAAATTTTAATAATAAAATCTTATCCTTAAATTGAATATCCACTTGGGGAAATCGATAGTTTCGATCGACTTCTACCTTTTTTTACCTTACGCAACATAATTGCATAAATGCACGAATCTGGGACAAACTTTTCAAAAATCTGGTGATAGGCACCAAATTGGTACTGTCCCGGTTTTCAATATCAAATAGAGATATAATTTATACCCATTTTGACAATTTACATAACCAAATTTGGCCCTTGAAGTTTCGGATTTTAACTGGCAAAATCCGAACAGCAAATCATTCTATGGTGGGAATCAGTAAATCCTGAGAAATCATTTTGCTTTGTACAAATCTAGTATTTTCTTTACAAAAGTGAATTGCCTCTCGAATTTTCGATAAGTACTTTAGTCCAAGTAATTTATGTTACTAAGGCCTGGTTCAAACATAGCAATTCTCATGTGCCGAACCTAAGTCGAGAATTAAGTGCATGAGGGGCGCGACGTTTGAATCAATTTGGTACGGCAGATTTAGTTAGGAGCGGCAAACTAGTTTGGATCGCCAGAGCTTGCCGAGCTGCACGACTCCAGCACGGCACGATTCAGAGCGTCGAACTTGTCATGTACCAAACTCAATGGCAAGTTATATTTAATTTATTTTATTTTGAAAATTAATCTCATAACATTGGATTCTCGTCGCCGTTCTGCTCTGTTTCTTAATTTCAAACCAAGATCCTTTATGTAACAATCCTCAAACCTATTTGGCGCGACATAATTAAAGCCCTGTTTGCACTAAAACTTTCAACCTGGGTTGACCCTAGGTTAACGTTAACCTGGGTTAGAAATTTTGTAGTGTAAACGCAGCTAGCCTGGGTTGAGCCAACCCTACTCTGGAGGTGGGTTGAACCTAGGTTGACCCCAGGTTCTAGAGCTTCGAAATGCAGTGTAAACGTAAACCTGGGTTGAACCCAGGTTAACGATCTTATTCGCGCATGCGCCTTTTGAGCCATGAAAGGCGCCAAACACGCCAAACAAGTCAAAACAAAATTCGTCTTGCTCGCTCGTGCAAAAAGGTTCTTCAATTTAAAGCAGCATATCTTGAAAATGAACGAAACAAGGCTGAAAGAGGTACACTATGGGGCGACGATGAAGTCATGTCGTTAATCGAAATATGGGCGGACGAAGACATGCAGCAACAGCTAGATTCATGAAAGCGTATTTCACAACGAAGCCCATGCGTGACGAATCTAACCTGGGTTCAACCCAACTTTGCGTTTACACTATACTTTGTTGTAAATATAGTGTAAACGAAAGTGGGTTCAACCTGGGTTCAACCCAGGTTAGCGTTAACCCAGGTTAAAAGTTGTAGTGTAAACAGGGCTTAAGTTCGAAGTTTAAAACGGGAGTCGCGCTAAACATGCTAAAGTGTCGCTCTAAACAGAGTTTGGTTCGGCACATGAGAAGTGCGACGTTTGAACCAGGCCTAAGAGTTTGAGAATTACCTACAGCTCAAGTTTGAGAATTTTTCGACAAAACAATGATTTTTCCGAAAACCCATCAAATTTTGAGGCCACGGCCTCAAGCAAAAATTCAAATGGCAGCTATACATTACATCAATCCTCTAACGGTATAAAACGGTATATTATTAGGTCCACAGCTATATCAAGTTCAGACTAAGGATTTGAGCTTCCAAAGCCTTAACAAATAGAGGAAAAACTGGCAAGATCTGAATTTATAGTACAGAATATTTGCCTTGATGTTCCCGTTGATACCGAGCAATCAGAAGCAGAAGCAACTCCATTTTCTTTGAACTAAATTTAAAATGGTAACAAAGATTCTTCTAAATGCATCGAACTTTTTAAACTTCAAAATGTGTATCTTTTCACTGTTGTTAAGCATATTTATAAACAATACAATTGTACTCACTACTGGAGACCAGCCAGATAAGCTTTGATGTACCTATCAAAAAATATCAAAGCATATTGACGATTATGAAGTGATGTTGTCAAATATTATTAGATTTTCCTCTATGAATTGAAAGCCAGAATTTTTCAAGATCATAACAATTGCATTTGCAGCCTTCTCCTTGACGTTTGTCATGCTTGCTAGTGAATTTGTTAAAGAAAAAGACGCAGATCTGTCAGGGTATCAAACAGGTAGATCATACCATAAATAAAATTGATAAATATTTTTCACCATTTTATCAAGGTTTTACCAAAGAATTAGCTATTAACCATAGAAAGTCTACATTGAATTCAATTATAAGTTCTTCTTGAGAGACTTTTGCCTGTTTTAACAACTGACTTGTCAGTTGATATTTGATATAAATAAGAAACTTCTAAATTTTGACAAAAGTAAAGTGAATTGGCTTTGGTTCTCCAAAATTTTGAACATGTTTACCGTACATACTTTTGTGCCTTTGGATAAAGCTAATACCTTCGCCTACATATGATAACACTATGAAAGATATAAAGATACGTTCAAAAAATCTAGGCTATATTTAAAGGTGAGCTGACACACAAAATTAACTTGACTTCAAATGAAAGCTTATCAAACATAAATACCTGAGACATTATCAGTCTTTTAATATTTAACATTTAATTTTTCCGAGCACGTACGAGATTGCCCCAGCCTTCCGCATAATCGTCACGTCAAAAACACCATGTTCAAATCACTTGAGCAGCACGACAGCATAGAATAAGTTACCGTAATGCCTCGAACAAGCGCCCCCCCCCCTCAAATAAGCGCCCCCTCGAATAAGAGCCCACCCTAGAGGTGAAATTATTGAATAAGCGCCCCCCTAGAACAAGCGCCCACCCCTCGAATAAGCGCCCATCCTTCAACCTTCAGAAACGGGCGCTTATTCGAATTTTCAACGACAACATAATTGGAAGTCAATTCACCAAGAAAGATTGAATGACCAACACAGTTTGTTGTAGTTTTCATTCTCATTGTTTGCCTTTCCATCATAATAACATGCTTCAATTGAAAACACATTCATTATTTTAGTCTCTTCCAAATCTATTTTTTAAATAAGCGCCCATCCTGGAGCCTCAAAAATTAAATAAGCGCCCGGGCGCTTATTCGAGGCATTACGGTATTCTTATTCTGCCACGACAGTCTGGAAGGCCATAATTTTATGATTTTGCGGAAGAGTAGGTTGTGGCTCAATTTCTAAAACCTGTTTGGAAAACAGATTATGATTACTTTGCAAATTTTTCATAAAAAGAAGTGCAAGAAAATCGTATGATTCAACACGTTTGAGGCCCTTCCTCCGTCTTGCAGGACCCAGTGTGTGGCGGGCCAACATACCAAATAAAGGTAGCGATAAATATATTGGTAGGATTGGAAATAGAAATGGTAATTAATTGTAATTTTTAGCATTGAAAATCTTTGTAAGTGACATAGCAGTGACATAAGTGACTACAAAACGACTCCTTCGTGTGATCGACTAAATTGTCCACGATGATTTTTTTCTTATTTTCTGGAAACTTATCCTGATTAACTTATATGCTGTATACTGTAAAGATTTCGAATTCAAGTCACTCTTCATACACAATCACATGAAAGATTTTAGAACCTAGTAGAGCTTAAGAACCTAGTAGGATCGAGTCATTATTTGCAGGAAAACAACTTCGTAAAAAATTAAACTCCCAGGCCACTGCACCTCTGTAACTCGGGTAAACCGATGAGTTTGCAAACACAAAATGATGTTCGTGATTTATTTGGATGTAGAAATAATATTTCAAAGCAAGATTATTTTGGATTTATTCGAAAAAAATATACTAGATTCGTAATGAAATGAAAAAATTCTAACATTCGCCGCATGATTTACTTCAGAATTGAGAATATCTTCGAGCAGCTAAAAGTGTCTATTCCTTCCAAACTTGAATTCCCTCCCAACATTATGCAGTACCATAGCCTTTGTACATTTTATTAGCCTCGAATTTTTATATATGTTTGATCAAAGGCTACATAGATCTCCTCGAATAATAACTGAACTAAATGAATTGAACTGACCAGTTCGTGTGTGATTTGCATTCAAGGAATGAAAACATGGTGTTTGTGACGGTACGTGCGCTGGGTCACATGAAATGCCGACAATGGTCGAGCACTCGACGATAATTTCATGACATTTAAAGAGGAAGTGCGTCAAAAAGGACAACAATAATTAACCAAAAACCTGAAATTTAGTTTCCATGCATCGTTTTCTGCATTATATCAAAAAACAGTTTTACATGTCAGTTAACCTTTAAGGGTAATCTAGTAACTTGCTTGCTCTGTTTTTGCTTCTGCTCAGAGCCAATTTATCGAAACAATTCTCATACAGCCATACCTTTATCTTTGACTTAGCATTATGCTGGAATATGTAAAAGTTGTTGACAAGGACATCTTTGAAAAAGAATGTATACTGTCAACATACCTGTTCAAACTCTACTCCAAATATTCTAGGCATTGATGGACCACAGATGTCAATGTCAAGCACTGCAACCTAGCATATCATAAAAGCACTTAATCAATTTCCTTGTAAGTAAATGAAATTAAAGTTTGAGTACACAGTTAAAGGTCTAGTCACCAAATAATCAGAGGATAAAGACAAAACAAAAATCATCCTAGCTTTAAAAGCATGGTTCCAAATCATGAAAAATCGTTTCCACTATCTTTCTTTCATTTAAATACAGAGTAAAGTGGTTGTCCCCAGAAAAAGATGGAAGTCAATGGAAGATGCTTGCTACAAAAACTTGTTCTTTTGGCTGTGAACAGTGCCCTATTTCCATGAACAGTAACACATGAAACCACAAAGGAATTGCATTATGCCCTTTGAATACATTTGTAGTTCAACTCATTGTGTTATAATTCATTTGAGAGTATTCGTATCATCATGTCTCAGTTAGTAGTCGATTCTATGCATCAGGCATTAAGGAGTTTGGACTGCTGGAGAAAATTTACTACATAAGGCTGATCTGCTGTGGTACAAAATGTTTTGTGGTGATTATGGGTAGGGATGATTATGGATATGGGCAGCACTCTGGAATTCCATGACCACCAGTAACAGCAAGTTTAATATGCCATATGCAAATGAAATGATAGTTTTGGCTTTTGAGGTTTTGGCTAGCAGAAATGCTGATACCTTTGCATAAAAAAATCAGTTACTACTTTTGATGCTGTACAGGTATTTGATTAGATTTGTACATAAGGTGACATGCAGGGGCAGATACAAAAACAGTTGATGGTCGCACAATAAAACTACTCAGCAGGTGGTTTAGGGGGCCTCCCTCGTTCAATGGTGGAGCCATGACGGGGGCCCAGCCGCTGGGGACCAGAGCAACTAGGTATGAGCAACTAGGTATAGGTAAGGCAAAATGCCCTGAAATTTATCGTGTCAATTTTTTCAACCATAAAAAATACAAAAAAATAATACCACTTGGCTCAAGAAGGCCATCTTCATTTTTGGCCTGAAATAGCATTTGAATGTGATTTGTCTCGCTGAGCAAGACTGATAAACTTTGATTGATGAAAAGCGGCAATTGGACGTCCTTCTCTCTAGGAGCAGAAGTTGTGACACCAATGAAGTTCCTTTGTCTTGCAGTAATTGTGAGGGTGGAGCTGCACTGGGGAAACTTTTCAAAGTTTAGCTAGCTTTGAAACATTCAAATTTTTCATTTCATTAAAAAATTCAGCCTTTATAAGCTTTTCAAATTTCTCCAGCAAATCCAACACACAGTTGAAACAGAATATATTGAGATCCAAAAGTTTACACCCTCTGTGCACCTCTTCTGAATAGATAAAGGAAATTTGGAATCTTCTCCTTTCCTCATCCACTTTCTTCCCATGCCAGCAGAATAATCTAACATTGTGTTTACAGACTTTTCATGCTGCACAAATATGCAAAAACTTGAACAGTGATTGGAGAGATATGGTAATATTTTTGCATAACAAAGGCCCCTGCATAATTGTGCAGCATGCACAGCATACTAAAAAATCCTGTGCACAGTCTAGATTGATCTTTAAATTTCTTCTATATTGAATTAAATTGTAGCATTGGGCATGAGAACAATCAAAGTTGGTCCTGTGTTTACAAAAAGAGTTAAATGTATTAGCTGTAAGGAGGGAAAAAAGACTATGGTAAAAATGATTGTCTAATATTATTGGCCTGAAGGGAAAATTCAATTCTGAAAATCCTTTATCAAGGAGATCCAACTTATGCAAATTTCATGGCATCTACATATTTAACAAATAGAAATCTACAAATGATAATCTGATTTTAAAAAAGAGCCCAACACTGTTGCCACTGTATTTTCAAAACATTCAGGTTCTTTGATAGGTAGAATCCTATTTTGTTTCTAAATGAAAGCAATACCTGAGTCTCTTCATTTGAAGCAAGAGCACGCGCCAAGGATGCAGTCAATGTGCTTTTACCCACACCACCTTTTCCAGACAGAATAACAATTTTGTGCCTCACTTGTGATAGCACAGCATCAATCTTTCCAATATCTAAATAAAAAATATAAGAGAACGTGGCTGAGAATAAGATAGAAATGATGCAGAACAAAGATCCAATCGAAATTATGAAACCATAAATCATATCTTGATAAAACCTGTTTGCAAAAACATCGAACGTATAAAGGCTAGCAATTTGTAACACTGAAAAATCTGAAAACTAAGTAATTGAAAAGGTGTCTCAAAATTACTTTTTTATTGAAAATTGACTATGAACCCATTTGGAAACTGGCAGTTCAGCCTGTGACATTTATAATCAACTTTAACAAGCAGAGGGGAGCAGAAGCAATATGGGGTTGCCAGCATTGTATAAAGAACATGGGGGTATAGCAAAAATTAAACAGTTAAGAAATGGGTCATCATTGCTCCTCATTTTATTCAGTTTTAGCCCCCTTCCACTTTTCTCGAAGCTCTGCACTGCCTGGGTTGCCAATTTGGCAGGCAGCATGTAGGGCAAGGTGGCTTAAATCCCGAAAAAATGTCAAATGGCCCTCTTCCAACACCATTAAATACAAGTTTGTCATGGCTCCATTCTTTTGTCAACTGCAAATAAACAAAACTTCTTTATCCTCTATCAGAAAAACTCTTCCATGAATCAGTTAATAACAATAAAGGCTGTGTTGATACTTAAAATCTATAACTGGAATAATCTATTAAAAGAATAACAGGATGAAAATGTGAAGAAAAACAGCATGTGTGTGCAACTATGGCAGCGGGACTAAAATCCACTTCACATACAAATCCTCACACAGACTAAAATGTTTAAGTTTGAGACTGAAGTCCTGATATTGTTTTATGGCTGCAATCTTAATTTTTATTAACAATTAGTAATCTTACCTATACCAGGTCACATTATTTAAATACTTTGGCATATCTGACTATTTAAAATACACTGAGTTAAATCCAATTTTGAACACTCAAAATTAGGCTGGAATAAATTAATGCTTTGTAGATGTTCAAAACAATACTTTTAAAAAGTTTAAAAAGTTTCTACATTAGAGGACTTGGCAAAGAATTACAATAGGCGTTCTGATTGTGTAATATGCAGGAGAAATGTCAACCTGGATCAGGTGCTTTACTTTCACTTGTCAGACAGGCTTGTTGATTTGGGCAGCCTTGGCATGCACTAGACTTTCCAGCATCACCACTCTGTGTCCCAGGACAGTCTAAAGAATGGGAAATTAAGGTCAAATTTAAACAGTAAGTTTCATCAATTTCAATATCAAAGACAAAACCCTCAAACTACCAAAATCATTTACCAAAATGTAAATGAATAATTTATCTCTTTTTGTCTTACACATTTGTCATTTCTCCCTAATGCCATTTATTATGATAATCTCATAATTCTTGGTGTTACATGGAACACATTAAAGCTCTTTATCAATTTCTATTTCCAATATAGCAGTGCTTATGATTAGTTGTAGTTGTAATCTATTCTGCATGAAAAATTGGTAATAGAGAACTTGAAATGATTCAATTAGTTTGTGTGGATTCTGAATGTCAGAACTTCAATTCTATTCAAATTTGTTTTAAAATGAAATCTTTGCCAGCCATAACCTAGAAAAATCTAGAGACAACTTTTCAACCAAACAGGTTGAGGAGATGAGAGCTGAAATCCTTTCTAGGGTGCCCTGATTATTAGATTGCATTTCTGGCAACACATTAATCTTAGTTTGTTTCCTGAGTTCTTCAATACATATTATTAATCTTCTTAGTTTATGCTGACTAACATGTTAGCTCTAAAGCCCCGTTAAATTGCTCTCAACATTTCACTGAACATCGCTCAACATTTGTACAGCGATGTTTAATGATGTTTAGTGATGTTGAATTGGGTTGTTGAATCGCTCTCAACAATTCAACGCAACATTCATTGAGTGGTGAACTTCGGACTCTCAGAGATCCAAGACAAGTTTGGAAGATGAACTTCGGATACTCTTTCACTTTAACAGTAGCTGCCTGATAAATTCCTAAGGTCAGGATATTGGTCTTGCAACATGCTTTGAATTGCTATCTCATCCGATTTGCTTTCACTGCCAACTGTTTCCAAGCGTTTGTCATGGTGTGCCATTCAATTTATAGAATTCAACTTCTCTCAACCTCTTGGTCTGATCTGAAATCTTGACACGCTGAAGCTTTTCTTTGGCACGCAAAATCCAAGTCTAGTGCGCTTGCACCGACTGAACATTGTTGTATGGGGTGTTAAAACGCTCTCAACATCTCTCAACAACAACTTTAACAATAGAAATGTTGAGTCGACCGGCTGAACATTTTTGAATCTGTTCAAACTCCACTCAACATCACTGAACACTGCTCAACACCACTCAACATCACTAAACAGGGTGTTAAAAGCTCTCAACATTTGCACTCTACAAATGTTGAGCGATGTTCAGTGAAATGTTGAAAGCGTTTTAACAGGGCTTTAATTGTATTTTTTTCTGCACATGAATGCTTGAGACAAGAGCCTACCGCAAAGGTTTAATGGAGGGATAATTAAATTTTTCGAGATAATTTTGATATAAATAGAAATATTAACAATTTTTATTTTAAATGGCTTTGAAAAAAGCAAACATTTAGTAAACTAAAGCTTTTCGTATGACACTCTTCAGAGTTTAAAACGTCAGAACATAGATCGAAAACTCTACACTAAGAAAAAAAAGCTCGTTAAAACACTCTCAACAATTCGACGCAACATTCGTTGAGCGGTGAACTTTGGACTCTTAGTGATCCAATCTACATTCTAATAGGCAAGCCACATTGATTGGTCAACCTATACAGTCATGTGCTCGTGTTTCTGATTGGCCTATTTCGATCCACAACTGGGTATATATATTTCTTAGCGGAGAGTTTTCGATCTATGTTCTGACGTTTTAAACTCTGAAGTGTGTCAGACCAAAAGCTTTAGTTTACTAAATGTTTGCTTTTCTCAAAGCCATTTACAAGTTTTGTACCACCAAAAGATTGTTTGAATTTTTATTTTGTGTGTGTGTGTGTGTGTGTCCTTCAGTATTTAATTTTCCCCTGCTGACAATTTCATGTGTAAAATATGCTTATAAATAGTGATAATGAAATGTTGAAGTTTTAGAAGTTGAAGTGTGTTGTGGGGTAATTTATCTGGTACGAGGCTTCTCTATGCACTGCACGTCCGGCGAAAGCCATGGCCCTCACTTTTCTGCAGAGCTAAAGGAAAATTTTAGGCAAAAGTGGAAATAAATGTAGTATAGCATTCTGTAAGTAACTGTGTTTAGTAATCCCTTACATATGCCTTTAGATTTAACTTGGTTGCTATGACTTTACCATAGAAGACATATATAAAATTTTTGAGAACGTGAGAAAAAAAAGGGGCAGATTTGTTCTAAAAAAGTAAAATCAAGAAAACTTCAACACTTGATTGTATCGATAATCTATTCCTACTAAAAAAGAAAATATAGACGCAATTGTAAATTCTATTAAGACTATTTTTGATTTTTGTTAAAAGCACCTTTTTTCCGAAATATTTAAGATCAGATGTTACAAAACAATATCCCAAGTGTATAAATTGATTAATTTGCTTTTATTTTAGTTGATAGTTTTCCTGTTTTTGTTAAACTTGTACATATTGATTAAACAAAGCTTAAAGATATTGCCTCGGATTTTCCTTCAGTATAAGTCAATTTTAGATACTGTCTCTGGCCATCCCTAAAATACAATAATCCTAAAATTTTCTTGACTAACCTAAGCCCTTTCAAGACCTTCCATATAGGCATATGTAAGGGATCACTTTCAAATACGTTTCGCCGGCCCTGCGCTGTGCCATAAAGTATAGAATTTTGAGGATTAAACGAATGAAATTTGTTTTTCCAATGTCCTCTTACTTTCTGCTGCGTTTTCTGGAATATCTGCCATCGGTATACTTTCGATTTCTCCGGTTTTCGTTTCTATAGTTATGTTTGTTCACAGTTCATGTGTTTGTTCCATTCATATTATTGCAGCCTCTTTTGGACGACAAATATTGGTCTCGATTGCGGTTATTTGAAAATTGGGAGGTTTCAAATTCCACAAAAATGGGATCGTCGCGGAGGCAGCGTGTATTTATGTCTCACAAATTTGATGTTAAGGCTAATTCGCTCTGGTCGCGCGACTTGGCGAAATCGAATCAACAAGTCAGCGAATCGGCGAACGCGATCAGTCCCCCAGTAGTTGTTCAACTGAGTTGAACTACTCAGCGAATGGTCGCGCATTCGCAGCGAATAAGGAAGTTCAATTTGCGCATGCATAAATGTGCATTCCCTCAGTCGCGCTACCAGAGCGAATAGGACTTAACATCAAATTTGTGAGACAACAGGGCCTCCGACGAAGGCGGGGCGGGGGGCCTTGGTTACCCGCCTTTACTTATGATCAGTGATAAGGAGTGAGGAGGTCAGTGGGGTCACTGACCGGGGGCCCATAGGAACTGGGACCCATAAATCATAACTCAATTGAAAAACTTATAAGTAATAAATCCGCCTCTTCGTTATCACAACCAGTCTTTAGTGAGTAAAGTAAAGGAAAAACAGAAATTATCCTGTTATGTTATCTCACTGAAACAGAGCCAGTAGGTGCAGTGGCGTAGCTTGAGCGCAGAACTTAGGCATGCGGTAACATAAAATATACGGCTATGTTGAATAAATGTAATGGTAATTTCAGTTTCTAAAAAATACAAGCGGTAATTAATGATAATCGTGATAGCAAATTTTGATTTTCAAAGTAACAAATCATCTGTACTCTAATTCTAATCAATCAAGGTGTCTATTCTTAGCATCAGAGGCTCCGACAGAGGTTGGAAAGTGAAGGGGGGCCAAGGGAAAAATTATCACCCATGCGAAAGTTTTTGAAAAAAGCTCAATTGTTTAGCAAGACTTTTCAGAATAACTCCTAGTGCTAAAACTGCTTTGCAAAAGATTTTATTCTTATTCATATTCCTCAAGAAAAGGCATCACCTAATGCCCCCCTAATGTAATAATTTTTTATGCTATAATGAAGCTGGGGATTCCCGCAAGAAGGAGCTCTCCACATTGCGAAATTGTTAACACACTGCAGAGCCTAAGCGAACAGGAGCAACAGTTTCTGCTCATTTTTTACTCTCATAGTTAACTAAGATGAAAATAGTGAGCTGTGAGAGTTGTTAGAATTGAAGATGCTTCCATGTGTAAAGTTTCAGAAAGTTAGTCCCGGCAAATCATCATGTATTTAGCAAGGCTTGCGCTCAGGTCTACCGCATGCCCTGGTCCGTAAATTTTGACTATACTGGCAAGCCTTTTGACTTGAATTACGGAATGCGGATCATGACAAATAGACTCTGACCCCTCTTTGACGAAACCTTTTCTCTTTTCAACAGTCACAAAGTAAGAAAGGAAAATAATTGGATTTGAAATGATGTATCACGCAAAGAGTATTCGCAAAAAGCAGCTTATAGGTAGAAAAATGTTGTGGATTATCAAATATTTGGGAAGGCTTGCGCTCAGGCCGACCGCAAGCTCCAGTCCGGAAAATTCTCACTTCTCTCAGAAGCTTCTCTCGAGTTGCACTGAAGCTGCACTGGAGCATCACATGTTTCTCTTATTTTGGACAGGCAAAAAGAGTGATGTGGAGGGGCTTCAGTTTTTCAGATTTTTCGAATTTCATAATTTTTAGCGATCTGTTTACTTGGAAAAATAGTCAATTTGGGGCCAATTGGCCTGTTGGCGCTAGAGTTCACTGCATGCTGCTCATGACAAGAAAGAGAAGCCGTTTATTGCGGAAATTGTTATGCATTGAAAGTGTTGCAAGAATTTTAGAATTTGTCTATAAATTTTTACGCTTGCGCCGCAAGCGTAGCATACATAGACGCTACGCCACTGAGTAGGTGATTTTCTAGGAAACCTACGAAAACTTTTTTAACAAAACTTGAAATCACTATGTGCCTGCCAATTCTTGGATTCTACTCTCAGATAGAGATAAATTTTGATAAGTTCTCTTGGTCTTCGATATTTTTGGGACAGTTGTATTTCATCTAAGAGGTTGTCGAGGTTTTGCTACTCAGCATTGATTGTTGTTTGTCTTAGCCGCAATAATTTTATTCTAATATCAACTTGCGTTAAAAATCTAATTCCTTTTGTAATCAAAATCATTGCTTTGGGCGACTTATTTTGACAAGCTAGCAATGTCCGTTTTTGACTCTGAAGAGATAGCAAGCTCACTGCACTCGATCAATTGCTTTTAAGAACAGAAGGTGAAGGTGACTAAACGTCACACAAAGACAAAACTGTATTAAGCACATCTGTTTGCAACAGTGGATCTGATCTGCTTGAATTTAGTAAATGAAAATAAATTAAAATATAAAGAATTGCCAAAGAACTTTTTGGTGCCTAAAAACTGGAAGTGCTTTAGTATGCCATGCTTCCGGTATTTCGTGTAACCATAAAGAATTCCTTATCTTATGGCTGTTTTTATTTTTATGCATTATGACATCAATGTATCACATCTTGTTAAATTATATTAAAATAGACATCAGAAGTAAAAGCCACAGGGTAATTTAGCCATGATAACAATTTTGACAGGAATTTTCTTGAAACATTTTTGGGGGAGCATTCCCTGTAAACCCGAGAAGAGTCCGTCTTGCTATTAATTATTCGTCCTGACCTGGAACCCATAAATCCTCTCCGCGGCCCTGCTTATGATGAAAGCTTATAAGAAAGAAAGATCCAAGGGGCCCACATGAAAAGTTTTAAGGGGCCTACCGGGAAATTTGCCGAGTTCCGATTAGCCACCATGCCCCTAAGAGGCTGTAATATTTTCTGCCAGATTGAACAGCGGAGAGAAAAATATTTGCTTTCCAATTGAATACTCTTTACAAATATGAGGAAGACGAACTCGATGATTCTATACTCGACAAATACTGTAACTATGTTAATTTTTTCATCCCAGCATTTTTTAAAAAGTATGTTTATAAAATTAAGTAGCTCCTCAGAATCTGTGGATAATAAATATGGTGAAATGAAATGACAAGGCTGCCTATCTAGTGAAATATTTGTGTCATTTTCTAGAAAACCGATATTGTGCCATAACTTTAATGACCACATTTTTTGGATTATTGGCAGAGCTCGGTCGTTATTCCATCTAGCAGTTTTCGAATCAATAAACATCGAAAAGAAAAAGCATGCTGAAGGAGTTTGTTATTACACTTGGAAACATTTTCAATAGGCAAGCGACACTTTGGGCAAGCCATGTGCTCGCGTTCTTGATTGGCCAATTTCGATCTACAATCGGGTATTTTTTTATAGTTTTGCGCTTTTCATCTATGTTCCGAAGTTTTATATTCTGAAGAAAGTGGGACGACAAGCTCCAGATTGATTCATAATTGTTACTTTTTTAAAAGCCAATTTTTAAGACCTAACCACAAAAAGTAATTTTCAAATTTTCATCAAAATTCTGAGCTTCGAGCAATGGCTACGCTCTAACAACGCATCTTTTGTGAAGGCAGTGTCAACTTCCGGTGGGGCACCGTGTAGGGGTCTTCCCGTTATAGGATTCTCTCAAGATTTAATCATAACCCCACTTCGCATCACGCTGGGGCTTTGCTTTATATAAAGCAACCTTCAATGCAGATTAGTGTCTTTAATTTTTAGTTTCTAGATGTAAAATCATTCTAACATCCTAAACTGGAGATGATCTTAGGTTCTTTCGGTTCCTTCTGCGGAACCTGAAGTCAAAGTTTCTGTCGATATACTTTTTACGTAGCGTATGAACGAACGTGTTTTGGTGTACCACAGGATATTGCCTTGAATTATTTCTATTTATAATTTATACAGAAGCATGTCTCTGCCCGAGTACCAACGATGTGAACATAAATGACCTTGAGTAAAGCGCTTTATTCTTCAATAAAATTCTTCAAATTTTGTTTTAACCCTGCTGAAAGGAAATCCATCCATATTCTTTTAGGAATTTTCATGTTTATTAGTGAAGTCATAATAGAGCTTTAAACTAAGCAGTAGAATGGGGATTTTTCCCATTACCAAGAATAATAAAACGAAATTCAATTTGTCTCCGTTAAAAAGGACCAATACAAACGTTCCTGAACACCTCACACCATGTTCCTGTTAAGAGTCAAGCAAACAGCTACTCGAGGATTGCTGCTTTGAAGGCATAAAGCAATGCTCAAGATCATAACTGAATAAAGATCTTAATCAAGACGATGAAAGACAAAGCATATTAGATAGCTTCTAGGTACTGAACAAATTTTAGAGGATTTAATAGAGAATGGTCATTGTTGCTATTCTCGTTTTTAATACTGCAATGCTTTCAGCTTTGCTCGTCAACAGGTGGCTGCTGCAATCATTATTTTTCAAAACCAAATCTGTAAATGGGAGTTTTATTACTGCAAAAAATTTCAGTTTATCACTGCACAATCCCGATTTATCATTGCACAAATTGGTTACCACTGCGCGTTTAGATAAACTTGTGCAAAATTGCGATATTGGGTCTCTTATTCTTGTTGGCATCTTTAAAGCTATTTCAGAACCAAAACGTTTTTATGGATCATTTCATTAAAATTTCTTTCACGTGAAAGTGTCTGAAATACTTTTCAGTCATTTAGGGAAGTTCTTCAGACTTTCTTAACGTCTTTTGAAACAACGTATACACGGTGAAACACTATTGACTGAAATAATTAATTTGTCTGCATTTTAATGTCTGAAAGAAAAATTTCACCGTGTATCTCGGCCTTTAAGGAATCCCGATATCTGACGATATCTGATGCCCCCTTCCCTGGGTACCAGACTAACTATATATGCCCTTAATCGAATATTGAGGCTGGTACCCAGGGTAGATGCCCCCAAACAGCCACCGCGCACCAGCCTGAAAGTGAGGGGGCTGAAAAGAGCGTGACTGAAGTTTTTAGGCTATGCCTATTAGAACTTCGGGAAACGCCCTTTTAGAAGATACTTGCTTCTGTCCAATTATTATTTATACACAGTCCGATTCATATATTTAGCTTGAGGACCATTAAACAGTAAGCTAACAAAATTAGAAAATACAGCATATCATTATACAAAGTCAAACACAAAGAAAATGTACAGAAAAGGGTTCCCAGTCAAATAGACCTGCTACTCTGCGCTTCAGTAAACTTTCTTAATATTTACTAACCTATAATATCAAAAAACGTTTCTAACTGCTTGTTGGAAAATTTGTTGGAAAGTTTACCACGTGAACAATTTCGTCAACAAATGTCTTTTTAAAGTTTGAACCTTTGAGAAAATCAATTCAATTTTCTGAAGTGTTTTTAATAGAGCTTCGCACGCATATCCATGCATATCCACTCAATTTCGACATTGTTGGCTCTTACCATTGTCATTGTACAGGATTATGTAATGTTATGTTGTGACATAATCAGTCAAAACCAAAAGTTCTCATGTTTCAAATATACCTGCTGACACGAACTTTGGTTTAGGTTTCATCTTATTTAACTCAACAAAACAATTTTACAGCTGAATATAGATTGCAAAGGAAAATGGTCGGTCAAAGTAAAGTTAAACGGCAAAAAGTTGAATGCTCCGTTTGGCGTTTGTCTTTCAATAGTGGCTATCGAAGAAAACACAATGAAAAATACCATTGTGAAATGATTGCTGCCCACCGAAGCATTCCATAGAAGATTTTTGGGACTCCGGAAAGTCAATTTTCTCTCGCGAAAAAAGAAAAACAAGCCACCCCGGAGACATTTCCTAGAGAAAGAGCATCATCGACATCATCGTCACAAAGTGTCCAGGAATCATTGACTGGAAAATCAGATGAAGCCTGTTTGACTCATATTGACATGCAACATCAACCAGATACTGATGCTCGAACGGGTGACCAGGCTGTAGCCTCTACACTACACTCTGAATCTCAGGTGACTTTGTGGCCAAATACATTTGGTGAATTTCCAACGGATCTGGCTAACTTCCGAGATACAAGAATAACAGCTGAACAACGTGCCGACATTGTGCGACAGTTTTCGAAGAATATCGATGGTAGATGCTTTCAATAATCATGGTATAAAAGAAATAAGAGTTAACGGAATGGTTGACATTATTATCCAAAGGAGTAGAAAATGTTTTGTTTCTGCAAAAAAAGATTTAGAGAATAATTGGAGTCAGATAGGTGTTGGAAATTTCAAGAAAAGAATCCAGAAGATCAGGACACACGAAGATATAAGGCTTCACTGTATTAGTCTTGCACAATGGGAGTCTTTTCAGCAGCGACTTCTGCATGTCCAGACATTTGATGCAGAACTTCCGAGGCAATATGAAACAGATAGGGAGAAGATATTATAGATCCTAGATCGAATCTTCACCATAACTTTGTTTTTTTGAAAATAAAAGAGATTTAATTCAGAGCTCATCGGCTTGAAAACCAAGCACAAGTACTATCTCCTCTACTGTTTGTGTTATGCATGATTCCACTGACGTTGACCTTGAGGAAGGTAGCAGCTTCTTATGAATGGGGTAATAAGGAATTCAGAATTAATCATCTATTATTCATGGACGATCTCGAATTATTTGCCAAGAATCAGGACTAAATAGATTCACTAGTACAAACTGTGCATCTCTTCAGCGAGGACATTGAGACGCAATTCGGATTAAAAAAGAGAGGTTGTGTTGGTAATGAAGAGAGGGAAAGTTGTGAAGCAAAATGGTATTGCACTTCCGAATGGGCAAATGATGAAAGAAATCGACGATAGTGGATACAAATACCTGGCTATTGTAGAAATGGATAAGATCAAAGAAACAGACATGAAGGACAAGTTTGCAAGCACGAATACAAGAGAAGGTTAAAGTTGGTTTTGAAATCGAAATTGAATGGTAAGAATATAATCTTGGCAATTAACACATGGGCTGTATCTTGTCATTGATTCGAGGTGTTAGGCTTGCTGAAGTGATGGACACTGAAGATGTTGTGAATAAGGATGAGTTCAAAAGAAGATGGAAGAATGAAAAAGAACAAAGATGGAAAGTAAAAAGAAAGTACGGGCAGTTTGTTAGAGAGATGCCGGAATCAACAGATGAAAAGAAGACATAGAAATGGCTGAGAAAAGCTAATCTTAAGATACAAACAGAATCACTTTTGTGTGCAGCGCAAGAACAGGCTCTCCGAGCAAACTATATTAAACACCATATTGACAAATCAGCAGAGTCACCACATTGTAGGATGTGTGAAGAGAAGGGCGAAACTGTACATCACATTGTCAGTGAGTGCAAGAAGATGGCACAGAAAGAATATAAACGAAGGCACGAAAATGTTGCCAGGATTGTGCATTGGCATTTATGCAAGAAAAACAATCTAGAAAGGACGGAAAAATGGTATGAACATACCGCTGAGGGTGTAGTTGAAAATGACGAGGTAAAGCTACTATGGGACGTGAATATTCAGTGTGATCATTTAATTGAAGCAAGAATACCAGGCATAGTTGTTGTAAGCAAAGGCGAAAGAAAATGCAGCATCGTTGACATTGCGGTGCCAGGTGATAGTAGAACTAGTGACAGAGAAAAAAAGAAAGTGGAGAAATATCAAGATTTAAAAAGGGATATCAAAAGGATTTGGAACATGAGAAGTGTAATAGTTGTACCTGTGATTGTTGGAACACTCGGCACTATAATGAAGAAACTGGATGATTGGTTGCAAAAACTGGGTATCACAGTGAATGCAGCACTCTTACAAAAGACGACATTATTAGGAACAACAAGGATATTGAGAAAAGTACTTGAGTACTAAGCCGGATAAATATTATTACACTGTGCCGGATAAATTCTATCCGCATCAAAATTATTTCAGATAGGCGTCGCGTTTACACTAGACCCACGTTATCCGCACGAATTTGAGAGCGGCTATCCGAACAAAATTAGTTCACCTAGGAAAGTGGATTAAAATAGTTTAGAAAGCTATGTGGTAAAGTGTAAACGCTTTTATCTGGATAAATTTTATTCACATCGTATCTTGCTCGAAAGCGATTGGCTATTTCATCCAATTTAGTTTTCACTGTCTCCCAATCAAGGCCTTTCGCCATCTTGGCTGCCTTGTTGTCGATAAATACTCGTGTTAAAAGTGCAGTATCTTGCCAGTCCACGTAAAATTGGCATCCTTGTCAGCTTTCCCTACTTTCGTTGCTAGTTCAGTGTCATTTTGTTTCAAGAACAAACTATTCAGACAAGTTAGGCCTAATTTGTATTGACAATATTTTTGGATCTGGTCTAAAAGAGAAGCAGATGATTCTGAAAAGAGAATGAAGTCTTTTTACGTTGGCGGGAATTTTTTTATTATTTTGTTGCCCAGAGAGGAATTTATTTTGGGCGTTTTGTGCAGTTGCTAGGCACAGTGTAAACGGGAGGGCAAAGTGGACAAATTTTGTGCGGCACAGTGTAAACGCAAATCAATCCGAACAGGTTTTATGCGGATAAATTTTATCTGACACAGTGTAAACGGGGTCTAAAGTACAATGACCCCAAGGGACCCTTGGTCAAAGGTTTTGACCCGTTTCCTTGGGATGTAAAAAGTTGGCTATTAGAACTGCCAGTGCTTAAAGCAGAAGTATACGATAATAATGATAATAATAATAATTGGGTAAGAATTAAAACTGCAGCCGGCTGTGGAGTTTCGACGTGGGATAATGAGGTTACCCTTTGCCACAGTTACCTCCAGGTCACCCTTGAGCAAGGTGTAGTACCTGTTAGCTCTCCCCGAGACCATGAAGTACCGTGTTGGTGTCCGGCGGGGGCTAGTCTGTCTCATGGGTAGGAGGGACTCTTTAGCCTTGGTTGGCAACTCTCCTGGTGATGGTGTCACGATAACAATACTGGTGGTTGTGCAACCGAAAAATCACAAACCTCATAAATGAGAGAAAATGCAAAATGATAATTTATCGAATGACAGCGTGAATGAGATTTGGAGCTAATAGTGAAGGTCTCTTGCCCGGCAGGAGTCGCCCGGCCAGCAGCGGGGATCCGGTCGTCATCATGCTACTACTGGGATAAGAACTAGAAGGAAAAAGTGGAAAAAGGAAGTAAACAAGGTTGTGATAGAATGTTGGATTAGAAGTTACTCTACAACAAAGGATTCCGAAAAAGAATGAAACAAATATGGGATGAAAAAGGATTATTCTAGGCTAATGAAGAACCGTTATTTCTTGTGGCAAATAAAAGATGTAAAGAACAGATCTCCAAAAAGCAACTTGTGAAGAAGAAAGGGGTAAAGGTTGTTATGGAAGAGCTTAAGCAAAGAATAACAGCGAAAGCAGCAAAGATAGACAGATATAAAAAGCGGATAAACCAATTTAGAATGAACAGGATGTTTTCATCAAACCAAAAGCGAGTTTTCATAGAACTGAATAGTGAAGTAATTGAAGAGAACATAGTACCAAATGCGGACGAAAGTAGAAAGTTCTGGAGTGAAATATGGGACAACCCAATGAAACATAACAATAACGCAAAATGGCTACGAGAGATATGTTACCATTAGAACAGAAGGGCTGTCGTAAAGAGACACACGGAACGAAAGGTGAACTACTGATTGACAGAATGGTATTTAAGAGCTGTAAAAGAAGACATACCAACTTAGCTATGGCGTACGTGGACTATACAAAAAGGCATATGACACGATACCACACTAGTGGATACTAAAGGGTCTGCAATTGGTTGGGGCAGCTGATAATATCACGAACGTCCTTGAAAAGAGTATGACGAAATGGAAGGTACAGTTGAACGCAGGAGATGAAGTATTAGGGGATGTCAACATCAAACGTGGAATATTCCAAGGAGATAGCCTTTCGCCACTCCTATTTTATATCTGTCTCATATCAATGTCACTCATTTTGAGAAAGATGAAAGCTGGATATAGTTTGGGAAATAACCAGCCAAAATTAAATCACCTCCTATATATGGATGACTTAAAGTTATTTCGACAGAGTGAAAGAGACATAGAATCACTTGTAAATACAGTTCATAGGTTTAGTCATGACATTGGCATGCAATTCGGTATAGAAAAATGTGGTGTGATTATCATGAAGCGTGGAAAGATGGTCACCTGTGATGGAATTGAGCTACCAGATGGAGAGAAGATAAAAGGCGTCGACGAAGAAGGTTACAAGTACTTGGGTATAGTAGAACTAGATGGGATAAAGGAGAAGGAAATGAAAGAGAGATTCGCGAAGGAATACAAGCGAAGAATTAAACTTTTATTGGAGAAGCGAAGATTTATTGGAATCAAACTTGAACAGCAGGAATGCCATTTCAGCAATGAATATTTGGGCAGTTGCTGTGATGAGATATGGGGCTGTGATAATGAAATGGACAAAAGAGGAACTGGAGAAACTAGACAGACAGACACCGAAAATTATGACAATGAATGGAGCGTTACATCCAAAAATTGACGTCGATAGACTGTATGTTGCAAGACAGAGGGGTGGAAGGGGATTGCAAAGTGAATTAGAAACCATCCGGTTAGAGGAAAATAGCCTTAGAAGGTACGTTAAAAAGGGCAAGAACAGTTACTGAGAGCAGAACATAAACAACAGGAAATTTCCTGTTGTTTATGTTCTGCTTTCAGTAACTGTATGAACAATGACATCATTAAGCCATCATAGTATAGAGATCAGAGAAGAAGAGAAAGAGAAGTCATATGGCACGAAAAAGTAATGCATGGTCAGTTTTTCAGAGATACAGATGGGATAGTAGACAGGAAGAAGTCATAGTTGTGGCTAAAAAACGGATAAAAAACGGAAACTTGAAGAAAGGGACAGAAGCACTAATTATGGCGGCATAAGAGAAAGCAATACGTACGAATTACGTCAAACATCATATTGACAAATCAAGAGACTCGCCAACTTGCAGAATGTGTGGTGAGAAGAGGGAAACACTGTGAACCACATTACATATGAATGTAGCAAATAAGCCCAAAAGGAATATAAGCGACGCCACGACAACATAGCACGGATAGTTCACTGGGAGATTAGCAATAAGTATACAGTGGTACAATCATAAGCCAGAAGGCGTTACTGAAAATGAAAGCACTGTGGGACTTCAACATAAACACCGATTACGAAAATGAGCATAGACGACCAGACATTGTTGTCGAGCTAAGATCAGAAAAAGAGTGCTTGATCATTGACATAGCCGTGCCAGGAGATACAAGGATAAAACAGAAAGAACAAGATAAATCGGAAAGTATCAAGATCTAAAAAGATAAATTGCAAGGTTATGGTGCCTTCGAAAGGTAAGTGTCATTCCAGTTGTAGTTGGTGCATTGGGATGTGTCACAAATGAAGCAGAGCAGTACATAAAGAAAATAGGAATCAAGATCAGGACTGAAGTGATATAGAAAACGGCGTTGTTAGGAACTGCAAGAACATCGAGAAAGGTTCTCGAAACCTGAGGCCGGTTGTTCTAGCTTGCTTTAGGGAAGGACTTATCAGGAACATTTTCCTGTGATGGAAAGAACATAATAATAACAACTACCTTTTCACTTTCTCAAAACAAAGTACTGTTTTACAAGTCCTTAAAAGTACTGACTATAGCTTGGCCAATGCCGGCGATTCATCTATTCCCTTGAGCAATGGATGAAGGTATTAAGAAGGCAAGTTATATACAGAAATTTCTGATTCACCATATAATCCTCATTTGAATGCAATCAAAATAGTTTGACATGAACAAATATTTTGCTGTAAAATACAGGTATGGATTTGCTAAATTTCCCGATGAAAATAAGATTTGGGCACCTATGGTATGCAACCGAAAACAATTCAAGCAAAATCTATCTAATGATTCTAATTTACAACAATGTAAACAAATTCTATTATCTGAAAACATACCTCCAAATTCAAAACCTCCAAATTCAAAAATCAAAAAGCTTCGAGTTATTTGACAATTATGATTTAACTACCAAAGACAAGGTCAGAAAGTTTCCGGGTAGAATGAAATAGAAATTTCACTGTCTATTGAATTCTTTAGCGAATTTAAAACCTGATTAAATATAATTCAGTACATTGTCATCTGTCGTGCATACCAGGTCGATCATGCTGATACTACAGAAGATTTATTGCGAACGATTTTTGGCGGTACAGAACTTGAAAATGCCTTTGGAAAAGGCAAACATTTCACAATACACTTTTAAAAGCTTTTTCGTCGTAAATGACCTTGTTAAGCTACTGTCTTTATGCGTTTTATACTCTGAAGAGTGTCAGACGAAAAATCTTTCAGTAGTATGTTGTGAAATGTTGCTTTTTTCAAAGCCATTTTCAAGATTTATTGCATTCGTTTTTAAATGTGAATTCTGGCTACAAGCTTGCTTATGTTGTTCATACTGTTGGAATGCATAGATGTGAAATTTAAGATATGATCTTAAGGCTTCAGTAAATGCTGAGAGTTTTATAAGAATGATTCGGCAACAACTTATTCCCCATCATAAAAATAAGACTTTTATAGGTTGAAACCAACTTCGATGAAGCTACCATTTCGTCTTCAACTCCATCCAATTTGTTAAACATTGATGAGATATTTTTAACTACATTTTGATTTACAAAAAATATCGTGTTGTATTTAACAAATTTGTATGTTTAAAGCCAAAAAATGCATGCACTTAAATTGTTAAATATCCCAACTGAAAAGATGATGTTTCACCAACATGTCTTGAACATCTTCTTTCATGTCCACGGAGGTCTGCATAAGGGACATGATCCAGATTAAAATGATTACAAACAACGGAAATTGCAAAATGAAAGTGATGGGCCAATTGTCTGCAAAATGACAATTTAGTGTGTTATTTGATTGGTCTAAACCAATCACAAGCATAGCCAGGTTGGTCGAACCAATCACAAGCATAATCAGGTAATCACAAGTATTGCCAGATTGATCGAGCCAATCACAAGTGTTACCAGGTAATTTTAACCATGTTGATCGAGCCAATCAAAAGCATTACCAGGCTATTCTAGCCAATCATCAGCATGACCATGTTGCTCGGACCAATCATAAGTATGACCAGGTTGATCGGACCCATCACAAGAATTACAAAGTTAATCCAACCCATCAAAAGCATTGCTGTATGCCTGATATTAAAGGTCCACTCAAAAGCCCTTCGACTATAATTTTACCTTTTATGGTCTGTGAATATTGAAAAATCATCTGTTAAACAAAAAAATTCATCAAACAAAGTATTAACCGGAATACTTACGTCTACTTCAGTTGAAATTTCCCAGTCAACCGAAAGCCGCAAGGAAAATTGGGCTAAGCACCTAGAAATTATGAATACCATCAGATATAGCCCAGAAGTAGTGGAATCTCAGTGAAAATTTTCTATGTAACTAAGAAAATGGCCTAAACAGCATATTTCATGGATCAAAAAATCCAAAATCAAATTTTCAAATTCGATAAATATCAATAACAAAAAGTATAATCTTTATAATACTCTCATGAAACGACATGTCTATTGCCTTCGTCGATTTTATGTTTCTAAGATTACAGGGCAAAAAATTTCCAAACCAGTAGTGATTATGTTGTTTCGAGGTATTCTGACCGTACTGAAACAAGAATTTGTATATTTTCTGCTGGAGATATACAAATAACAAAATTAACTCCTGAGCATCCATTACCTTAGTTCGCATTTTATTTGAATCCAGGCGGGACTTCTTAAAAATGAATGAGGGTGGTACCTGAAAAACGAAAAATTCATTATAGCTGAGTAGCAATCATTGTTTGTAATAAAGAGGCTATGAAACAAAAAGTACAAGGAATAATTCTGGGAAATGCGAACTCTGCTGTCTAAAATATCACCATTACACTACCCTAACAATGTTAAAGTGGGGGATTGTTGAATTCGACATCTTAAATTTATGAAAATTTTGTAGCCACAAGCAATTCATATGGCCAACAAAAGCTGCAAACTGCAAAAGCGTAGAATTGCGTTTTTGCCTTAAAAAGAAATAATAATGATAATACCATTTTGCGAGGACTTCTTCTGAAGAACAAAGCACCTCAAACCAAAGATGCAGCACCTGCTCACTGAAAAGGAAATTATTGTGTGAGGATGTGGTTAGTTCTACCTTATTCAAGAATGATTTTACATTGCAGCTAACTAGCAAACTATACAATAGATGATGCAAGCATTTAAACTTAGCTGAAAAGCAGCATGTAACAATAGACAAGATCTTGTAGAGGAAATAAAGACCGTGGCATTATACTTACTTCAGTCCATAGCAAACAAAGGAGCGAAACTGAAAATAAGCATAAAACAGTATTTAAGTCTGAATCAATCAACAATCAATCTTGCTTTGCTATTTCACTTATTCAACATTAGATATAAGAATGTATAGTAAAAAGTCAATAATTTGAAATATCAGACACTTAGAACTTGGGGAATCAGCTGGGGAATCAGGCTTATTTCCATAACTGAATTTGAGAAAATAAACTGGGAGAAATGTGAGTTAGTGTCACGACTATGGCGTGACTTGAGCCCGTGACTACCTGTGACCACTGCGCATTGCGATGGGTGCCGCGATGGCCCCCATGTGCACTTGGTAAAACGGGGGCAGTGTTGGTAGGTGGCCGGGCTTTGAGCTTAAATTTGAAAACGAGACAGTGTAGCTCAGTCGGTAGGGCAACGGGTTCGGGTCTTGCCCTGGCTGTGCCACTCGCTCTGTCTCTCAGCATAATTAGAGATATGCTGTTTAAGAATATGCTGTTTAAGAATGCCAACCTATGTATACCTACTTTTACGTCCATTGATACCTTGGCTGCATCGTGACTTGAATTAATTGCTTGAACGGCCTGAGATGTATTAAAAAAGCGAAATAAGTGAAAACGTGAACAAGCTTTTCACTGGCTCAATGACATAGCAAGTATCAACTGCGTACAGTCTTATGAGATCTTGAACAAGAACAGCTACAGCAAACTTTAAAAGAGTTTTTAAATATGCATTGTTGAGGGGAAAGTCTAGCAGACAAAGGTGAAAAAGGATCCTTTATTTAAACTGCCAACTTCATTCAATCCATTATATTTGGGAAAGCTTCCCCTCAGGTGTTAAAAAGGCAGATAGATTGATATGACAACGGAATTTGAAAATGCGTTTAAGCTTATCTAGATATTTAAAAACGGCAATATTTAAAATTTCATAGCAAACAGATATGGCAAATACCCTGTATAACAGCTCCTCCGGTGACAAAACTTTGCCATCCTCATCAAGCCTGTTGATAGAATGAAAGTCATAACAGGAAAAAATTCACGGGATAGAAGCTTGGTATTTCTACAAAATGCCACCGAGATGTTTTTCTCTATTCAAATGTAGTGGAGGCCTATAGCTGATTATTAAAACAGAACAGCTACATATTTCTTTACAAAAATTAATTTCTCTTCGACGTGTATTTTTCACCAAAGGTTCGATCTTTTCCTTATCTTTAATCCAATTTCCATCAATGATAATGGAGGTCAACAAAATACTTAATGAAAAAAAATGTGATGAGAATATTTGACGGCTTGAGGTTTCCTTTATAGCAACTGAAATTACGTGAAGAGTTCAGATATATCTTCCTCTGAACAGAAAATGTATTTCAGATGATACGTTACCTGTATGTCTTGCATAACACTAATCGAGAATACACTGAGCTAAAATCTCTTTGCACCTCTATGTTGCTAGCCTGTAGAAAAGAACCAAAATTGTTGAACCAAAATTTTAAGTTTTTCCAGCTTAGGGCAAAGAGCCATATTTCAAAAAGTGCTTGATAGCTTAAATCTAAAGAATATTCCTTTTACGAGAAAGGGCATTCCTGTCGTGGGTCAAAATCGATGGAGGTTCAGAAAGGGCCTAGGCATCCCGTGCGGTAGTGTAGAGGAAGGAAAAGGCAATCATAAAGCCTAGTTTTGTTTGGAAAATACAATATTCCCAGTTGATGGCTGGGTGATTTATTTGTGGAAAATATCAGGTAATTTAAATCTTAAAAAAAATTCCTTGTTTAATTATCGAAAACTTCATAAGAAATAAATCAGGGGGTGGGCATTTTTGGCGGTAGGGCCGAGGTAGAAAATAGGTAATGTTTCACAGCAGATATTTTACCAACCGTTTGTGTTCCTGCTTAGGGCTCCTAGATTCGTACCAAAAAATAACTTTAAAAGTAAGTTTAAAAAATCTTCTTCGTAGAAAAACGTAAATTTTTTTCCCGGGCAAAAATATAGGGGTAGGTTTTTCTCCACAGCAACTGTGTTTTGGTTTGAAATATTGAAAAATCAAGCTCGAAATCGAGGCAGGTGATTGGCTAATGACATTTTGTAAACAAACTCGCTGATTGGTCTAGAACAAAATGTGCTCTCGTTTTTTGTAGTTGATGTATTTGAAATACGCTGCGCGAGTTTGACCAATTACGAGTAGTAAAAAGAAAAACCTGGTTGGCCAGCAGAAACGTATTTCTATATACTGTTCAAAAACCCTGCAATAACATGCCTTCCTTTCAACAAATTCAAAATAGTTCTTCTCACCTCTTCGATAAACATCCAAGGGTGGTAATTTCCTCCAACCATATTGTATTTTCGGAATCCATTCTTAAATATCGCTCGGAGAGCTGTGCACAAGCTGTCATAAAAGTTTATATGAATGCATAAGAAAGCCTAGATTCATGAACAGTATTTTTCATTCAATAAAGCCAACTAAAAAAACAGATTGGAGAAATAAAGTGCCCAATTAAATTTACTCTGTAAGAAGATAAATTCACGAAGTGTCTTCTTATTTCGATTCCAGAAATTTTGAATGCTTTCTCGCTTGAGCATTGTTGTCTGTAGGTTTACAAAACAGCCATGTTCTTCTGATTTAAAACAATGGAAACAACACAACCCAAGAGAGACGGGCACATGATCGTCCACTGCTTTTAATTCCTTTCAAAGGGAAATACCCCTAACTGTGTACCTCGATTCAAGTAGGGACTTTTAAAACAACGTATTTTCTCTATATATCCAACTTTCTTTTCAATAAACCTAATTCAAATGAGAGCGTACTCTTAAAGAACTGGATGCTGGTTTACAACAGGGACACAAAGATCGACTAAGCGATACAATAAGATCTCATTACATTGTCATGCAAAATTTAAAACAAAAGACTTACTGTCCACGGACAAGATCTGTGACAGCTTCCGTGACAGTATCATCACCAGCCATGGAGTACTAAAACAAAGATAATTATTTGAAAACACTTTGTTTAAGACATTATTTCATGCCTTTACAGAATTCGGTTAAAAAATTCCAAAGACAAACATGTTACATAGACTTGACAATCAAAAAAACAAAATGTTCACTAGAACCAACTGGATCTTCACATCTCTTAGAATAACAGAGAGAAAAAAGTATCAAGAAATCATAAAAAGTTGAATCATTAACGCTTTTATTAAAGGTGAACTGACACGCAAAATTAACTTGACCTCAAATGAAAGCATATCGAGCATAAATACCTGATACATTATTATTTTTTAATATTCAACACAGTTTTCGAGTTACTGAGAGCCAAAGTTAGCCACCGAATATTTTTTGAGCACGGACGAGTTCGCCCGAGCCTTCCGCATAATCGTGACGTCACAAACACCACGTTCACATCACTTGAGCAACACGACAGTCTGGAAGACCGTACTTTTATGACTTTGCGGATGAGCATCGATACATTATTTGAGTAGGTTTTGGCTCCATTTCTGAAACCTGATTTTGTCTTCTTTACAAACCATTCATAATAAGATTTGCAAAAATAACGTTCATGATTTATATGATGTAGAAATAATCTATCGAAGTAATAATATTTTGAATATATTCGAAAAAGAAGCTAGATTCATTATAAAATGAAAAAATTTCATTAGCCTCGAATTTTCACCTATCTTGGATCAAAGGCTACGTAGACCTCCTCGAAAGTAATTGAGCACGATGAACTAAACGGTCCAGTCCGCGCGTGATTTCCATTCAAGGAATAAAAACATGGTGTTTGTGACGTCACACGCACTGGGTCACATGAAATACCGATAATGGTCGAACACTCGACGATAATTTCATGACATTTAGAGAGGAATTGCGTCAAAACCGACAATAATAATTAACCGAAATCTTGAAAATAATATTCCATGCATCACTTTCTGCATCATATCAAAAAATAGTTTTGCGTGTCAGTTTACCTTTAATGATTGCTAATAACAAACGTAAGAAATAATTGGAAACCTCTTTGCTTCTTTCGTCTAATGGTCGCACAAACTTTGCAGGAAACCACCCTGAGAGAAAGTAAAGATTGTCATAAAACTTTGCTTGACCATATATATATTAAACACATGAAATATATACAATATCTTCTACGTTCAGAGACCTAAGATTAACCACGCAAACCCAACTTGCTGATAGAAAACTAATCACAACAGAGAGAGCATTATCTTTGTCGATTAAAAGCAACTACAAATTATAACTGGCTCTCGCAGTTCTGAATAAAAGTCATTTAATGACTCACTACAAACCTCTCAAACCATTTAACTCGCCAATCCAGCAATGATCATCCTTCTGAGAAATAATCTGAAAAACGCAGAGAAAATCGTCACAGAGCTTACTGATATTGCAGACTAGAACACAAAATTGTTACTGTAAACAGTGAAACATTCTTAACATTCCTGCTACCAAAACATCCCGATAGAAAATGACGGCTCAGACATAGTTTAAAAGCCATAAGCTTTTCGCAGCTAGCCTTCTGAAATCATATTCTAAAATAGTTCATCTGACTTATCGACGTTAACACAACATTAAACATCAAATTTTAGCATTTCAAAAATTAATATTAACATGTCATATTGTAACAGGCAAGGAGGAGATGCTTTCTGCCCGGAAAATTCTTAGGATTTTCTAAAATTTGGTGTTATTAGATCAAAGTTCTTACTGTAATAATATCATGTTTTCGAAATCCAAGTTCGTCATCTTCATGTCGTTCAAAATCAACAATTGCCTTTGCACGACGAAGTTTACTCCTGGCAACAAAATAAAACGTGTCTAGTGAATTTTCTGTGATTAGCGTGAGCAAATGATTACACAAATAAGGGTAGAAAGTTTTGCTCTAACAAAAGCTCATTACCGAAATTAAAACTAAACTTAAACAAAAGACTAAATTGAAGCGCAACAGAAAGCACAATGGAAATGGAAGGAATGGCTATATTTGAAGAAATGTTGTAAAATAGAGATGAAGTAATATCCTTTTGGCTTTAGATATCACGACTGCTATACTGCAGTTACTAATGACATGATATTTCAGCAAATGTTGAAGCTTCGTTGAGAGAAAATATATTTCGAGCAAGAAATATATCAAGGACACTAGGCATCGTTACATTCAAGAAATGCATTTAAGTGTTTTAAGGGAAACGCTTCGTCCCCACTGTACCCAATTCCAATTATTACTTTACCTGGCAACCTTAATATAATTTTCATAATCTTTGGCGTGGCTGTCCAGTGAATAGTCAATTCCCAAGCTCTATTATGAAAAAATGCAAGTCACAAATCATTGATAAAAAGATTGCAATATTTTACCAAGAAATGTGATGATTCATGGCCGAAAACCAAAAAAGCTTTTGTGTTCGTGCATTTGCAACGAAGATAAAGTTTAAGCTTCAATGAATAGTTTATTCTGTAAGATGCTAATCATGTTAGGAGGAATATAAGAGCCAACTGCAGGAGCAGCTTTATTCAGTTATGGGACCAAAGAAGTATGACAAAGCGCAAAAAACCTGCCTTCAAGGCATAGTTGTTACGAGTACGGCGATGGTTTGCAAATCTATCCTTTTAGATGGGTCTCAAGTACCACAATACGTCAGAAAGTAGCGGGAAATTGGGAGCCATTTTTTATGTATCCAAACTAGATCTATATCTTATTCGACCATTAAACTTTGGTGCAGATCGAGTCAATATGAAAGAAGGTGTGCCAAATCAGTTTTTTTTACACGATTCAGTTTCTTTGAAGCATTAACCTTGACGTAATTAGCAAACAATTATGTTTCCACATTATTGTGTCATCCTAAAATTCTAGTTTTATCCCTTTTTGATGAGACAATTATAAAGGACAACATTGCCGACAGCACTACACTGCAAGGAAGACAGGTAACCAATTGGAAAATACCAGATCATGTTTGACGCATAGGCTTTCGTAAATACCCCAAATTTCAGAAGTATAAGAGGAAAATGACTGTATTTGCCTCTAAAAATTACGTACTAATTTTGTCGTACTAATTTTGTCGAATTTGGATTAAAGCTGGTGATGTCTTATTTTTCGACGTGCAGACTATTCTGCTTGTTTGTTTATTCATTCAAATATACATTAATTAAGAGAGACAATTATCTTCCGAACAAAGATGAGATATAAAATCTTGTTATGTCTGCGGTTTTGCAGTTTTGAAAATCATGCCATAATTTTATCACTGTCTGACACTGACACAGAAGTATGCTGAACATAAGTGAAACAATGGAAATAACAGTGTTAGCTTTCTCACCTTCTTCGTTTGATTGCTCTTAAAATGTTTCGCTATAAGCATGATTGATTCTCGTAAGTCCGATATCATTTCTAAACAGCAAAAGATATAAGTAACTTATATTTAATCATTTAAGTTTAAGTTTAAACTCTAGCTACTCCATTCCGGAGCCCAAGTTTTCCTTACATGAAATCTATAAACAATACCAAGTTTCGAGGAACATCCGACAGGTTTTCACTGAGCTTTCTTTTTGAAAAAACGCAACAGCTTAACAATACCAAATTCCTGATATATTTTCACATATTTTAGCACGGAATAGAAAACTTATGCATTGTGCCATATTCTTTTTTGAATAAACAATATGTACAAAATACTGCAGAAGGTGAGGCTGAGTTGAAAAAAATTCTGATGGACATGAACAAAGCAGAAAATGTAAACATAGACAAATCAACAGAGAATACAACTTATTTTGCTGAAATAATATCACGCAGGAACTTGCCTGTTTTCTTTATGTTCTTGGCTTTCGCAGCAACACTCGAGTCTACACCTTTGATGAGAAAAAATAAACAACGATTGTTCTTATAAAGCAAAACAAAAGAGACAACACATCACAAGAGAGGCAGACACAACATTGTCCTCGGTGCTTTGAATGCACTCTGCTCTTATTTTTTTAAAGGAAAGACCCCTAAATGTCTACACTGTATTCTCAGTTTTAAAGTTTTTTATACGTTAAATAACAAATAAAATAATTAATCAAATGGGTTAAATCTCGCGTGGCTATCTTGGCTGGTCTTTACGTGAATGAAGGTCCCTAACAATAAGCCTCTGAACTTTTCCATAATGAGTCATATTAGAATTTTGCAACTAGGTTTCTTGAGCAGATTTTGGAGCAAATAGACTTGAAAGTAAAAATTTTATAACATGTACCAAGATGAGAGCCACAAAATTGGGTTGCAATCATCACAGGACCATATCGATAGAGAAGACTGAGCCAAGAAGTTGCTCCAGATATCCCAAACTTGTGCAGTGTCTAACAATGAAAACAATCCTCTTTATGCATCACTTATATGCATCAAAAACACATTGTGAAGACAGGCATGGTTTAATTTGATTCTCTCACTGACATTTCACCTTTACTTTACCTTAATTTTTCCGCAATTCCTTATCCTATCCTAACCCAGGAAACTTTCCAGAGTGAAAAAAGCTAAAGGCAAATTAAAGAACTGTCTGCATAAAGTTGTCAATACCTTTTTCAAATACAATGTGATGGGGGTTCTATAAAAATTCTTCTGAACACTGGAGGCAATAACCATTCTATTTCAAAAAATCTTCTTTATACTAATCTTTTTATTGGAAAATATAACTTTTTATAAATCTCATGAAAAGTGTGTATTTCAAAATGATACCTTCACTGAGTTTGCAGCATCCAGAAAGGATTCTTTTGACTTGCCAAGCTCTGTAACGAGAAATGCCAGATGCTTTTTTCGATGAGCGTCCAGTATAACATCTGTTAACGATGCTGATGTCTTTACGGCAGCCTGAATAAATAGGAAAAAAGCAAATGTATTCCTGACTGTCTAACCATGTCAAACGGAGCCATAACTTACAATATTACGACGAAGTTGTCAGCGATGCATTTTGTACCAAAGCAGACAATTTCATTGACGCTCAGTAAGCCATTGACTTGGACAGCATCAGTAAACCATGTAAAAGAAAGAGGCCTCTTTGGACAGCATTACCTGAATAAGCTCTTTGGGCTCGATCATTTCACCTGGAAGATCCGAGAGGGCATTGAAAATCTGCGCAGAATTTTCAAGTGTAAGCAGCGTCGGCTCCTACATGAAAAAAGTGAGATCAAATGAAAACCCAAGACACAAACCAACAATAGAGGACAACTTCAAACAGAAATAAATCGCAGTAACAACTAACGTTGCTAAAACGTAGAAATGTCCGCTATTTTTGCACTGTTGAATTCTTTCCCCACTAAATTAGCAATAGGGAATTTCATTTATCTCTTCCAGTATATCTGCAATGCCTTCAAGCTATTACCTTGGCGTTAACGGTTTCCAGATATCGTTTGCTGAATAGAAATAATGGTTCATTTACGCTTCATTCATAAGCATTAATTCACTATAAATAACTGTACGCCCCATTACAAGTATACAGAATAAAATCAGTCAATCTGGAATTTACGATAAAGTCGTTCGAGCATCAGAAAAAGAGCAGAATCACTCAGCCAAAATCAAGCAAAAGATTTAGAGGTACCGTCGAAGGCCTAGTCCTAATTTCAGGAGGAAAAGAGGGACTGATGCAAGTGACTTGAGTCGAATTTCAAGGCAAATGTAGAATGTTTGCAGAGCAAAAGGGAAGCATCCTCTACCAAAAATAGGTTTTTCCCAGGACGGGGTGCTTAAACAGACATAATAGATCAGTGATTGTTTCAGCAGCTGAATGGAAAATAAAACACAATTATCGCAATAGAATATGAAATTATATTCAAAAACAAGAGAGATGCGAACGCTTTCTCGGAAAGCAATAAGAAACCAAAGTTTGGTTGGACCTTGACTAAACTAACGAAAACAGTCAACAACAGCTAGAAGACCAAACTTGATACTGGAGGGTAAGAAAAATAGAACTTTGTTTAGATCTGACATTGCGTGCCCAAAGGAAGTGAAAACCAATGCAAAATGAACGGAGATAAAAACTTAAATTCTTCAATTAGCATAAAAGAGAGAAGACAGACACAAACAAGAAACAAAAGAGAGAAGACAGACATACTAGGCGGATATAAACCCAGTGATGATTGGATGTTCGGGTGGAAGAATCTTAGAACATTTGGAGAAATCAAAGAATGATTTGGATGTGAAGATATGACCCGAAGGGTACTTGGAATGATCCATAACACAGTGTTGATGAAGAAAGAGAAAATCATCAGAAAGATATATTATGTGTATGTGATATTACAAAATACAAATAGAAATAATAACTCTTTAAAATTTCATAGAATAGCAGCTTCAGTGGCTGGTGGACTTTTGTATTAATTTTTCTGGTCATAATGATTTCAACTGCAAAATATTCGAAGTAATAAAGCATTATATAAACCAAATGGCCTTCGATATATATTGGCTTAAAAAGGCCAATTATGCACTTGCAAGAGCAAAATGTAACAAAACATTATCAAAATAAATGCCAATCTTTAAGCATACGTTCTTCAGTTTTTAGGTTTGCAGCTTCAAAGTTCTCTTTACAAACTCGAACCCAGCTCACAGCTAGAACTAATATACATTTCAAAATTAGCTTAAGAATATGGAAATTACCCGAAATATCTTTCACTTACCTTTATTTTCAACATACCAAGAGTGACTCGAAAAATTGTAATGGAACCATCGTAAAAGAAAATGTCCCAAACACGGAGCAACACCTAGAAACGATTTGGGTGAATGCAGCCGTTAAAAATGTACAAAAGACACACAAAATATATGGCAAGCATTAACAGTTCAACAAGTTATCAAACAATTCCACGCAGTATAAAGTCACTTTTGTTCCCATAAAATCATACACAAAGAATGCTGCATGGATAACTGGCTTAGCAATAAAAGACAGCAAAAACAGAACGAGGCGGTACGAAACAGAGCAAATAAAACATAGCGATAACACACCCGAAGTGGTAAGACACTGGACATCATTGTTAGAAACCAATGCAATGTGATGAGAGATAGCTCTAAAATAAAATGGGTTTTCTCTGAATCAGGTTGTTGAATGTTGGCACAGTTTGGCTTTCTTAACAGTATTAATATCTTCTTAAACCAAACGTAAACCAACATTGTTTATGAAATAATTTTCTAGCTTTTCACAAAGCAACAACTCTCAGTAATTCTTGGGAGACAAGTTAAAGGCGTGATGCTACGTAAAATGTAGCAAAACATAGCATAGTGCAAAAAAGTATCCAGCTACTCCGTAAAGCTTTAGTAAGAAAGAACTGCATGCGCTACACGTTCGAATTTGGTTGCCTTTTCTATTATGAATTGCACAATCTTGAAGCCAATATCACAAAAAGCAAACACAGAAAGAAAGTGCAAAGTTACCGATGTCGTGCTCCCTGAGAAGACCATCCAAATTTGGCAAGTAGCTAACGATGAGCTGACGCAAAACTCTTTGGTCTGCCTGATAAAAAGATAAGAGGCTGGTACCGACACATTCAATAATATTATTGAATACAAAAATTATGAAAGAAAAAAGGGAGGCCAACAGTTGGTCGTAGGATGACCTACTTTCGATAATGTCCTCTGCAATGAGAATTTACTCATCTAGAACAGCTGTTGAATCTAACATGGCGCCTAAAGAAAGCCCGTGAAAGTTCATTTGAACTAATTTAGAGAAGCAGAAGTTTTTTATTTCGAGTGCAGTAATGCAAACTCTAGTTAGGCTATAACCAGAAAGGAAATACTGACAAAAAGAAAATAATGGTGGCAAGACTAGGAGAATTTATCCTGAAATATATTTTCTTTTTGAATGCAATTAAATTAAATACGCAATTAACTGCACATCTACCTGAACACCCAGAAGAGTTGTTGAGAAATACGAGCATGGAAGTAAATCTTCGATTATGGTTCTCATCATCCAAAAAACATCTTCTTCGTCAAGGAACAGCAACAAAGATCCAACAATCTAAAACGAAGTTAAAACTATTTGTTAGATCAGTGCAAAAAGTTCATAATTATGTTAAAAAGATTTAGAATCTACTGTCATTATAATAAGAGCATTGAACCCAGATTTTATTCAACAGAAAACCGAGCAGCAAGCACAAAGGCTTTTGTAGCAGAAAAATACAAATTATAACGATATTTCTTCTTGTTATGATTTGTTAGTCTTGTTGAAAATAAACCTCACCATTCCAAGACCCTGACAATAACCAATATCAGGATAGAGGCCTGCAATCGCAATCAGAATTCGCTTCAGCTTTGGAATACCAATGGCATCAGCGGTTTGAAAACAAGCATTCGAAGGCATTGTCCTGCACAAGTCCTAAAACAGCATACCAATGCAATGTGGTAAGCAAAGTTTCTCTCGCATAATGCACATCAAAAGTGGGAACAGAATATGTACACAATTATGAAGTAAGCAATATGCACAACTATTTTGTAACCAAATGCACCAGTAGGCTAGAGAGTTAATTCAATTGAGAAGCAAAAAAAGGTTAGGGTTGATACCGCATTCCTCTGTGATACATTGTTAACGATTTATATATGTTTAACAAGCAATACCGGACTACCTTTTCAATTTGGTGAACACAAGATGAGTCATCATTGTCGCACTTCCTTAATATTTTCTACAAGAGAGCGAAGTTTCTTACAAAATATCTGAAATATCAAGAGATAATGTTACAGGTAAGACAAATAAATTGAATATTTGTGTGTTCTCGACTTATACATTCACACATATTTCCAGTAAAACATACACAAAGTTGATGCTTAGAGCTGAGAGAGGGCAAACAGCATCCAACCCGAGTGGCTTTGAAAAACTATGATCGTTTACATGAGACTCATCTGAATCAGTGAATGGGTTAATTTTGCCGTTAGTTCACAGTATCTCATACAATATCATGTTATAACGATAATATGGTTAGAAAATAAATTAAGTACTATTGAATGAATGAATTGAGTAATATTGAGTACTAGAATGAAATAAAATAGCTTGATTGATTAAAACACGACGTTTCGAGCATGTATTCGTTATCAAGTCACTTGGATGAAGTACCACACGCAACGTACATATTTAATTGGATATATCATGTTATCCTGGTAATTACTTGAAGTTTATTTTCAATTTCAGAGTGGAAACCGAAATTAAAAAAATCGAGTTAATAAAGTAATAGAGTAAATTCGAGCCAGCCTAAAAGCTGAAAGCAAAAAAAATCCATTTAACAAGCTTTTTATAAGCATCTTTTTGAACCTTAACAATTGTATATAACCGTCAGTATTGAAGTCATGAGGTGATGACATACATGCTTGTTTGAATCCTTTTGTAAACAGGCTGACTGGTTGATCGTATTAACATTTTGCTTAAGACTTGACAAGTTACAGAAAAACCTTTGCTTATTTCTCACCTTATAACTAATTTTGCTCTCCAACTTTTTTGCCAGTGCACCAGATATTCTTGGCCATACCTATTATTGGAAAAAGCTCTGATCTCTTCACAATAAACAAATTTAAATACTAAAATTAAAAAAAGAAATAGTAGAATGCACAATTTCCAAAACAAATAAGACATAAATATGGTCTATTTCCAATTCCCTTCATAATAGTACAGCGGTTTCGTTAAAATTTAAAGAACATCCGTCTAATATTGTGAAGAAAACCCATTATTCGATAAAAGTTAAACCAAGTGAGAAGTATGTCCTTTAAACAATGGATTTGCTCTGATAAAATCTAACAAGCTCAATTGTAGGCATTACCTTGCCAGAACTGGCAGTTTTCTATTAACTTATAATGGTCATGTTTATGATTTAATTTTGAAAAGAAGTTTGTTCCTTTAAAAAGTTTTCCAATTCAAAAAATTGTTGCCTCTTGTAGTTAGAGATTGCTAAATATAATTTTCCGCTTCTATTTTTTGTAAACTTATTGCATTCTTAACTTAAATTGTGTATGTAAAATTTTATGAAAATGAACTTGACCCTTTACCTTACCTAATATTGTTTTCGTTTTTTTCTCTCGAAATTTAAAAGAAAATCAAACTAAGTCATCAAATTTAAAAACTCACATGCATTCTCATACTGTGTGGTATTCCAGCATATACGAGTTCTCTCAGCTTGTCTGATTTTGGCAATAATCCAACCTGCACAAACAGAGCATTTCTCAAAAAAAGCCCATCTAGATAAACCAACTGGGCTGCGAAACGTATTAAAAAAAGTAGCATGAATAAGTCTTTTAAAAAACTGAAGGGAACATTGACCTTAAAGGCGATTTAAAAAATCATCAACATCATATATAAATCATAATAATGTTTGCGTCACTGCGTACGAATTCAAAAATGCTTCGTGACAGAGAGACTTTTGGGAAACCACTAAAAATAGTCTTGTTTTATAAAAACAGCGATTTGAAGCAACTCGAAAAATTTTACTGCACTATTTAATGGAAAGGTTCTTATTGGCCTTTGGCTTCAAAAGATACCAATCTGAACATGAGCTTTCGTGTTATGGAGTGTAAATCTGATTTGATCGATCAGCAACCGGAATTTGCCATGCAACGCAGTGAGGTAAAAAATGTGAGTTCTTGTGGCATGATTCGCCGCTTAACTGTCAAGCAGCTGGATAAGTTGCAATTTTCGTTCATCGAGGTTTTCAATCCAGCCAATCAATTTCTTTAGAATCATCGGCACAGTTCAATAAAAAAACTAACTAAATTCTACCTTATCCCAACTCAAATCCCCTGCTATATGGTTCTGCGTAAATTCTAAATGTGCAATCCATTTCAGCCTCTGAGTTGGGTCTTCTGTTGTCACAGATGTTTCTGCGTCAGAATCGTGTGTATCATCGGCCTGACCTGGTTTAAAATGAAAAAAGCCTTTCAAATATAAAATAACTTTCAAAACAATGCAAAAGGTACAACGAGAAGAGAAACGCAAGTTTCAATTTTATAGGAAGCTCACCGTTGCAGCAGCAAAAGGGCGACAGCAAAAGTGACAAAAGATTACCCCTAATGAAATCGAGAGCTAGCAGCTGACATCCACTTAAGATTTTTACCTGCTTCAATACAATTGCCAAACTCGTCGTAGTCGCATTCGGGGCGCGAGCCAGCATCCTCGGTCTATTTAAAATGAAATTTTCATGTTAGCACAAGCTAAGTTACGAAAATCTGACGATATTAGATTGATTTTAAGACACAATATCAAATTCATGACGGATATTTGTGAGTATGTACTACTGTATGGATTCTCCGGATTTCATAACAAAAAACGAGGTGCAACAAATTAATGAGTTAGCCACAATTTTGCTAAAACTAAATTACACAGCCTTTATCTTTGAACTGCTAACCTAATCTCTTATAACTGCCCTCCCAACGCTGTTCATAGAATGACTCTACAAAAAATACCTGTTGAATACGAGCGAGAATGTCCTGCGGCCACATAGTTGGCACTAATGCAGAAAATGGGCCGCATGTTCCGGGTATATAGGTGGCGCTTGCAGGCGTTCCGACCCCGGATTCACTGCCAATAATATCTGAAGAGGCGGTATGTCTCCACGAGGTATCGTTGTCACTTTCATCAGATGACTCACCAACTGTAGGAGCTGTAAATATTACACATTTCATTAGATTCATGTTTATTTAAAGACAGGACAACAAGCATTATTTCGACAAGAAATATCCAAAAAGGGATGGCTTCCTGCAGAGCACAGTGTCTGTTTTTGAGTTACGTAAGGTCGTGCGTAGCGTGGTATTTTGTGACTCTAACACAATTAATCAATTAAGAATTAGAATATTTGAAGAAACATTTTCCAGAAAATAGATTTTCTTTTTAATGGCAAGCACAACCTGTAATGGCACTCCTACCATCAAAGATCCAGCTAACTTCCTCTAGAAACCGACCAAGATTTTTTTATTTCTTGATTTTCTAAAACTTTTAGCAAACTTTTTAACTTGAAAACTGTTTAACAGGTATTTGTCTTTGCCAGTGCTTCATTGCTTAAATTTGAACTACAATGCAACAAAGAGGCGTGTGTCACTTTTAGACTGGTGGTTAATGAAGGTATAAGAACAGACAGTGCTTTTATATGCAAGACTGGAAGATAACTTTTTGCATGGAACAATGTTTTGAGACCAAATAAACAGGACTGGAATCTGTCCTCCAACCACTATGTAAATAGCATAGATATGAATAATGAATTACCCCAAACAAAACTAACAAATTCCTTGTAGGATAGCTAAAACACAGTTTTAAGTGTCATCTGTAAGACCCTGGTGTATCTGGTGGGATGCCAGCTTTTAGAACAGTGATACTTTACACCATTATAAAGAGGATTTTTAAGGAGATAGGTTGCTGGAAATGTTTTAGTTTCTATTAGTTAATCTGATTTGAGTAAATTGTGCATTATATTTAGTCCAATTTTCTGTGGCATAGGGGATAGGATGGGGCCAGGTTATAGTCCAAAAGCTTTTGCAATTGATAAAATGAAAATAGATTTCGTCATAGGTGAAAATTTGGTTTCTTCTTATGTGTAGATTTGGAGAAAACACAGTCATACAAAAGGTACCCTGAATTAACACAGTTTTCTCTTAGTCCAAGTCTAGCTTCCCTTTGAGTGATTGAGATTTTTCCAAAAAACTATAAGAAACCGCAAAAGATGGAAATTAAATTTATCAATTTCAATGACATCCACACAATTTATCAATTACAATGACATCCATTCTATTTTTAATAATTGATTAATTTTTTGCATGCATTAGCAATGATCCTTCATAAATATCATTTTTCATTTACAGAAGGCTAGAAAAGACCAATATAACCAATATAGAAAATCTAGGCCTGCTATTCACATTCTATTTTAATTACAATCAAATAAAAAAGAAACATAAAATAGACAATTTAACTATTTAAAGTCTTACAAAATAAAAACAAGTTATTAAGTTCTAACCTGTTGGAACCTGACGTTTTGAACATATGTTTTGGGAAGCCTACAGTTGCATTTTCTCTGATCCAACATTTAATCCTTTTTTAAATAAGGTTCATTGTAATTGATTGTTTTACTCTTTGCAGTAAAATCTGCCATAATTTATTACCAAGGTATAATATTGTCTAAACTCCAAAGGACATGGTTGGCCCCTTTAGGAGCTTGGCATCATTGCAATGTCTTTGAATGTAGCTAATAATTTGTTCTCTGAAAAGATCATCAATTAATGGTAGATCTAGATCTGATTATTTTTATAGACCTCAATCATAAGCAGTTTTAAGTACAAATGTCATACTATAGAGTTCTAAAATGATGATGTCAGGAAAATCTATTTCTATAACTTTTAAATTTTGATCCCATATCCTAAAGGAACATGGTGAAATACCTCTGTATACCAATTGGCTGAGATAAGGCCAAACAAGAACACGACTTTATGAACAGAGCCAGAAAGACAGTGATCCATTAGCAAATTTAAAATCTTTCATTGGATATATCTCACCCAGTTTTTTATGCATTTACCTGATTTTGCACATTTAAAAGTATTATATGGAGTTCTTTTATTTTATGTGGTCAAAATTCAAAAATTCTGAAAATGGTTTTCTGTGTCGTCACACTTAAGAACTTTACTACTTTCAAAATAACTTTATTCAGTATATTGATTTTTAGAACTAATTATGGTTTGTTTTGGCACAAGTACAATGTTTTTTAATAGCAAAAATGGATAGTTGCGATTTGCCTGCCGATTTGTATGGGTAGGAGAAGTGTACAAAAAATTCACAGGAAAGAGAAGTCAAAGTTATTCATCTTGCAAATTTAAGGCTCTTTATCCATTGTATGGATAGTATTTAGTCTAAATGCTGAAAATATGAAATTCATCTCTACAAATGGGCTCCATGGAATTTATTGTATGGAGGACTATGCAAGGTTGAAGAATGTTTAAAAGCAAGAAACCAATAAAGAGACGCCCACGAAATAGTGCACGCAGTTTGCAGCAAAGGCTTTTGAAGAGACCTTGTATTTCTTGTTTTTTACTATTATCAGAAGTTAGAAGTTTAGATGGTGGAATATTCCCGAGTAATATGACAAGATAAACAAATACCATGCACAGAATCTACAACAGATTCTTAATAATGCATTGGCAGAATTAAGACAGAATTTCAGTCTGGAACTCTTGGCTTCAAACCAAGTTTATTGTCTTTCTACATGTCTTGGAAAAAATCAGTGCAACACCAACACTTCTTAAGCATTATTTCATTTCCAGATACACAAATAAGTTTTGAGAACACATATCAACCTTATACCAATAACAGAATACAATTTCATCAAATTGCAAACTTTCATAAACTGCCATTTAAAAATGGAGGATGATACTTTCTGTAATTTTTACAATTAATCTTGTTAGAAAATTTCAGTTATTTGTTGAGACAGAGTATAAAAATCAAATAACACTTACTGAATTGTAGATTTTCAAAAGAATTTCAAAATTCTATGACTGACATGAATAACAACTTAGGCTAACAATTTGATGCACAGAAATGAAAAAAATGTGTGAATTAAAGATAGTTGAATTGAAAGTTATGTGTAGAATTAAAACATACAGCATGAAGTAGCAAAGTCTGCCACTAAAATATCGCTAAAAATTAAATTGTTTGCGCCACCACTTTTTGGTGCGTTTAAAATTAGTAAAAAGGGGATGAAACACTTAAGTTTCAACCCAACATCGTTGAGGCATTGTTGATTACTAAACACAAATCTGGCAGTTAAATTCAAGTAACTCCTGTGTTTTCGTCAAACAAAACGAAGCGTCCTCAACATCACGAGAACTAACACGTCCTATGTTTTGAAAAACAAATGTATCAGATGCCACCATTGTCATAAAACAATAAACTTTATTTCAGAGAAACAAAGCGCGACAGACAAATACGAAAGTATGGCTTGGTTAGGCCCTTTTCAAAAGCCGTTGTTAAAACTTTGCAAAATAATCATGAACCTGTGAAGAGATGGACCCATATATAATCATTACAGGAGAATTTTTAAACATGAATAAAATCGAAGCTACTGCACCTGTCATCCCAGGGTCTAAATATCCATCTGGTCTACGATTAAAAATATGCGCAAGGCCACCCAACATCTCCTTATATCGTTCCACTCACAGTACGCATAAATCTACACCATTTACCATGACAGAAACACACTTCATAATCTTCCTTTCATATTTATAAAACGAAAAGGCTCTTCCAAGTTCCAATGTCACGTCACCAATACTTTGAAAACTTCTTCCTTTCATTAAGAGCAGTTTTGTTTGCAAGGATCATTGATCAAAATAGTAGTTGTTGTTGTTGAACCACAAAATGTTGAACCAAAGAAACCTCGTCACCCGGACAACTGGAAATGTGACTGACATAAATTTTTGATCTCCAAGATTAGAGTTCCAAAGAGATGACGTGTAAAATATTTCTCTAGAATATTTTTTTCTTTATCGCTAAACCTTAAAGAGCATTATGAAAGCCTAAGTGGACAAAATCAGGTAAATTTTGCGCAAATTTACTGGGATGTGGCCACATGAGCACAGGTTCTTTCTCAGTAGGTTCTAAATATGTCAACAAGGCCAAAGCAACGAATGTCTGTTAACAAAATTCAGTTCTTCTACTTGCTATAATCTCAGGCAATTTTCAATAGATTATATGTATTAAGAGGTACTTCTCAGTGCTTACTTCAGGTTGGGCAGTCGAAAGTCAAAATTTCTAAATGTAGATCTTTGGTGACTGTTCACTTCTGATTCTAATAAATAGCATTCTTTACAATTATTGATTTTCATCTGAGTAAGTCTGTGGTTCAAAGTCAAATGTTAATCCCAATTTGTCACACACTGAGTTATTTAGCCAAGTTAGGTTGGTATCTCATTACGAACATTCATTCTGTTCAAAACAGTTTACCAAACTGTGGTAGGATCGGAACTTGGTTTCGATCTGAAGCATCTTCCAAAACTAGTGGTAACTGTCCGTTCGAGGTGCTGGTAGGTTGGTTTGGTATCTGACCCGGTTGGCTTCTGACCCGGCTGGCTCCAGAACCGGCTGGCTCCTGAACCGGCTGGCTCCTGAACCGGCTGGCTCCGGGACCGGCTGGCTTCAGAACTGGTGGCTCCTGGAGCGGCTGGCTCCTGAAGCGGCTGGCTCCAGAACTGGCTGGCTCGTGAACCAGCTGACTCCTGAACCGATTTGCGCCTGAACCTGGTAGGCTCCTGTACCCGCTGGCTCCTGTATCTACTGGTGCCCGAACAGGCTGGCTCCTGTACCGGCTCACTCCAGACCCTGGTTTCTCCTGACATGGCTGGCAATTAATCATCAAAACAGAGTATTCAGCGAGCACCAAGAAATAAGAGCATCTTTATCTAACATCTCTCCCAATGCTCATTGCAAGTTATTACAGTTTGCATCAAAACTCCGAAATCCAAAGATTGTTAGTGGCAGTTTTATTATAAACACAGGCTTACAACACCATTCTTTTCTAAAAAGCAGGGCACCAAAAAGACGTGAAGTACATCAAAATTACGATAATAGAATGATGATAAGGAGACAGATAACAAGTGGACAGAGATACTCGCATTTGGAAACAGGAATTCCATTTTTTGATAAAACAAGAAGTAAAACAAACGCCAAAGCAAAATTGTTACATAAACAAGAAAACAAGTATACATGAAAGCAGCTATTGGGGTGAAATCTACCATGCTCAAATAACAGTCAAATAACAATAACAAATCTACAATCGCGTAATTTAAACAAAGTGCTGGCAATTAGTTCACGCCAATGTACGACGCAAGGCGAAAATGCTGAATATGTATAAGCAACTTGCAGCGACTAGGCTAATAATCGAAGAAACATATCTGAAAAAGAAAACGACTTTGACATTTAAAGAATGAAGCATTTTACACTCTAGTAGAAAAAACCAAAACCAATATTGTTACAACTACAGTACCAGCATATTTGGCGTTCATTTGTTCTTTGAACCAACTGTTGAAGCTTCTCATTAAACGTAAGTTATAGCTGCTATTTCAACTATAAAAGGCAATTGAAACTTTGAAATTAACTTTGAAAGTTCATTTCATCTTAAAAAAAGTGTTGCTTATGACTTTCAGAATTAGTGCCTCCTTTTTTTACTAATAACAGGTTCTTATGAAAAGATATCACACGATGTATTAGTTTCTGATTTGATCCGCTAAAAGAAACGGAGAAGCATCCTTTCAACAACAGTAGACAAATCCAATAATGGTTCAATAGTTTGACCAAAGGAACAGCATATGCTGCTATGATATCAAAGAAAAATTGAGCGCAATAAATGAAAGGAAATATTTCAAACAGCATGCTATTGCATGACAGAAATAAAGACATCCTCGGCGAATGAGACATACATTAGCAACTGGATGAACACCCCGAGCGCGAAGTAATGCTACATACTAGATGACCCCTGGCCTTGACAAGATGTTTACGTGTAGCTAACAGTATGCTCGGGTTCAATGTCCAGAGATCAAACCAATCTTCTTAAATACCAGTGAATTGACTTCGACAGCAAAATTAGCCAAGCAGCTACTCTTTTTGCTGTATGTGTCGCTTCAATTCAGTTTAACCAATTAAATTTCAAGCTGCAAAGCGACTTTGCATGATTTTGCAAATAAGAAAGGACCAGAGCACCAACTACAACCAAAGGCGACAGGGCTGTTTCTGCAAAAGCTGATCGCCAACACCTAAGGACTGGCTCGTCGTCTACTCATTCTGGTCCTGATTGCTGGCTTCCAACAACGACTCTTCAGGCAGTATTGGTCATGCATGGAATACAACGATTCCACAGTGATCTATCCAAAACCTCGGGCGAGGCGGCACACATTCCGTTCTACACCCACGGTGTCCATCCTTCGTAAAGCTGACAGAGATTGTCTACATCTACAGCTTCCTTTATGACAAAATCCACCTAAAGATTGAAAAACCAGAAATAGTAAAATCTCTTCCAGGTTTATTTTTAGACCAATTAGTTGCTTCCAATACAATTTTTAAAAACAGAAAGCGAGAATAATTTTCAAAGTGGCTTAAAGATTTTTAAAAACAATTACAATTTACCTGCTCAGGGATGGTCATTCGATGATTTAAATCCAAATCTTTGCCTTCCAATTTTGCCTTGATACGACGCCAAACGTTGACTGCATACATGTTCTTCTCTTGAGTAGCTGAGAAAAGACACCAAATAATTTACATCGCGAAAGCGAGCCAGAAAGGATAGCAGACGCTTTTTGTCAGTAATCTATTAGAGAAACTTTATAGCAGGTATTTGTTGGGAACTATGAAAGGAAACTCATTATTTTTTAGATATCCCTTGCAACCAAATATGCCACGTTAGTATCTGAAAAGTAACAATGTATTTTTCAAATCAACGAGAACATTGTCTTCAGCTCGCAAACTTAGGCTCAATCCCTGAAAATGGGAAGTAATTATTTTTGCAAAATTTTTGGATTATTTTTGCATTTTATATAAGCAAAAATGGTTAAAGAATTAAGTTTGATGATAAACAACGGACTCTTACCTTTACCCGATTTTGGATCCTTTGTCAAACCAATTGCTTGCTTTGGACTAGTAGTACCTACGGCAAAAATGTTAAATTGATATCTAAAGCAGTATGGTTGAATAGGAATGGAACGTAGCAAAAATAAGCAATGTTAAAAGCATTTTGATTTCTTATCGAATTCACCACAAAAACTCAATATTTGGGAAAGTTTTAACAACTTCAGGTTGATCGCCCAACCGGGCTTCAGGTAAAAACCAAGTATGATCCCAAGCATGCAGTGAGAAGTACAAAGAAAACCCACCACCACGGGCAACTATCTTATGTTGCATATTTGGCGAAAGCACAGAATTGGTACTGGCTCCGTCTGGTTCTTGGGCCTGAGGCTTTGGCGTCAAATTGGAAGTCGAATCTGGCACTTTAGGCGGGCTCTGGTTTCTTAGGGCTACAAAAGAATGGCATATTACACTAATGCAATCTCATCTCACAGCCCAAGATGATACAGCTGGTAAAGCTAGCTTTCAAATTACAATTTAGAAAATCGCATAACAATCTAGAATTTAAATCAGCCTTCTATGAAAGTGATATATAATTTCGAAAGCATCATGTAGTAATTTTGAATATCTTATTAAACTATTTAACAAATTATGTAGCAAAAAATGTCTGGCAATCTTAAAGGTGAATTGAAATGCAAAATTAACTTGACCTCAAATTGAAGCTTATTGAACATCAATCCTTGAGACATTATCAGTTGTTTAATACTCAACACAGTTTTAGAGTTATTGAGCGTCAAAGAAAGCCACCGAACATTTTCCGAGCACGGACGAGTATGCCCGAGCCTTCCGCATAATCGTGACGTCACAAACACCATGTTCAAATCACTTGAGCAGCACGACAGTCCGGAAGGCCGTAATTTTATGATTTTGAGGAAAAGCATCGATACAATAAATGAGTAGGTTTCGGCTTTATTTCCGGGCTATTAGATGTGAGATGCTTCATATCAATTTGACACTTCAAAACAAGAAATCATTCTCATTATTTCTTTAAAAATCTAGGGGCCTATATTTCTTGACTTGCTACGGGTTCCTTAAAAAGGGTGATATGCTACGGGTTCCTTAAAAAGGGTGACTTGCTACAGGTTTCGCTACAGACCTCGCTGAATCACCAATTTTCGCAAGGCTCCATACATTGCCTTGTCGTTATTTGCAGGAAAACGAATTCAACTCTCGCTGCGCCCCTGAAACTCGGTTGCACCAATTAATTTGCAAACCCAAAATAACGTTCATGGTTTATTTGGATGTAGACATCGTATAGCAAAGTAATAATATGTTAGATTCATTCGAAAAAAATATACTAGATTCGCGATGAAATGAAAAAATTCTAACATTCGCCGCATGATTTACTTCAGAATTGAGAATTTCTTTGAGCAGCTAAAAGTGTCTATTCCTTCCAAACTTGAATTCCCTCCCAACATTATGCAGTACCAGCCAGTACATAGCCTTTGTACATTCTATAAGCCTCGAATTTTCATATATCTGGGATCAAAAGCCACATACATCTTCAGGAAAAGAATCTGTTCTGTATAAACTGAACTGGTCCGTTCGTGTGTGACTCAAGGAATAAAACTTTGTTCTTGTGACGTCACGCGCGCTGAGTTACATGAAATGCCGACAATAGTCGAGCCTCGGCGATAATTTCTTGACATTTGAAGCAGAATTGCGACAAAACGGAAAGCAATACTTAGCCGAAAACTTGAAATTCAGATTCTACGCATCATTTTCTACATTATACCAAAAAACAGTTTTGCGGTTCAGTTTATCTTTAAAGTTGTCTGGTAATCAAAAAAACGTGTGGCAATCAAAAATTGTTTGGCAATCTAAAAGTGTCTGGCAATCAAAAAATTGTTTGGCAATTTAAAACTCCTCTGGAAATCTAAAAATCGTCTTGCAATCTAAAAATAGTCTAGCGATCTAAAAATAGTCTAGCGATCTAAAAATTGTCCGGCAATCTAAAAATCGTCTAGCAATCTAAAAATCATCTTGCGATCTAAAAATCGTCCGGCAATCTAAAAATCGGCTGGAAATCTAAGAAATTGCATGGGTTCAAGAAAATAATCGTTAAGTAACTAAATCGTGTAGCCATTCTTCGTACATAAAGTCGAGTACAATTTTAAATGAACTGTGCAGCAACCTAAAATATCAAGTATAATTTTTAAAAAAATCGCAAAGGAAACTTAAAAATCGTTCGTTTAAAAGACTGTTTTCAGTCTAGGACTTCATTTGCAATATTTTCAGTAGGCAAGCGTAACCGATTGAGAAACCTCTAAAACATTTACTTGTGCTCCTGATTGGTCTATTTGGTTCCACAACTGTATATATATATATATTTTTTACCTAGCTGAGAATATTCGATCTATGTTCGGACATTTTATACTCTGAAGAGTGCTAGATGTAAAGCTTAAGTAATTTCAACATGTTTGCTTTTTTAAAGCAATTTTCAATGCTAGTACCACGAAGAAAGTTGGTAATACGTTAGGTAGTTTTACCCAAAATCGTAGAACATTAAAGCATCACATGGCAATCCGGTTGGAAATTTTGTCATGGATTTGAGCACATTACGTGAGAGCAACGTTTCACGAAAATGGTATGCCGGGGTTTTGGTAAATTGTAAGGGAAACGGAGAACACTCACCAGAAGCAAACGTCTGTGGGCCTTCTTCGTCCTCATTGTCATCCACCAGCACATTCGAAGCAAATGCTAAAAGCTGATCATGAAGCCTAAAAATAATGAATTTTTATATACAGCTTCTTAGCGCTAAAAAATTATTTCTTTAACTCATTTGATACAAACGGCATGATCAGATTGATTTTTTAGTTAATGCTTGACAGTCAATGCAATGCTTTCTAAGTCAAGTCACGTAATGAGGAAGATAGAACTGTACATGTGAAATTAATTGTTTTACTTGATACAATGTGAAAAGCATGTTGCATTACCAAAGAAATTCTTTTTAAATTTTAAATAGCACCAATCTATAAAAATAAAATATTTTACTAAACAAGCATACAACTAGTACAGTGATTGGCGTAATCGGGGGGAGGCCAGCAGTTTGTACCCTTCTGTAAAATGACCATCAAATGCATGATAATTAGCACAGATATACTCTTTCCTGTTTATGACAAAGACATCTTTATTTCAGGCAAAGTGAATCACCTAATGAAAAGAAATTTAGAGAAGGTAAACATTTTCTTAATGTGGGATGCAAACATTTCTCAACTAAATGAGCGCTGCCAAGGCCCTTAAAATAAAGGATTCGAAGAGGTAGCGACATCGCTTGTCCAAAGCCTACTAGACCCACCAGTTTGTGATAACTATAAGCTCTCTTATTTTGTCAATCACATCACTAGATCCTTCGCAGCTGTACTGGTTTGTGTCCTTTGATTCACTTTCGGGCTTGGTCGCACTACAAACTACAAAAGAAGAAAATTCATCTACAGTGAGTAAGAAGCTGCATTTAAAAAAATTGATAATAAATTGAAAGATTTATCTCATTGAGAAAAAATTAAAGTTATAATGTCATAATCGGGAACCTAGTGCACAGTTCTTCAAAAACAAAGCTAACACAGTAGCATTCTTAGTTTACCATTCATTTTTTCTGGTGATGGAAATATCAACTGAACAATGTGTAAAATAAGATGTTGTATATAACTGACTGAATCGATTTAGTATTTTGTTCAAATCAATCTGTTACATATAATATATGATTAACAAGAAATCATGGTACATTTCAGGTTGACAGGACAAAAACATATCTAAATGAGTGCTATTCATCGCATTGTTTTACTGTGCAAGTTTCAGGATTTTTTACTATGCAAGGAAAATTCTGCCTAAATTCTGCCTAAATTCTGCCTTCAAATGATGCCATTGCCAACATCGAATCAATGAGATTCTTTTATCCAAGTTACACTATTCTTACGTTGAAGAACTTTTCGCAGAATACTCGAGGCATCTTCAGAAAACTTGTTGTGAGTTGCAATGAAATTTCGCACAACTATACACTCTGGTGCTTCTTCGTCCTGAAAAGAAAATAACATCTTTTAACCAGGTCGGGAATTGCAGTGTGTTGCTGAGGCAATAAAAGGACACTGATAATAACATGGATTCTTGGACTGAAAGATCCCAAAGTTCTTTAGTCCCTTGTGGCGAAAAAAGTTGCACTTTGGTTTTCATTGATACACACAATTATAGCCTGGCAAATGTCTACTATCCTTTTTTACTTACAAAACTATAAAATCACGCTCTGGTGCATAAGCAGAATGATTCTAAATTACAACTCCGAGTTTCACGCTAAATGCGAAGCATCGCCGAATGATTGCATTAAGCGTGAAAACATGTGGACAGCTCTTCCTATAGACAGGTAAGCACTAAATGACAGACCGGACGGGCTGCATGTATGACATGTACTTCAAAAACTCAGACGGGCTGCATGTATGACTTTAAAAGACAAAATACACGAGTAAATGATTGCATGCATCGGCAAAATTTACGTGTTAATGATTATACGGCGGCTGTATACCTTGGCCAATGCTTTCAGCAATGATTTCACATCACCAACTAATGAGCTATGACCAGTTAGCAAGTTCTTTACTGACTGAACATGGGACTTTACGGTCTCCTAATGAAATGCAATCAAAATATTCCATCATATCCTATACCACATACAGTTTGTTATACCAAAAGAAGTGATGCTATGTATAAATGGCTCCATTTGAATTTCATCGTAAAATAGCTTTCTCTTCACTTACAAGAACGAAAGACCTTAGAAACAAAGCAAAACAAAAATGGAAAACTCTCAATAAACATCAAGCCCATCAAATACACGGTTGCATTGATCCGTAGAATGTAATACAAAATTCTGTTTGACTAAACGCTAAATAAATAAGGTGAAACAGAAAAATCAGTTTCTTGCGACCCATACCTTATGGCTGTTGCTAGTTGATTTCAAGTTTCTTTCCTTAGCTCTTAAAGTCTTAAGCTTCTTATCAGCTGTATCAAGTCGATTCTTCATCCATTCCACATTTATCGGTTCCTTCGGTGGTATAGGGATCTAAACATCAATTAAGAAATGACATAAAAGATAAGCTCAAGTTGAAGTGATCTTTGGGTTGGCACAAGTTCAAGAAACCTCTAGCTACAGAATATATTTCACAGCCAAGGTTGGCTTGTCATATAAAGTTTTCTTTTTGACATACCTGAAGATTCATCATAAGCTGCTCGACGTCGCCAAGTTCCCCTGTGTTTGCTTCAAGAGCTTCACAACACTCCTTACATCTAGAATGGAAGACAAAATAATGAAAGCTAAAAAACAGCCTTAAGTTTTCACTAAAATGGCGTCTTTCGAAATAGCTGCGTGCAAGAATGTTTTCCTAAAAGTGTATATAAGTGGTAAAAATAAATTCACGCATATCTTTACGAGAATTTCTGTTCAGTAACAATCGCCTCGAAAAAACCAGGGGAACAGGAAAGTTTTGAAAAAGCTCCTTAACTGGTTTTCAAAGGAAATTTGTAAGAAAAAATGCGAGATTCAAAAGTATAATTTCAGTTACCATTAGATCAAGACAAATGAAGCATGGGACCGTTCGCGTGCAATTAGACTTTTCAACCAATATCTATAAGTTATGCTGAACTTAACTATCATAAGTACAGAATGCGAGTCAATGCATCAACAAATATGGAAGGGTGTACAAAGGATTCTAATTAAAGAACGCAAAAAAATCACACACTTCTGCACGAGGCTCACGACAGACGCGTCAAAGGCAGTAGCATCTTTGGTGAAAATGCGAAATGTTTCTAGTCTCAAAACTGCATTGGCCAGCTCAATCACCTCTGGACTCAGTTTCTTTTCGCTCTAAAACAAGAAACAGTCATTACTAGAGCTTCGACATGAAGCAAACTTCAAATTTGCATTCTATTAACTGCCTAAAAAGCAAGCCAAGGAACGAAAATGTAACACCCAATAAAAAATCAAGCATATTGCCTGCAAGTAAATGATGTCATACCGCAAGGAGAAGCTCTCGGACTCCTACTGTTTCCTCGAATTTATGTTGCACCAAGTTCAATGCTGGATTAGCTCCAGCTGCCCACTTCAGTCTCTGTTCGATCGATGATTGCAGTTGTGAGTAGCGTTCCAATATATTTGGGAAACTAGATTCAATTTGACTAATGGCCTGAAGACGCTGTGAATTGAACAAAAAAACACTATTTAACATTTCTCAAAATACATCAAACATTCAGTTAGCAACGATGGTATAAAATCAACCATCGATTTTCCGATTTTTTCATTCTAGGCAAAAAGATTACCGTTATAGGGGTACAACGCACAAGAAAGCAACGATCATTTAAGGTTCAAATGTTCACCTTCTTGATTTCGCTGAGAACTGAGCTTCTGCTTGGGCTTGCCATAGGAATGATGTGCTTCTTGCCAGGAGAGCAGAGAATTTGCTCATAAAGCCACTAAACAAAATTTAGAAAATGAATCATTATCTTTCATAACAGGGTTGATTTTTTTCCTGCAATTATAGGTATGAAATGTTGAAGAAATTTTTTCGGGATAAAAAAGTCAAGTGAGAGGAAAGGAAATGGCAATAAAGTCCATATGATAGTGCCATATTCATAAACACGATCTAGAGTCTCCTTAAAAATTGTCCCCTAATACTGCTTACGCTAGAACCAGGTCAATAAAAAAGGAAAATTAAGTGACAAACTAACCTGGAACCGTGCAAGCTGAAGCTGAGCACGTTGGACGATGTCTTTTTGCACGACTGCAGCTGACTCCAGGCGCCTTTAAAGGAAAAAAAGCTAAAAAAAATGCTTTTCTAGAGCAACGTAAAACTTAAATTAGTTTTGTCCATTTCTATATTTTATTTTTGACTGGAACAGCCATTACACATCACATCATCCCGTACTTGATTATGCCAAGCAAAGGGGCAAATGACCCATAGGAAAAGTTGTTGAGATTTAGGAATGACCCTTATGTTTTCTTTAGGTTCAAATATCTTTTATTTCCAGTTCTGGTGTTTATCTATTTCCGGTTCATATACTTTCTAATAACGGAAATTGTACATTTGATGAAACAAACTCTTGTCGCAACCTTGTTCCACAAATTTTTTTTCGTTGGACAAAGTTTACCTGGCAAGGTCATGCTTCCGCCAAGCTACATCATGAGCGTGAATCAATGACGTTGCTTTGTTCAAATGGTGGTGATTGAACGAAGAATTCTTTAAGCAGTGCTCGACAGCCTGTCAAAACAGAATAAGAATCAAATGAATGAGCCAAATATTCTTAATCAAGGCAAGAAAAATCAAACGTGCTTTGTCAAATCATTAAAAAATTGAAGTGGATACAATGTATATTTACTACTACTAGAAAGTCTGCGAACATTGAAAACATTGTTGCAATTTTGGGAACAAATAAACGTCATACCTTTTTACATAGGTCGTCGATGCTTGTATTGCACTTCTTGTCTTTTAGATCTTTTGAAACGTTTGGGTTGAGCAGGCTGACAAAATACATTATAAGTTGGGAGAGTGAGTAGGATGGCATGCCAACGATGAATTTCTGAACGCATTCTGCGACAAACTGTTTGACGTGGAAAGCAAGAAGTTCCTCGTTGAACACAGTTATGGATTCTGAATCAGTTTTCGATGGATCCCCAGTGTTGCCGTCTTTGTTATATTCAACTCCATTTGCTACATTTGACAAATTGGCTGTGATACCTCTAGTTGCAGCTGAAAAAATACTGTATACTTCAATATTGGCCAGTGTTTAAGCTGCAAGATGCAAATATCATAAATCGATGCAAAAAATAATACCAGATCACAAACATCATGTCCAAATGTCCGAATACATGTCATAAATTCGTATCATATGCCAATGCGAAACAAATAAATTCAGTTCGAAAAATTGGGCAACTCACCAGCTTGCTTTGTACAGGCTTTGAAAAAGTTATCAATCACTTGGATTCTTCTTGCAAACAGATAACCAAGGCAATGACCAAACGGTAAATTTGCCATGTTTTTGCTCGTCTAAAATAAATTTGTGGAAAACAATGTACTACCAACATCCCAAGATCAGAGTATCGTCTATCTAAAATACTGTATTATTTATGAGATGATTAGCTTTTTGACAGGCTAGATTCAAAATGAGTTGAGATAGTTCGAGAAGAAGAGCCTAAATTCAAAAAGTTTAAACGGGAAGATAAATCAATGATCACTTTCAGATAAAGGGAACAAGGCAATGCTTCCCTTATCTCGACTTAAAAAGCAATCTTCCTATTCGACAGTTCCTTGAAGCATAATCACACAAGATAAGGGAATATAGGTCGCCTAAACCTGATCCAGTACTTTTTGTTTTCACTGAATCGAATAAAATCAAGAATTAGCTTTTTAAGATTGATAGACGACTGCTAAAACGCAACCACTTTAGTGAAAATAATCCTACCTTGGGCAACTTCTGATCCTGGTGCAGGTCAAGGTTTTCAAAAGAGTCACTGGGCTGGAACTTCTTGAATGAATCATACAAGGAACCAAGCTCGGACTCTATTTTTGTGAATAAGCCACTGAATCCGGCAAGAAGCATTTGACCAGGTGACATTTTCGTATCGCCAACATTCTCTGTTTTTCCGTTCTCAGTTTCCACCAAGGGTTCTATGATTTTGCCGAGGTCATCTTTCATCGATTCTATAACACTGTACACTTCCTGATTATCATCAGTTGCCTACAAAAAAGTACAATGCAAACATAAATGATAGCAAAAACAATTTCCAAGAACAGTGTAAACCATACATCGTTTAAACTGAAAACCATTACACAGTTAAAAAATTCAATCAGATATTTTTGTCATCAAGTGACATAAAAAAGAGCTACTTGCAATGTCCGTTAGATTTCGGCTTGAGCTCGCTTCTAAGTGTACTAGTCTCGAATCGGTATTGGTGTTATTGCAAGAACCTCCGATCTGTTACGAGTGGGACCTACTTCATAAATGAATTCATCTCCACAGGCACCAAGAGCTAGCCAGTCTGAAAAAAGTTTCCTTCGGCGGATTCCGATGTAGACGTAATAAAAAAGATGGTATTTGTTCAGGACAGGCTACCAATGGAAGCGATGCAGTAAATACGTATTACGCTTCCTAAATCTCACATTGGAACAAACGTATACCTATTTAATTGACCTAAATTGTAAAATGAAAATTTCTACAACAGCCAAACTTCCTAGCAGAGCCAGGAATTTAACAAAAAAGCGGGCAGGGATCTTCTTAATACATTTATTTATATGGCGGAGCCAATATTGCCCAACTACTCACCGAGCCTTGCAGATTTTCCACGATATTTGACAATGACATTGACGCCTTGGGAAGACAATCAGAAAATTCCCCCGTGACTGCCACGTAAGACTCGTCCCCATTTTGAATGCTCCTCAGTGCTTCCGGCAAGATTATTGTTCGAAAATTAGACATCATTTCCTGTTTGATTGAGAGATACCGGCAATAAAACGGCAAAGATAACTGTCGATTTTGTTATACGTTCTATTGCATCAAGTGACATACATCAAGTGACATACATCAAGTGGCATGCATAAAGCGGCATTCAACGACAAAAAATTGTGAAAAACAAAAATCATCTCTTCATGATAACAGCTACAATTAATAATTTAATTAAGAGCAAACCTGAAAACTGCCATAGACTTTAACAGAAGCAAACAGAACTTGCATGCAGTTGTTTATTTGCTCAAGGGTTTCCTGTTTCTGGAAATTCTTTGGACGCTAGAATAAATGACCAATTTTACCAAAATAAACATATTACTTGAATATAATACAAGCGGGACAAAAGGATTAAGTTGTGCAAAATTATCCCACAAACTTTTAGATGGAACTGAATCGTGACAAGAATGTTACAAGTTATATCTTGAAACATCAACCACATAAAAGGTGCTTCCTCTTTCACAAGGTCGGTTAATTGAAGTCAAGATCACTAACCAGTGGGTTATTTTTCAAAACGGAAAGGAGCTGGACAATATTGCCACACATTGTACAGAGTTCATCTAAGAACCAATCGCCATCCCTTGATGTCAAATGCATTAGTTTATCACCGGCAACTGTTGACGAAAAGGTAGAAATATGTCAAGACATCGTTGCAAGAAAACTTAAGACATAAGGACCATATGCATCCGTCAATTGTGACACTACAAATGGCTGGGAATTCCTTTATAGAACGTTTGTGACATTTAAACGAGGAGTTGAACCTTTGTCATCGCCCTTCACCAAAGTTAGAGACAGTCCGGGTCATCTGAATACGTGAATGTAAGGCTCGAAGCCTCCCTCCCAGATTAAAAAGACTACCTATTCTACTTGTATCGCTGTGCGTATGGCACGGGTTTTCTTCGCTGACATGAAGTGCTTCAATCGTTCTATAGAAACCATCGGAAACAGCCAACAAACAAGCTTCACAGCTAAACAAATGGAGATGTGACAAATCTAACCTGTTGCAGCATTTTCCATTGCCATAAACCTTTCATTAAGAGTAGTCAAGGCTGTGATAGTGACGCAAGCCAAACTTGTTGCCCCAGCAACTCCGGCGTCTGTGAAAACATCATTAATTGTTTATTTCAACAGATAATGAAATTAACAAACAATGCCTGAGAAAATACCAAGCATAAATGTGAGAATGTTACCTCCGACAAATTTCCTCATTGCATTCCAAGTCTCCGTCACTGGACCCGATAAAGAAGATGTTTCCTTTGGTTCTTGGCCTCGCCTTTCACTAATCTAAAACAAAATTTTGAAGACTTACCAACAACAAAATTGTGTGAGTTACAAAACCAAATAAAGAGCATCATTTACCATCCGCTGAATGTATTTATGGTAAGTTAGCTTAACTGGATGTACACAAGCGCAGTGTGTTGATGAAAGCCTTAGTTGATTTTCCGATATTTGTTTTCTCCAATCATGAATGAAACTTGACTTATTAAGTAGCCACTGACCTTGACAAGTTTTGAATTCTGATCTACATAATACTGGTGCAGATTTGACTCCAGAGATGTGACTGCCTCCTCGCTCTCTTTATTGGATCGCAGCCGACGTTGGATTGACATATCATGTTCTTTCAAAACAGTGTTACAGCTAAAAGAAAAAAATTTTCTTTTAGCTTAAATTCCTCCTGGTCTTTAAACATCTTAAAATATTAGCTCTAAACCATAACTTCAATGATGAATATACAAGTAAACATAAAATAATTTGAAATTAAAATTGCATAAAAACTCTAGTCCTTGAAAAGATATTTGTTTTTCCGGGACTAAATGGCAAAACAATTTTCACGAAAAAATTAATAATTTTCAAAACTGTCCTCACGTTTCTGCCGTGGAATGTGATATTATTCGTTCCAGCCATGGAATCCACTTGGCACACCAAGTCTGTGAGGCATAGTCACTTGGAAACTAAGAATGCAAATCAAAATTTAAACATAATCTTAAATGCGTAAAAAATCATTTAAAACTGAAAACAACCGTGAATGTTTAGAGCACCAAATATTAAGTGATATAGCAATTAAATTACCAAGGAATTTTGACGAGAAAATGAAAATAATAAAGACTACACATACCTGTACAACAATTGTGGTGTATGTAAAGAGAGAATCCAAACACAATCGAAGAGATGAGCGCCTTTGGCTTAGGAACGCTGCCAGTTCAGTTTCCATCTGGTCACACTACCAAAATAAATAAATCCATTAGCTTAATAAGTGTTATGAGGCAAAAAGGACACCCCGAATGACAAAATTATTTGAAGCATCTCGGGCCTGAATCATATACCGTAACATGAAAATATATATTTATTTTTTGCCAATTTCACTCTTTTCTGCTAAGAAAATTACGATCTTATTCGTGATGAAGGTCCCAACATATTTCCAAAAAATATACAAAGAATAACCATAAACTAAACATGCCATTCTCGGTAATTGTTATGATTAATACATGATTAGTGATGATTAGACAATGTTGTATTCAAGCTAAAAATCGGGAAAAGACGGAATTTGAAACGTAGAAAGACTACCTGAGCAATGACATTTGCTTGTCCGGCACTTCGCAAGAAGCTAACGACAGGTTCGTAAAACGGTTTTCCTTCGAAACAAAGAGGAACGATGAAAGCAAAAGACAATTGCAAGACTTTGTTTAACATGCAAGCAGCACAGCAAAAATCGACATTATTATTAATAGCCTTGTTATTACAGAAGAAAAGTCAGAAATGAAAAGAAGTCAGGTATAAAAGACTGAAATAAAAAACCACTTGAATTACCAATGTCCACCGGCTTGCGAATTTCGCTATAAATATCGTGAATGGTGTTGTCTCTCACTTTGTCAAATCCAGCCTACAAAATAACATCTCAATATGGAAGTGGGCAACTCATCGGCATGTTTTAGCACCTTAATAGAAACTGTCAAATCCTCCGGAGCTGTGTGTTACAAGAAATGAACGCGCTCGTTATAAAATGTCAATTTATATGAACGCATAGGTACGTCTAAATACAAAACTATAGCAACTTTGGTTTTTTGCTTGAATCGTTTAACTGGTCTACAAAAAATCAGCTAGAAATGACAAACCTTGTCCTCTCCAATGAACTGCTTACACTCTTCTGTTTTATTTTGTATTTTGAGCTTGTTGTCCTTCAAATTATTGACAAGCTTTTCTTGTCTGTCATACCTATGAAGTCAATATTTAAGGAGCTATTTATTTACAGACACAATCTCATTGAAAGTATTCTATTAAATCACATTTACCGTGTTGACATATATCACATATACTGATATAAAAAATGAAACGATTTGTTTAAAAAGGGTTTTCAAGCAATAAACAAAGGTTAACAAAAAAGACCAAATAAACAAAGATACCGACCTTGCCTGTAGTGAATGCAGCGGGTGGTCTGCTCTCCCAATAGCGGCCATTAGTACGTTATATTGGTGCTGAATATCCAGTCGGTCCTTTTGAATATTTCGCTGTTGGTTTAATGTTCCACAGTAAACACTAAGGGCTCCTTCAAGCTTCTGCAATACTGCCAGCAAGTCGTCCCTAGCAACAGATAACCATGAAAATATTTTCAAGCCAATTTTGATTTTACTTGATATAATGAGAACATTTTAAGTGACACAATCAGAATTATGTTGTTGAAGTGTCGCGTTTCGTACCTGTTAGACGTCAAAGATACTCTCATTTCTGCCGTTCTGGTTGCCAATAACGTTTGAGTAATACTTCTTTCCATTTCTTTCTTGCTATATTTGCTAGCATCTACCCCAGCTGCTCGGCCTCCGAAAAAAGCACCAGCAAAGGCAGCATCGTTGGCAGTGGTCCAGTCCACCAATGGATCATAAACGAATGCCTCCAATAGGGTAAGAAGTGTTTCTCTTCCTTGGCGAAGAATTTGCATCACCCTCTCGCATGAAATTCGAAACAGTCCCTAAACGTGGAGTACAGAATTTAAGGAACCATTCAATAATTGCAAACAGATAAACACTGTTTTGCAAATCACAGACGATGTCCTTCAATTCAAGATAAAAATAGCATGCAAAATGCCATTATTTTTTTAACAATGTGCAAACTTTGATTAGAAAATGAAGCTTGAAATGTTTACTGGACAACAAATGTGGAAATGAAGGTTATTCTAAAAATCTGACCTCAACACCTGAAATGCCAAGTGCTGCCTCGATGTTTCTCGTCATTCTGAATGGGACCTTTTCAGACACTCTAAGCGCTTTCCCTTTTTCAAAACAAACGTTGTAATCGATATGAACAACCTAAAAATAAGAATAATTCAAAATAAGATAAAAGGCTGAGATCAATAAACATGCTTATGGTACAAAAAGATGAATCGATTTAAGCACATTGCAAAATGAAAACAAAGCCGTGCAGTAGCACTAGTCATTAAACTTTACAGCTAAACTTCGCTGTGCGAAAATGCATCACGTATGACATAAATTTTTGCGAAACGTGGGCTGTGTTCTGCTTTGTTGAATTGTAAACGCTGATAGCAACATTGGACTGCTCTTGAGATGCCTTCATACTCTCTCCTACGTCCTGTTCCAAAATGAAACGTAAATAGCCATACCTCGCCTGTTGAGAAATCCACAAGGATGTTGTCAAGATGCCTGTCCCCAAGACCAATCACGTACCCAATCATCGACATCACAGCCACGGAACGACAATACTTTTTCGTTGCTTTCCACCAATCAGCGGCTGTTGTCGAAGAGCACCAAAGCTCCCTGTCAAACAAAATTTAAAAAAAAATAGAAGGTACTTCCGAAACCTGCCAAGTTAGTTGACATAAAAATAAGCTGTCTTTCAATAGAAGATGGAACAGGTTAATCGCAGCAAAGGGGCTTATAATACAGTTCCCAAACCGCATCACAAGGTGAATCACATTCTAGAATTGATTTACGAATCCAGACAATAATAAATTGTATCATCAATAAAAAACTGAGGATAACAATCATTCTAAAACCAGAAAATTGGCGATGAAACGTACTTGGCCAACAAATCACACGGAGTTTCATCTGAAAGCTCATGATAAACTTTCTTTAAAATCGCCAACGGCCAGTCTTTCCTTGAATTCGCGGAATCATGTATACCCTTAAAAGCAAAAATAAGCAATTTTGTTTAGAACGTCTAAATATATGTGGTCACTTCTACATTGCTTATTTACTATCTTTAAATAACGGAAACACAAAATATTTTGGAAAAATTACATCCTACCAAGTAAAAAATTTATGACACTAACAAAAAGTTTCAATAAACATATGCCATAACATTTTGAAATACATTATCTTTAAAAATCTGATATCAGTTAATTCTACATTTTGGCCTTCATCCTAAATCCTCAATATCTCATTATTTGTTATCTGACTTTTGAATAAAGAATTCCTGCAAATCTGAATACCTTTTCTTTCAGCAATGGCGATATCTTGTTATAGAATAGCTCGCTTGGCCGTAAAGGGGCTGTAGGCACGATATGAGCAGTCTTTTCCGCCTAGAGGAAATTAAGTAGACTTTCATACATATTCAGAAAGGAGCAACAACTAGAAAACGAATATAAAGATCCATTCAAGTAGACGTTTTCTTGCAAAACGAACATAAATCTATTTTTGCTTAAGGTTAACTCGTTAGACAGAACAAAAAATTGCACTCAAAGGAAGGTATTTAAAAACATCGTTGAAAATGCGCCGTTTTTGAAAAGGCCTCATTCAAGAAACGATCATTTTGTAACGGAAATACCAAAAACAGCAAATACGGAAAACGCTTTCACAAAATCAATTGTCAACCATGGCAGAAAAGAAAGGATGGCAAATAGTATGCATTGTGAACTGGAGGCTAATGCGGAATGGCCGCTGGGTAGCCTCTCTCAGTAAATCTTTTTCGCTTTGTCGAAACAAGAAGAGTTTATTTATGTATGGTTAAAGAAATCGGATAGAGGAAAACGGTGCAAAAAGTTGCAGATAACTTAGGTAAGACACTTGTTTAGAAGTAAACGAAAACACACTAGGGGGAACGATTATTTAAAGCGCAATAAAAGCAAAATTAAAATATGTAAATAAAAACCAACCTGAGAGACCTTGGCTATATTCTGAGTGGCAGCATCTCTCTGTTGCCATCGTTTGTAAAGAGTGAATATCGGGGTAGAGCCGTCAACCCACTGAATAAGACCAGATCTGGAGCCCAATGGTGTCACGGAATACCTTCGTGCGACAAAACGTTTGATGGAAGACCTACAATATCCAATATAATGTATATTCAGTGACTATAGAGCAACAACTAAAGCAACAATTTCGCCTTGTTTACGCCGGGAACATGGAAGATTAAATTTTCAAATATCTTATTATAATTGATAAACTTTAACCCTTACATAAGTAACACCTTAACATAACATAGCTAAACGTCTCATAGGCAAGGAAAAGCGCAAAAGCAGTTAGAAAGGTCTTCAAATGAGGATGAAGAATAAGTTAGTGACGACATAATACAATATCTTAAAAGCAAAACATTTATCCATACTTCTCATCCTTTGCAAACATATGATTGCAAATCTCTAAGAACTGAGTAATCCTTTCGTCGAGGTGAAGATCCTCCAACCCTTTAAACAGATACGTATATCTGGAAGGAAAACCTTGTCTTAGCACGGAGCTCTAAACGAAATTACGATGCAACTATAAAGAGAGTTTAAGTATAGAAACAGAACTTTCATACAAAATAACTTTCAAAAATATAATGAATAGTCAAATACGCAGTCCTTCTGCGAACAATAATTGTGCAATCTAAAAAGATCTTGCAAAAAACAAAAAGGATTTGACACTGACCTATGCCCATCTGATCCAATCATGGCTAACTTCTTCGGTTTTGTCTTTGTTGGCAAGATCACCACTTCGTCGGCAAACGACTCAAGAATCAAAACCTATTAATATTTGCAAGACAGTTATAAATTGTTCGCCTACCTACAGAGCAAATTCATTCAAATGATTATAATAAGTTAACTGACAAGAGACCGACAAAATGATGAAGAGTAGTAACAAGCAAAACGCAGGATGATAAGGAGGTATGATCGCCAAACACTGACCTGGTTTCCACTGAAGTCAAACCCTGGCAATGGCATATGTTGAAACTTTCCCTTAGCAAGAATTGGGCTTATCTCTTCCATTGATAACGTATTCATGGACCTCCGGTTAGTTCTTGCATGCAGGGCAGCGTGCAGCTGTAAGAAATAGTTTACCCGTTCTCTCAGAAGCTTACAGTCATGGGGAATTGATAAATCAAATAAAAAAAGAAATCACTGCGAAGAACATCTTAAATGAATACAAATGAACAGAGTCCGGTTGGTACTTCAAAATTCAGCAACAGGACATGAAAAGTAGATTCTTTTTGCAACTAAAGAATCTCTCACCTGTTTCAATGGTTCCCAGTTCTTCTGTGGGTCGGAGGGGTCAATAGGCATTTTCAGCTTCTCAATGACCTTATGCACAGTATGACCAAAGCTTTTTTGGAAGCTTTCTTCGTGCTTGGTTTCCGGTTCTTGACTAGTGATTTTTTCAAGACGTTCCAGAGAGAAGACAAGCTAGTTAGAATAAACCAATAATTAAAAACAAAAAATGAAATGAGTCTTAACAAACAATTTCATTGTGATCAATAATAGATTCAACAGCCTGTATGGAAATATATTCATTCTGAGAATACCATATAATTTATATTTTAACATTTAACAATGCTAAACGTTAACAAAGAATGGAAAATAGCGTTATTGTCAAACGGCCGACGACATAATCAAACCACATAGAGATTTTCCGCTCTAACGACATTCTTCTGGCTGTTACAAATGACCCAAAATCTTAGCCAAAAAACAATGGAACCCTTGAGGACGACAAATTTCTTCCCGAGTCTCAAACCAACCCTCACCCGGGCTTGGTTAGAAGCATAGGAAAACAACAACAACATAAATGCAACAACAACTTACAGGTTTCATGAGGGCCGTGTACTTTTCTTTGATCAAAGCAGTCTTCTGTGGTGCAGACAACGTCTGGTTTTCATTAACACGATGGATTTCTTCTTTCAACTGCTGAATTCGCCTAGAATTTAATGAAATTATTCTCTTTATGGTACTCTCTCAATGATACAAACTTTACTTCGGCAAACTGATGCGAGCAGTCACTTTCGATGCTTTCGAAAATATTTGAAACAAGCGTCAGTGTTCACACAAGACTGTGTTCACTTCAAGCCATTGCACATCAACGTGGTATGTAGTACTATTGGCATCCCTTTAAATGTCACTGTGAGAAATGAAAACGAAGCTACCTTTATGAAACAGAACATCCAGACCCTAGCCGAAATGGATTCTTGTGCTCAAATATCAGCTCAAATATGATTCGATATGGTTTCATAACACATTCAAAGCGGAGTGACCTGACGCCATTAAAACGACAAAGAGCATATCAGCTCTAGGTGAAAGTATATCAACCGAACATCTATCCGATAACAAAATTGATCCGATACGAAAAGAATTTGGTAACGTATGGAAATGCTTTAGTGTTCACACACAAAGGCGTTTATGATATAAAGGTGCGTGAAACAAGAACTTCATTGCAGAATACCTTTGTGCTTCGTGATTGAGTTGCATTAATGAACCAATCCAAAGTTCGTCCCAAAGTAGAGTAATTCGCCTTAATTCCTTTACAACTGTTTTTACTTCACTGACGAGGCAAGGGTTATCGCTAGACAAAGAGTCCAATATTGTGTGTAATGAGCTCTGAAAGATTTTGTCGTTCACTCCTTCTTGCTGCATATCATCTTGGCTATTTCCTTCTTCATTTTCACCCTCAGCCGCGTCATCTTGAGGTTGATCACAGTACTCCGATGTGTCCATCAGCTTATAGCCTTTCAAAATTCCTGAAATTGGTTTTGTACAAAAATACTTTATGTTATAAACTGTTGTAACAGAATGGAAAATATAAACCCTGAAAACGTAGCTACTGCCCTTTGAGTTGTGGCCGACCTTAATTTGCATAGCACTAAAATCAGTGTTCTTACATTGATGAAATGAAAAGTCTACAACATAACTATTTATGGGGTTCTCTATTTGCAAGGAATACATTTTCAAGCAGTCGCCTCATTCTTATATCAGTTTCGAGTATCTAAAATGCAATTTTAGGGAAACGTTCCTAAAGTTAACACATAACACATGGCAAATAGAGATGAACGTTTGATGATAGAGATGAAGGTGAGAATACAAACCAGCGGCAGATGTTTTGCTTAGCTGAGCAGGGATGACGTCACTGCAACCAACCACGGTTGGGTAGACTATGAGATGAGGAAAGTCTTTTGCGATGCGACATAGCAAGCTTGCCACACTCGTTTGAACGTATATTTCAGGGTGGTTTAGACGAGCAAACAGTTGCGGAATGATCCCTGCAACAAAACAACACCAAAACAACATTAAAAATGAACAGATAAATTTGGGAACATGTTGTATTTTCCAGATTCTCAAGTAATCAGAATGTTACTTAGTTATTCACCAACAACAACAAAACTGAAAACTGAAATTTACGGATTTCAGGCCTTCAATAACAAAATCCGGCGCTTTATCAGTCGCTGAGTTTATTTACTGAAATGCAAGGACTCAGTGGTTTCGATCCGAGTAAATCTTAATTGCATTATAAAGTAGATCATGTGAACCAAGGTCTGACTACCTTTCCATGGTTTTGTTGGAGTCTGACCCAGCTGGGCTTCAAGCTCCTGTTTCAGCTCTCCTGAATATTTCACCAATAGTCTGAGAATCCTCAGAGTAGCCGTGATATGGCCATGCTCACTTCTATGTTCCTTGAGATTATCCAACTAAAAAAAGGCAATTCGAAAATAATAAATTAAACAGGAATTGATGATTCAAACTGCCATTGGAGAGTATTGATGGCTAAAGAGGTTTCGTAGAAAATTCATCTAATATGTCAATATCAATTGCAGTTTTGAAGTGAAGCTTTATGCAGATAATCAATACTCTTATTAACTATTGCAGAGAAAATAAAAAAAAAGTTTTCAATAAAATAAACATTTCTCATTTATTAATAAAAATCGCTGTATTTACCTGAGCATCTCCAAGTTTAAGATATGTGAAGTAGGCAGCGCTTGCTTGCTTATAATAAGAGAAAACGCGATCTACGATGCCACGCCAAATTGAGAGCAACGATGAAATCAGAGAAGGTTCTTGCATCAGGTTTGGACACGCCATTGTTAGTTGATACTTTGTCTTCTCCTCGTCATCTTCGGTTAGGTTCTGAAGCAAAGAAAATAAGCATCAATATCACAAAACAGCGGGAGATGGCACCATTCATGATGCTACAGAAAAGACTTGCTTTTGAATTCTGAATTCTTCCAAACTGGTAGGATGATCAGTTGCTGAAATATATGCTAAATGGTGTCCTGATAAGGGGAATTGGCGCATTATGTTTTGTACTTTAGAATTACCAACCTCATTCATGTATAAACGTAGCATAAACGTCTGATAATGTGCGAAGGTAAGCAGAAAGTAATATTAGCTAGAACTATAGCCAGATGAAAACTCTACATCTTTAAGCGACTATTTTGAAAAACCAAATGGCACCAGAAAAACGTAGAATGCCGAAAACAGGTTACTATGAGAAATATAGCGAAATGTAATGGAATGTCTAAGAAGCTGCTTTTATACAATTACAAATCAAATGGCTTGACGCAACTATCTATTGTGTGCCATAAAAGAACAAAGAAAATACAACATCGAAACTACGATGCAACATGATTTGTCTAATACCTCGGTGAGTTCTGTAGTTGATATATCCTCATCCGGAGAGATCAATTTACTTGAATGGGCTTTACTTAAGATTGACATTACTGATTCGATATCCTCGCGTTTCGTACCCTTTAAATAAAAACAGTTCATTCAAGCAGGAAAGTCAAACACACATTTTCAAAAAACTGCTTTTATACTTATCCACTGTGTGGTTTTTTATGAAAAATTTCATAAAAGAAAATCTGATAGATCACGAAGGCAATTCTATAATATTTCATTATTATTTCATTTCATTATATTTGCGATATCTATGATCACTATTATAATGTCTTATCATATTAATTTTATAAATCAATCTATTTTTTAATTTCATGTAAACAAATTTTTGTTTTTTATTTTTGCTATTAATGCCAAAGCCATTTATTGAATCATTTAGCGCTAATTTGGATACCATAATGATACATCACTGTTTGAATAAATCACATCTTGCGAGTTTAAAGCTCGCGGACAACAGATCCAAGGGTCCGTGGTTCGAGTCCCTGACATGACCAAACTTTCACCCAGAGTTGGGAGAGTCGTCAGCTCTCTGCAATTCCACGCGTAGGAATCACGAGGTGTGGTCACATCGAGAGGAAGGACCAGGACAGTGCTCGATAAGCATAGTTTCTCACTGTCCTTAAAACTACCTTCGGAGGCTAGGCTGGGTAGAAACAGATACAAAAAATGGTTCTAGAAATCAATAATGAGAAACTCCCAGCACCAAAACATTAGAAATTTTAAGAACCTTCTTAACAACAAAAACTATACATATTCGGTACCGTATTTATCCATATATGCCTTTGGTAATTAAAAGGGTGAATCTGTGATTTTATAAAGAGAACGAATCTATAAACAATACCTCCGGTAAAATTTTGGTGATTTTATCTTTCTCCTCCTCGAGCAATTCAATTTTTCCATTCCGGCTGGAAAAGGAAAAGAACAAATGAATTTGTGAATACGTTTCATGAAGCAGAAACTTTAATTTCTTAACCCATCTACACACTAAGTATCAATTTTCACACGATTATCTTACTTGGCTTACAAAAGCGTGTATATATTAAAAGCGTGTATATATCCAAAGCGTGTATCAAATCTACTTTTATAAAGCGTGTACCGAACTGTTGTTTGATGATCGAATTTAGCGTGAAACTCGGAGTAGCAACTTAGAACCGTCCTGTTCTATACACCAAAAGCGTGTACAGCTCTGCCTATACGGCATAGAGCACTTTCTGACAGACCGGTAAACAGACCGGTAAACAGACCGGTAAACAGACCGATAAATTTTATTATCTTCATACCGAGATAAATAAAGATAAGCATGTGTATGTGTGTTATTAAAAAAGGCTGTGCTTGCCTTGCTTGCTCCACTGCCTTCCTGCCCCACTTGTAGCACCACTCGGCGTACGCATACCATGTTTTGTCAAGAGATGGACAACGATGGGTAGAAAAATGCAGCAGCTGGCCACAAATCTTGTCACATTCTGGCAACGAAATAACAGAAAAGCTCACATTTTGCAGAAGTTTTACTGAAAGGCCACCAGTCTTCACAATAATCTTCAGTATCTCTTTGATTTTAGCCCCGATAAGCACAGGATCATCAACTTCATTTGGCAGTGAGTTAAGCAGTTTAGGTTCTGCAAGCAGCCAGCGGGAGAGCGTCAATAGCGAACTAGCTGAAACCTCTGATAATCTACAGGCGCCTGTCGTTTTCTGCACAGATAAATGATGCCTTTCAGCCAAAATTATACTTGAGCACAAGGTGTCAGCGGCATCAGAGCTTTGACCGAGAACTCGCTTCAGTTTAGCAGATTCCCTGAGAATCTCAACAGCTGACAAGGGGTCTGAGACTTTTCCTGAATGAGCAGAAGTTGAAAGTTGTCTCAACCTTATTTGTGCATTGCCGATGTTATGCAGCTTGCTATCAGAGTGACCTTTACCTTCAGACAACAACAGCTGTTTAGCAAGCAAGGCCTCTGCCAACTTCACATTTCCTTGCTTTCTAGCCAGCTTCGCAGAATAAACCTGCAACGACGATATTCCAGAAACCTCACTGAGTGCATTTGACGATTGAGCCACCCAACCTTTCTTGTTTGCAGAGTGATGGAACTGAAGATATGATGCAGACTGCAGAGCCTCGTTGAGAACACCGGCATCTGTCTTACTGTGGTCTAAACATCTCTGGATATTCGAAATCTTCACCGTAAAACTTTCATTGTCCTGCAGATTTTGGAGAAACATTTTGACGTCAATATGTTAAGCATCCCTTAAAAGATCTGCATTAGCATACATTACAACATCAGTGTTTTATTAATAATCAACGAAAGATCTTTCTGCACAGCTATTGACACACAAGATGAAAACGACTTGAAGCTAAAATGGTAAAACATAAAACATCATAACACCATTGCATGACTAGATCTTGCCAGATAAATGCCATGTACATATAAGTCAAACTCAATGCTAGCAAAGAAGTTGCCTCTGCATACTTGATCGTTTGACAATGCAAAGAATGTATCGTGGATCGTAGATAAAGTTCTCAATTGCATAGTGATCAGTGCAGATTCATTTGGAACACCGCAAAGGAATAAGTCGCGAACTAGCGTCATTAAAGTATCCTTGGCGCGTGTAAGAAGCTCTTCTAGTGTTTCCCTGCAAAACAGACAAACCAAGCTTTAAGAATACAAATCATAAACAAAGATTAAAGATGCACACTAAATAAGCGTCAAATTCAATTACGTCCAAAAAGCTTAAAAAGGGATGATGGTATTATGTTAGAAGTATTGCTTATGTCACAAGCCCAATACAAAAGAAGTATTGCTTATTTTGAGTACACATCACAAGCCCAATTTGACAAAAGAAAGAAAACAAAGGTGTTGTAAAATAAGTAGAAGATAGGATAAGCAAATTCATGTGAATATGATAAAAATGGGGTGAGATGTGAAACAGTAAAATAACAAATAAATTCTTTAATTGATCTAGACAACAAATTCAAAGTGGCTATATCAAAATTCATTTGGTACTTGCGCAAGCTAGGTTATTGAAATAAAACGCTGCTTTTCATTTCAGTTTTTGGCTATTCAGTTGTTTTAAACGGATATTGGAAGGAATTAATTTCAGAGCAAAATGCAATGCATTTATAAGAAAGTTAAGAATATCTCCCTATATTAAAGAGATTTTAAGAATTTTGCAAAGGAAGAGCATTGCAATACTAACCATGATGTGCTATGCAAACTATCGCTTCTTCTTCCTTTCAATGTGTTTAGTCCTGATGACCAATATAGTGTCAATGCTTGTAGAAGGTACAGTTTACTCTGCATCATCAGTTCACGGGCTTTCCATGAGCCTACCCCCAATCTTAACACGCTCTTGCTATCATTTTCCTTCTTGGAGGCAACACTGTGATCCTTCTCTTCGTGAACAGTCCCCAATACAGGAAATTGCTCCTGCAACACATTGGATATGGTTGCACCTGGTATCAGCTCAAGCTGCTCTCTAACGCCTGGGAAGTCATTATCATCAAACTTGGCCATGGCTCTAAAAAGAAGGTTTGTCATGCAGCAGCGATGCTGAGTTGATATCTAGGTTAAAACTATCACGTGTCACTAAGATTTACACGTCTTCCTGAAAAGCATTAGCATTAAATATTACATAATCTCAGGCAATTACAAGCAGTTTTAGATGATTCCAGGTATGACACTTACTTAACATAATTCAGATCGACTTTCGCTGACAAGCCCTGTACGTTGTGTAGCTTCTGATTCATTTCGTAGAGGTGTTGGCACCAATTTTGGACTGAGCTCCAATCGCCAAGCTTCATGTAGCAATCCAGGACCTGAAAACACGAATGATGACTTAGATTTAACTTTACAAAAAATGCAGCAGTCACCCTTCACAGTTTTGTTGATATCTAACTACTCAAATCGAAAAGATTGCTTCTGCCAACCAAACCTTTGTCACTAATATTCATGGCCATATATTTAGGAATGATCTAATCGAGTTTAAACTCTTTAAATTAAAGTTTGCGTCTGGCATGAGCATAAAGTGCGGGCCTACCTCATTTGAAAGGGAATTAGTGACTTGTGCATCTGAATGGATTACAGGCTCTTTAGTCAGTACCGTCAGTTTTTTCTTTTGCCTTTGGTCTTCAACGTGTTCAAGGAGTTGTCTATCGGGAGACAGATATTTCTCCAATCCACTCTTCAACTGTTCACTGGCATTCTCTAAACTATCAAACAAGAAGCGCGACAAATCGTTAGTTGGTTTTTAGAACCTAAAATTAGTCTTTTTCTTCTCATTTAACCAAAACAAAGAGCATGATAAGTTCCAACTGAATGTAGTTAAGTACAAATAAATTATACAGAGATAGTTCATAATCGCAACTACAATTTTTGGGAAATATTGTTCCTTACCATCCTTTCGATTTTGAGACAAAGCCTTGAAGCCAGAAGAAGTTTCGTCCAGCAACATTTTTACACCATTCAAGCAGACCACTTACAGATTCCCAAGACTGTGCTTGACAAAGGCAGCTCGCAACAACAACAACAGCTCTCTCAAATTCAGCCCCCTAGAACAGAAATTGTATATCGAATTATTTGTTTGAATTCAAAGCATCAAAAAGTGAGGCAGTAATTTCATCTTTGCCCAGTACCAAGTAAATCTGCCGGGTATTTTTCATTCTTAAAGACGTAACTTAATATGGGAATACGGGAATACAAAAGGCGCTATGACATTAAAGAAAGGGAAATTCGCCCAGACCGATGTAGAACTTACGTGCACACATCCGCTGTCTTTAAGCGATTTTAGCCATGAAAAGCCATATCTGATCGCAGTTGCTGGACAGCCAACCATTGCAGCCACGTGACATGCAGGTTCACGAATTCTCATCAACCACTCCTGACATGTTGTCTTATTCGTTCGAAAAAAAGTTCTAACAGCCTTAAGAAAAAGAAACATTTTGGTATTAGCAGTTAGAGAATTGAAAACATCTTCCAATGAATCGACTCTCGGGAGATTTTATCACGAATGATATACAAAGCTCTAAAGCAAATGAAATAAGCTTTGGGTACAACTAATTGAAAATAGCGAGAAACTTACACGCATGGGCTGGGGCAGCGATACCGCACATCCTTCAAATGCATTGTACATCTGTTTTTCCAAACTTTCTAAAAACTGGAGCAATAATAGCGACTGGCGCAGTTTCCGGTCATGCGTAGTGTTTGAAGCTGTAAAAAAATTAGAATGTGGCTTGGTTTTCTTGTCAGTAAAAAAGGTAAAAAATAAATCACGTTTTGCAAGAATAACATACATAAGTTGTATAAAATAAAAAGCTTTATTTGCACACATTATGTTTCTGCATCAAAAGAACTGAAAATTGATTATGACCGACACATACCTCGGTTTGAGCCTGCCATTTTCTCCCCGTTACTTGCAGACAGACGTGACATGTCACCCTGCAGACTTTGTTCCAAATCTTTCAGCACTCCTTGAGAAACAGGAAAATATGTAGCTACTAATAGCATTAATATATCACATACAAACTACAAATACTGTAGAATGTGTTATGCTCTTTTAAGACGAGATCTGTTGATTGTGACTCCGCTGCTAGAGTTGGTGATGATCAATGGTGATAACTCTCCATTAACGATAATCGAAAAATGTAAAAGTGGCACACTTTTTAAAAAATTCAAACAATTATGTACCACTTCTGGCAAAATGGAAAATCAATAGAGAAATAACGCTAACAATGAAAACCACTATAAAAGCAAAGGTAAATTATACCTTCAATGGCATTAAAGGTTTCCATTGCCTTTCCTAATGGGGTCTTTAGCCTTGCTAAAAGGCAAAACTGAGCCGCTTCCCAAGTGGCCCAAAACCAAAGCAATTCCCCGGAGCAATTCACCTGAAATTAGTAAAAACACTTTTAAGTGATGAGAAATGCTTGTTTTTGATTGATGAAGCCAGGGGCTGGAAAGTTGTGCACTGTCCGTGAAACTTATCTGAGAAAAACTTACGTTTAGTGGGAGACTGGAATCGTGTAACAAACAAAGCCTCTGCATGCAATTCATGTCACCCATTGCAGGCGGTGTTATCTTCCCGAGTCTTTGGCAGGCAAAGTAGATGTCTTGAATCCAGGTGGCCTCATTTCTGGACGAAAGAGATAAAACGTGAAAAAAGTCACAGGCTAAATAGGTAACGATCGCCAAACAAGGACGGGAGACCAGCCTCCAAAACAAAAATACTAGAAGTGCCTAGTAAAAGATGATGGTACGGAGGCGTACTTAATCAAAAAGGGGTTCTTGGCCATAAATCCTAGAGGATGATCATGAACAAGTGACACTTACTTTGAGTGGAGACCTTGCAAAATGTGGCCCATGATCACTTTGAAGTTGTGAGACCGCAGAGTGCCTGTGGCAGTCCTCATCATGTGACACTTCTTAGCCAACCAAATGTCTTCCCTGCACGTAACTTCCTTGAAGTGGCCTTCACTTGCATGTCTGATACAACTAAGCGATTGAGAAGCAGCCACCCTTTGAAAAGAGGATGAAAATTGAGGATAAAAAAGAGGCATCAAACATATTTACATTAATTACTCATTATTATGTTCGGATCGAAAGGGAAAATGTAGATAAACATCTAGTTTCATTTTCAATCCCAAACATCTAGTTTCATTTTCAATCCCGACTTTTAAAATGATCTCCAGCTCTTCTTATTGAACGAGAGGTTCCTTCCGACAGCCCAGCATGTTCTTTAAAATGTTTAAAAAATGCAGATTATTTCAAAGGCAGATGACCCGCTAACACAAGACGTCCCTACGATTTCTCTCTCCCAGCTATGACATGCGAATCGAACTATAATGCAGTATCGTTGGCTCCCTTTCGGGTGCTACAAGAGTTTGCCCAATTTACTCTCCCATAAACATAACCATATGAAGACAGCTAGCTTGTGGATACCATTGACCAATAACTATGGGGCGCCAAATGGGCCAAAATTTCAAGACGGGACAGAATCTTGTGAAGACCCTAAAATATCATCAAGAGTTGGATATAATCAAAATTAGAATATATCTCTCTTTACAACAAAAATTCTTCACAAGATAGCATATATTCATTTCTTCATGACATTTCTAGTATCTTTACCAGAATATTTGCACAACTTCTTGATGAGATTTTCGCTGATCGCTTGATGAGATTTTCAAACTGAATTTTGTCCCAATCGGCATGGTCCGCAAATTGTGAGCCCGCAACATGCAAACGAGGCCTTTACTCAAACGAAACCCAAATATGGCGTTGGTGTTGCCAGAGATCGTGGGTGCGATGCAATCTGGTGGGTTTTTGTTTGAAGACCTGAAAAGGTTTCGTTTCTGTAACCAGTGGCGGATTTAAGGGGGGGGCAACTAGGGGCAGTTGCCCCTCCCTCAATGAGTTGAAGCAAGTCTGGCGCCCTTTTTTTGGAAATTGTGCGCCCCTTTAGAAGAATGAGAATCAGATGAAAAAGGTTCTTGGACCGGTAGGTTCATTTGCTTCAAGGAGTGCCTCAAAGTCATGCTGTTTTTTCTGAAAAGGTATCTGAAATTGTTGTATACAGCGTACTCTCGTAACCAATTTTTGAAAATTTTTCAGCGCCTCCACTACCAACTGCCCCTCCTTCAAATTTGCTCTGGATCCGCCCCTGTCTGTAACGACGAATTAACGTATGATTTACTGCAAGCTAAAATGCACATGGCAAAAGTGGTACATGCTCTCTAATTTAGTTACAGACATCAATATTTTCAACTTATGACAAGCAGATGGTTCTAATACTGACAAACACAAGTTCGAGTTGTTTTATGAATAATAAAATCCCAATTCATCAGCATTTTAAACTTTCAAAGAAAATGTTGTTTAGATCAAGATAGGAAAGCAACATTTCATAAAGGGTGATCCTTAAAAATTTTCCAGTAGCCAGTAAGATGTCTGTGCAGCCCTATGTTTTTGTGTGCATTAGATAAGCCTCTGAAAAAATCTCGTGTGTGCATATGCTACACTCTGCAGACTGGTCTGGCACAAAGTTCCGCACCGTTTCCACATGGTTCATGCCTATAAAAATGCTACAGAGGATCACGATGAACTCTTCGACTTTAGCTTGCAGTAAATCATACGTTAAATCGTCGTTACAGAAACGAAACCTTTTCAGGTCTTCAAACAAAAACGCACCAGATTGCATCGCACCCACGATCTCTGGCAACACCAACGCCATCTTTGGGTGTCGTTTGAGTAAAGGCCTCGTTTGCATGTTGCGGGCTCACAATTTGCGGACCATTCTGTGAACATGCCGATTGGGACAAAATTCAGTTTGAAAATCTCATCAAGCAATTAGCGAAAATCTCATCAAGAAGTTGTGCAAATATTCTGGTAAAAATACTAGAAATGTCATGAAGAAATGAATATATGCTATCTTGTCAAGAATTTTTATTGTAAAGAGAGATATATCCAACTCTTGATGATATTTTGAAGTCTTCATAAGATTCTATCCCGTCTTAAAATTTTGGCCCATTTGGCACCCCATAAATAACCGATAATTTTGCAAATGTTCTGTGACTTTGTGAGAAAGCTTTTCTGTTTCGAATGCTTATCAAAACACCGAATGATATCTATATCAAAATACAAAATTTTGTCTTAAACCTCTCAGAAATAAATCATTTTGCTCCAAAATATTTGTTTGAAAATTAAATGTCATCAAAATATTTGCCTAAAATTTCTTTCACTCAAAAATGTTTGATTGTTAATTCAATTACATGCAACTCACAGCGCACTGAACATTACGTCAACAAATCAACTTCCCCACACTTGAATATTGTCCCAAAAAGAAATTCTAGTCACCTAACACATTCTAATGGAATACATTAGTATCATTTGAGTGTCTTTGTAATACGCTAAAGCAAACAGATGAAACTTTTACCCTGCAAGGACATCCACTGGAAACTTCAAAATGATCTTGAGAAACATGTCTTGTATTTCTGGCCTCGTGTCGTTGAGGTGAAAAAAGTTCTCGATCAACACCCTAGGCGCAAGAAGAGAAACAGATACCATGTCAAAGGGTTTTTACTAAAGAATTAATAAATAATAGCTGGAGGACACATCTTATACCATAAAAGGTTTCGCTAGATTATGTATCATGAGCAACCACATGATAAATCAATATTTTGATCTTCAAAAATTAAAGTAGACTTGCAGCGAATGACAACTTTGAAAATAGAATTACCACAACCTGAACTGATAAAAACAAGACACGGCAATAGGCCTACCTTGGCAAAGTGAATTCACACGTAGTTTCTCCACTGAGAAAGGCCTCAAGGCACATAGCAGACAGAAAAACCACTGACTTCTCCGCACTGAAAGCTACAAAACAAAGAAAAGAATCGCATATTCAGCGCTTAAAACTGTGCTTTTTCATGATACAAATTGACAAAGTTTTGAGATTTTTGCGTAACGATAAGGCCAAAATCGCCTGCCCGCTTCGAGCTAAGGTGAAGCAAAGAAATGGTCATATCCAACAGTAAACATCTTACAATAAAGAAGAAAGAAACGAAACATTGACGTAAATGCATTTTAAAATATTTTAATTTAGCACTTACAAGCATTTATCTGTGCATCAAACAAAGATGACAAATTTTCAAATGTCTTGAACTGATATGATGAAATCCCTTGAAGTGTTTTGACGATATCGGTTAGCCACAAGGTACATACTTCCCTGCAATGTCATCAATGAACAATCATATGGACATATATTATAACGTTGTTGATCGATAATATGAAAACAAAAATTGCCAAAATTATGACCAATTATGACTTTCTCATACTAGAGCGTTACTCGCTTCAAAGGATCACAACATTTATTCTCCTGGCAACCCGACTGTATTGAAAGGAAAAACCTGCAAATGCATTTATCTATTTGTTGGCCTACAGTTCTCTTTATCTTTGGCGAAAAGAGTCAATCTTTTTTCTCCCATGGAAGGCTGCAAAACTAGATCTACACGTCATAGAATTTAAATAGAGGTTCATTGTGAAAGAGCCTTCGTGACAGGAGAACGAAAATTATATACTGTTCTATGGCTTATGATACGCCTGTTCGAACCTAGGAACATTATTCAATCAGTCGCTATTAGGAACAAATTAAAAATATGCTGAAGCCAAACGGTGGTTCTGCATCTCAGCATCTTTAAAGGATGAAGCAGTCTTAAATAATACAGCCTAGTATTAAAACGACTGCTGCAAGCTTAAGCACCTTACTGAAACTGATCAATTCAGCTTCATTATAACAAAATCAAGCATTCAATAAGAACTGCGATTACCTCGAATCTGGTGAAGAGGAGAGGTCAGATACAATGTGGCAAATAATCTTAATTATTTGCGAAAACTCTTGTGACACAATGGTTTTCTTCGCATTTCCAATATGCAAGAAATGATTGGATCTACAACAAAAAGTACAGATTAGCAATGTTGAGAATGGCGTATAAAGGAGCTGCTAAGTACAGTTAGCAATATATCTATAGTCATAAAAATGTCATAGAAACAAGAAACGCACCTCTGTGAATGGGTATAGAGTGTCGATATTATGCTGAACTGCACTAAAGGATATCGTACTGCAACAACTTCATTTAGCGGTGAGATGGTGTTTGTTAGCAAATGAAATGTGTTTGGGTTGACATTCCAAGCCTAAAAACCAAACAAATGCGAACAGAAGATTAGAAACTACTAGCTAAATAAGCAGATAAAGTGAATATTATTAAACCCCAATTAGAATTCGAAGCAAGTTCTCTGCTAATGTCATATCTGGTAATGTAGCCAAAACTTCAAAAACAAGGATCGTTAACTGCTAAAACTAACCGTGTCCTGGTGCCTCCAAAAAACCACGAAAATATAGAATTTGGGATCAAGCATGAAAAAAGAATCATTTCTTTTCAATATTTTTGATAACGAAAGTCAGTTGTTTGTTTTTGTTTAAAGAAGTAGCAAGTTGAATAAATTTAATTGTGGCATATTTATTCAACTACTAACTTATCCACATTTGAGACAGAGTCTTGGCACAAGCTGTTTAATAAGAGACTAGAAATATTTACAAACAATTTTTCAGAAAATCTTATTCAACGTTTGTTTATTAGGGCAAACAAACGATCGAATGATTCAACATAGTCTAGCGTAATGTAGCCAAAACTTTGCAGAAACATAAAAATTGGTGCACCGGAATCTAGCAAAGAAAAAAAATTTTGTAGCCATTGTGAATCACTACCTTCATCTCATACTACAGATTTCTCACTATAGCTCTTTTGAACAAAAGCTCGGAAAAGCTTAGAGATAAAATAAAGGGTAAACCAACATGTAGGCTGCGACGAGCCCATAGTTTAGGAAATCCTGCTGTAATAATAGTAGCATTGTAATAATAATAGTAGCAAACCTTGATTTTGAAACACCCCTTTGTAGCACAGTCAATTGACAAGGAAAAAGAGTAACTAGCTGTGCTAAACAAGCCACACTTCTATCTTCGAAAAAATTCTGAATAAATACCAGAGGATAAAACCAGCACAGAAAATCACAGAATCAAAGCAGACGTATAAAGGACAAGCAAAACTGGGCAAAATGTGATAACTTTTATATCACTAAAAGAGCTTGACAAAGATTGACACGAGTAAAATAAAGCTTTGCTTACACCAACAATGGCTGATTTGTATGTCACTATTTCAGCAAGAACCGACAGATCAAATATGATATGGTCATGTATCTCTTCTGCCCTGCTTCCATTTTCACATTGCTTTGATTGTATCTCTGCCTCTTTAGTTGCTTCACTATTCGCCATTTCTCCTTCTGCATCTGTAATTTCCTCGCCAGTAACGTCATCCCAGTCAGCTGCAGTGAGAGCCTTGAGTGTATGAAAATTCTCTGCAACGTCATCAGCCAAGCATCTACGATAAAAACTCCAGCTCGTGAAAATCGAAGGAAACAAAAAAAATTCAAATTAAAATTAACTTGCATCAAGCAAATAAAACGATTAAGACTGAAACAAAAAAAAGAAAGTTTTCAAATTGAAAAATAATAATTACTTGTAAGCTGCTTGGACAATAGGAATGTTCTTTGTGCTTAATAGTGCTTCGAATGTTCGCAGTAACAAAGCGTAGACCTAAAACAGCACAAAAATGAAATAACAAACATGAAGGAATTAAGCAATTTCTGGTTAAAGGTATCTATTCTGAGCAGAGTAGAAAATTGTAGATTAGGACGATAACACCGAGGGATTACCTTTGCACTTCTGACACTGCGCAGTTTATAAAGCGCAGAATCGGCATGAAATAGAGTGTTGACGACTTTGACCGGAACTGACAAGCCTACCTTGAGAAACATCTGCGATAAGAAGTAAAATCATAGGCTTTAATAACGTGTGGGGTCCTAGATAACCACGGTATCATTAAAAACAGAGTAACCTTTCTTCAGAACACTTCAGAACTGAGGTTATAAAGGTTTCGAATGGTTGATGCATAATCAAAATAAAATATTTCAATTGCAAGTTAACACGTTGTATCGCCGTTTAAATTAATCAACAGTAAATGGCATAAAAATCAGCCCGAAATTTGTTCCTTTCTTCATATGAAGGAAAAGGGAGAAATAATCTTCAGGAAATCATTTAATATAAGGATATTCGCATTACGATAATTAAAATATTATTCAAATGACAAAAAATCATAACAAACTTCGATAAATTAAGAAACAAGCACACCAGTGCATTCTTTAGTTTAATTGTTAAGATCAGCAATCAATTGTTCATAAATCGAAGCATTACTTTCAAAAGCGCATTAAAAATCAATTTGAGTATTTTCTTGTGTTTAAATTTTACAGTATACTCTAGGCAAATTTACATTGAATACAATTAGTAAACAATTTCAGAAGCATTTTTAAAAAAAGGAATGCAGATTCTTACGGTTTCTAATAACGACAAAATGGATACTAAGTGACAATAAGAGAGAGTTTCTTCAGACGACAGCTGTCCTGTGACATAATCTGCAACTTGGTGACAGTTTGGTGCAAAGTGTGAGGTTAGATAGCCAATCATCACCTTCAAACAGTCGTTTGCTGTGAATCACAAGAAGATCACTTTACATCTAAATAACATCTGCCCCAAATCAATTAATACATCTTTATCGCCAATTTTTAATGCAGTATTCAAAGGAAATTGACTGATGGATTGAGAATTGCTTATTCAATATAACTTGTAAAACGTATTTATAACCCTATCGCCAGTTTATTGAGGGGTATTTGGTAATATTTGAGCTTTCCTACATAGAACAATAAATAAGGAAAAAGAACGTACCTGAAATTAGAAGCTTCTCGAACTGAATACCATACGATGTTATGTCTGTACACTGGATTATTCTTGTCACCGTCTATAAATTGATATAGGCAGAGGTAAATAGGCAGAGTGGTATAGACGGAGTGTGTGAAATTACTGTGGTTGCATTTTTAGGTATTCTTAAAAGACAGAAAAATTATCAAAAAAGTATTGTTAAAAATGACTAATTATGTACCAAATAAATATGTTTCACGTATTTATAACAGACCATAAGCCTAAAAATTTAAAATTATTCTAATACGCAATGCGAAAGTGTATAATGAAGTACAAAAGCCAGGTAGAAAATTGTGTGAAAAGAGATAACCATACTTCATTGACGTATGATGCGTTGACAAGGCAACCTCTGCCCGGAATGAAAAGGTCGCCAATTCCTGAGACAACTGTCGTAAAAACACTGGGCGGGAAATAAAAAAGAACATACTTTAATTACTGCAAAGAAACATCAAAAGTTGGAAATTAAAACTAGCAATTTAACTACGATAAGAAACTGTACAAAGATACAAGGTACAATATTTACTGCAAAATTAAACTGGAACACATGTTTATAACATCGTTTTCTAAAATGATATATGGATGTACTGAAAGAGATCCAACCGAGAACAGTAGCTCATAGTGACAAAAATTATCATTATGATGTTATTCTTTGATCAATTGAAATTATGATGAGTTAATTACTAGGAATTAATAATTAAAAGTAAGCAATTGAGAGTAGGCTTCAAAAACTGCTTTCGCAATTCGCATACCTGACAAGAGAGCTCAGCTTCGGCAATGCTTTAAAAGCTGAGCTTGTTTCTTCTTCGTTGTTGTCACTTTGGAATGCATTCTTGAGCACCTAATGAAGCAAGGCATTTTTCATGGAGTTCATGTTTTTCTTTCATTACTCTATTAAAAAACATTTAAGGATTTTACATTCTTATGTTTTGCTGTCCAGTTTAAAACAAAAAAATGCATGAGAAAGTGTTGGTAACTGAGATCAAGTCCACATAATACTAAATGGATAATGTCCCATTGCCACTGAGAAGAAATATAATGTTTTTTTGCCTTTAGGGCTTCTTCATAAGGCATTTAGTGGATCGGGTGTACCCCTACTCCATCTAATGATAATTCACCCAGTTACTGCCACACTGGAGGTAGAATGGTCGCAACTCCCTTGGCAACAGAGCTTATTCATGCAATCATTATCATAGTATAAGCTAGATAACCTTATTTACAAACCTCAGAGTAAGCTTCCATATCTTCCATAAACTGGCTCAGAAGCGTTAAGGAAAACCCCATATCAGCAACCCAGTAAGCATGAAATCTGATCAAACACTCTGAAAGGCAAATTGAAATATTGAGTTTATTGACAAGCAAAATTTTTGGTAAGATTTTTTCATCCTGGCAGCAAAAGAGAATGTATTCAAGAAACAAACAAAGCTATAGAAAGAAACCTGAGGTGCTTTTAACCAGCGCTTCACTTTGACTTGTATCAATGTGCCAGCCAACCAAGATATCAACAATGTCCTAGAAGATAAGGTTATATTACTGTCATAAAACAAGTTTCAATATTGTCTCAAAAAGATCTCTTTATGGTCTCGAAACAGGTCATTAAACCTTCTCAAAATAGATCCTAATACTGCCTTAAAACAGGTTGTAATGTTGTCTCAAAACAGATCTCGTCAAATCATCTTTAGCTAAACTACCGTAATGCCTAAAATAAGTGCCCGGGCGCTTATTCAATTTTTCGTTAATTTTTCGTATTAAATAATCGATAGGGCGCTTATCTAAAAAGTAGATTTGGGTACAAATTGTGTTTTTTATTAATCTTTTTTGTTGAAATGCCTTCTAATTATGTTTTCGTTGAAAATTCGAATAAGAGTCCGTTTCTGAAGGTTGAAGGATGGGCGCTTATTCGAGGGGTGGGCGCTTATTCAATAACTTTACCTCTAGAGTGAGCGCTTAATCAAGGGGGGCTCTAATTTGTGGAGGGCGCTTGTTCGAGGCATTACGGTACACATATTTAGGAATTAATCTGACAATATAAAATAATTTCAATCAGAAACAAACACATTTTAAGAACATTTTGCTTCATTTTCTTTCATATCTGTTAGGACTATTTTTTGCTGTGAAAATACAAATAACTGAAAAAACAAGCAAAGAGTTAGCAAAATTTGTTTAATAAAAATTTTTCAGAAAGTTTAGCAAATTACCTAAAGAATGTTGTATAACATAACGCAAATCACTTAGAAACATAATGTGTTATGATTACCTTAAAATACTCCTCAAAAATATCTGGATAATCAGCACTGATTATGCATATGATGTCCATATTGACCAATAACAAATCTATGAAAGCAAAAACATTTTGAACTTATGTTTTCTTTTATGCTGGGAAGTCTGAAAGCGTGATCAGGAAAGTTGTGACATGGGGGCATGACAGAAGGGAGGTTTTGAGTCATTACAAAGGCAAGCTGACAAAATATGACAAGGTTATCCCAATATTTGATCATATATTATTTATAAATTCTCTAAAGAAATTGATAAAATTTATAATAAATTCTAACTGAAAATGAAACATGTAGAAAACAAACCTGGTACATCAGCATTTTCCAGTATATCTTGCAAACTTGCCATAATCCTCTGCAAGAAATAGACTGATTTTAAAATTATTTTACATTGCATGTTTATAGACAACTAAAAAACTTGGTATTCTATTCATTTCATTTTCACAATTCACAACATATAACAACTTTCAACATCAACTATACTCAACTTGTAAAAACAGCAGACCTGGTTACGAGATATATAATTCACAATTTTACAAAGAGTGAGAATATATAAGAGAGCTGTATTAGGGACCGCATAAACTACAAATGAGCAAATACAACCACTTACCGGCATTGCACTATAAAAAGTTTGTTTTCCACCATCAAGTCTTACAGCCTGTTAAACAAATGATCATGCTTAGGGAAGTTGCTGAAACCCAATAATATTAAACATAGAGATATTTCACATCTATTTTAAATGCAAGACAGTAAACCTCTCAACAAGATATATAGACTCCTTCTAATAATACTTCTTCTCATAGTCTTACTTCTTCTTAAATCAATTGAACATGTTTTGTTATTCTCCAAAAGAATTTTCACCTCTTATTTAACGTAATCCACCCTGTATAAGTTGGTCCTTTTCCAGATTATTATTGGCTTAGTTGGAGGTTGTGTCTTATACAGTATAATCCGGTTATAACATACTTTAAGGGACCAGCGTATTTAGTATGTTATATCCGAAGTACCTTGAAACGACGGTAAGTAATAATTGATTAAAACCAAGCACACCTTTTGCCAGGACCAAGCACACCAGTACAAACATGGAATTAAAGGTTGCATCTTATACACAGTAAAATACGGAATAATTTCATATATACAGGCAATAGTTTCTATCCACAGACACATTGCAGAGTAGTTAAAAGTATAAAATGCAATAAACTTCTTCTTGACAATATGTCTAGTTGAACATTCCTTAAAGCAATTCACACAGCAAAAATTTAAAAACGCAGGTGAACTGAAATATCATCAACAACACTCAAAATGACTACCAAACACTAAACAAAGCAGTAAATAAAAGTTGAGTGAATAATTTACTGACATGTTTAGCAGTAAAGTAAACCTTTAAAGGAAGATCTACTGATGATCCAGCTTGACTATATGCTAAATTGTAGCCAAAATGGTCATAAAATGTATTTTGATTGCTCAGTATGACCATTGTTTTTCAAATAAAACATGATCATGATTTTGTTTAAACCAATAAATATGTAAAAGAAGCGTAAATATAAAAACTCCTCAATTGTTCTCTATACAGTCCTTCAATTTTAAGCTTAATGTGCCATTTTAAAAGTGGATAGTCTAATGTCTAGTATTATATGGAAATCGATTTATAATACATTGGTCTTATAAAAATGCATTGTGCATAACTGATAATATCTGATAATAACTGGTAAGGTGATGAAACTTACTTCTAAGACAGTGCGTAGGTACAAAACCCTTAAATGGTCGCTAGAAGCATTAGGAACTTTTGAGAACACCCATTTGAAGAACCTTGACAAAAGACAAAAACAATTGTCAAAATGCAAAGAGAACAAATCTTCAAAAAAAGCAAGAAAAATAGTGTAGTTCTTTTTTGGTTGGTTGGAGACTTTTGCATCTTTCTAAGATTAGATTGAAATGCGAAACTTTGGAATGCAAGGAAAAAAGGAAAATTTTAGATAAACTTGCACTAAATGATTAAATTGGCTTTATGAAAATTCAATTGGACAAACCAGAGTGCATTTGAACGTCTTGAGTAGATGGCAGCAAAAAATATATAGCTTCCTTATAAAAGACACTGTTAGCTGTGACAAACCTTTCAGAATCCATGTCTAGCAGCAATCCAATCAAGCCAATGCTAGATATTATCTGATCTTTAAGCTCATTTTGTCCTCTATATAAAAAAATTGTAAATATATCAACCTTTTTTTAGAAAGGTATAGGTAGCTCGGTAATATACACAAATTTCACATGAAGAATGTAAGAGCTGTAATTTTGCTCTTCAAACTGTATTACTTTTCAAACTTATTTCTGAAAAACTATTATGAATACATATTATTTGTATGTACTTGGTGTTTGATAATCCCTCAAAGTGTTACATATAATAAATACTTTACCCACATAGTATAAAATCAATAAATATATTGTATAGGTTACAAGTTGTTATTTTGGAACTCTACTGAGTTCAATTACAACAGACAAGAATATTTACCTAAAGATGACAAAAAGATATATACTTTACTTTGTTACCCTGGCAATATCAAAAAATCTACTCTCTAAAATGGCTGGTTATTTACCTCTCTTTTAAAACTTCTTCCAAAGCGGTGAAGATGTTACTGCTATTGTATCTGAGAAGCTAAAAAAAATAAACCATGAGATTTCACAATATGTTCTCACAAAATTTAGCTTTCCTTATATCCATGCATTTTGGTAATAATAATCATTTTGAAGAAGATCTTATCGCAGTCAAAAAACACACATCTTCAAAGAAGAATAAAAGACTGTCAAAGAAGGCTACTGTGCTGTTGTGGTTGAGGTGTTTGGCTCACAATCCTATGGTTGAAGGTTTGGGACCAGGACATGCCATTAATCATTGTATTGATTCTTGATTAAGTACTTCAGGGAATGCAAGACTATCAAATGTTACCTTCCCATTCTTTTAAGAAGGTTACTTAGACAAACACATGCAGGTAGAGCTTTGTATTACAATATGTTAAAGAAAATTAGTTATTTTGTAAAAATATTGAATCAAAAAATTGGCAATCTTAATGACATTGGAAACAGTAAAAATAATGCACTGGCAGACAGAAGTATTGGTAGACCTCAAGTATGGGTATAAGCCTATAATAGTTATATAAAATGGAGTACTGTTTCCATTATACATTATTGCAACATTATTTATGCCAAACAAATTATTGCTGGTTTAAGGAGTTACAATTGTGACCAAGATGCAGATCTAACTAAGAGTTAAAGTTAAAAACCTCACTAATCGATTTATTAACATCTTTACACACCTGCCTTGAAAAACTTACTCTCAGACTTGAAGTAGGGCCTCAAATTTTGGGTATGTACAATTACTGGTAGGTGGTTTTTGGTATGTAGTATAACTGCCTATAGTCTTTTCATCAGGCGAATATGAACATCAAAATACGAATATTTTTGTAATGAACCTTCCAGTGAAAAAAATTTGTTTTGCTAAGCCGAAGTGTTAAAAAGTTAAAAGAAAGGAAGAAGTTCATAAATTCTTGTTGACCACCAACCCTAATTGAAAACAATCAGTTCTGAATAAGCTAATAGCGAAAATAAGAGATAATAGTTTTTTATTGTTGTTTTTCCAGAATTTTCTACAAAACTAGATTCTCCTTTGAAGCATTTTATTATCCTTTTAGATCTAAATTTGTTTGATGTTTAGAGCAATAGAAACAAAATGGCAAGCATTCAAAGTGAATATCTTATTGCATTGAAACTTTTCTTTGCTTAATGCTTTAAAATCAGTCTTATAATAAATTGGATCCTAAGGACAGCTGGACGCAATAGCCAATCTCTCACAGATACTATAATATCACCAGTGTCAATAAAAAAGGAGTTAAGTCCCTGGTATTGCTATCAACAAGAAAAGCAGCAACCTTCTGAATTGTACTTTAAGAGAGTTTTAAATTTATGATACAATATCATTTTCTTTTCACCTGTTCATTTTGGCCAAAGTAGCAAAAAATATCATAAGAAACTTCTGCAAATGGCTGTAGATTAATATATCAAACCTCAATATTAGCTGGGTCTTGAATGTATTCTTTGAATTGCTTAGAAACCTGCAGCCTGTTGCCACTGTCACCATGCATATTTGTCAATTGACCAATCATTTGTGCAAGCTTTGAATTGTCTTGAAACAAAGCATGTCTATCTAAAATGCAATACAAATAAATACATTCAACTAACCCTATCCTTGGAGAAGCATAAATCCCCTTACAGGACAATTCAATAGAGTAAGTAGACTAAACTCTTCTTGACACTACAACAGCTTGAGGCTAGCCTAGGCTTCTGGAACTTAAGAACCAAAAACATTCTGATATTCTAAAGATTCAGGTTTAGAGTATAATACAAGGTCTGACTTCCTGTACAACACAATTTGTTTATTTCAATATAAATTGGTATATGTAGTAGAAGCAATGCGCAATTTTCTTGCAATTAAGAAAAATGTCAGAACCATATTTAGTGAGGATTAATCTGTGATACAAAAAGTCTAGTTCGATTTCATATCTATTAGAAATAACAATTAATTTTAAATTATTAATTTTATGGAACCAAAAATCATGAAGTAAAAATTGTTTTTTTTTTCAAATATATCATCACCATAGGTTTTTTCAAATGTACCTTGTTCCATTGACAAAGTGAATATTGTATTAAAACAACATACCATTGGATGCACTTTTATTTGCATCTCTCCCCTTTTCGTTTGTCAAAGCACTGCTTCTCTGTTTAATATCATCTTTCCTTCCAGACAATATTTTGGAATTCGATGGCTTCTCAGTGACAAATTGATTTTTGTTGCTTTCCCGTGTCTTGCGCGGGCTTCTACTTGTCCTTGTCCTGGACGTCTCTTTCTTTCTTCCCTCATCTTTCTGGCTTGTGCGTGCATTTGAAGATTCTTTCTCACTCCTGGTTGAGTCTTGAGAGTTGTCTCTTAGGCTAGAGACTTTTTTATCTCTAAGTTTTTTCGATCTACTAAGATTTGGCTGTCCCCTTCCACTCATCACATTTCATGCTGAAATGCTGTCACTTTAACCAGCTATCTTAGAACCAGGGTCACTGTTACCCTCAAAACCCGTTCGCCTCAAAATTCGTTTCAAAGTGAGTTGGTTTGGTGACAGGTGAACTAAACTGAGTGAACCTATTTACTGTATAGAAATAAACATCACTTGTCTTTCTTCCACTTTTGAAATGGTATCCTCAGTCCTTTACTTCTTTATGCAGACCTCCATGTAAAAAATCACAAATCCAACATGTTGCTGCCAAATTTGTTGAATTGAATTACTGTCTTCTCCAAAAGACCCTCCAAAAAGACACTGGGCCAAGACTCCGTCGATACGCTCAGCGGTGTCGCCACTACGTTGGGGCGTTGGGGGGTGTGAGACAAGGGTGTTTCGTCGGTAAATTTTCAGATTTGTCGTCAAATAAAAGATGGCTAACCCACTCACCCCTTGAGCACAATATTCAGTGATGACCCTGGATATGCTGCAACGTTTTTGCATTTACAAGATTTTATCAGGAAAAATTATCAGGAAAAATGATCTTACATTCTTACGAAAATGGATCTTACAACACAGGTGCAGGGGCAGCAAGGGTACAGCAAAGTGACCTTTCCGAAAATTGGTTTCCAAGAAATATCAATTCCCATCAGTATTTAAATGTTAGTATGATCTCGGTAAAAGTGTATCTTGATTCCGATAATCAAGAAGGAACTCAATATTTTGGTTTTTGATAACAACTTAAAATGGATTTGCAAAGCATTTGAACTAAAGAATTCTAGTTGATCATTTTTCTTCAACCTTCATCATCATGCTGAATAAGTTTAGTTTGCCACTAATGCCACCAACGTTGGCTCGCATATGTTCGACAATTCAGTCAAGGGGTTAAGGATGTCTTTAGTTCATGACCTTTTATTCAAGACGTTTTGAAATCAAGAAGTTTTCATGTAGCACGGTATTCATATTTGACATCTTGCAGGTCATTTTTAACATACTGACTAGTGGGATATTTGCCCCAGTGGACCCTTTGCTTGTCTCAGCAGTGAAGGAAAATTATTGCTTCAAATTACCCAGCGGTCTGTGTCAAATCGAGGTACTTTTCAGTTTTCTCTTGTGAACAGAGCCATTTTACAATTTACCTACTCAAAAAAAATTTGAGAAGATAATTTTTCACGTTTGCAAATCTCTGTTCTAAAGACATCATTCGTGTCGGTAATGATAGTGAATTTAACGGTAAGCTGCCAAAGCAAGTTACCTGTTAGACACATAGGCAAGGCAAGTAATAAAGCAGGGGCGTCGTGGGTAATGACTCTAAGGGGGGTTCAGCTTGCAAATTTTCTTATACTGTTTCCTTCTTATATTGATTAGTTCCTTTGAATTTTCTTGCTTTTCTATGAAGTGCAAATATTATTTTGCCGAACAGATACAAAATTCCCGACCAATTTCCGAATGGCCGATTTTAGGGGGCACGTTCCCCCTGCTCCCCTAAGAATTCGTTCAGATGTCAAAGATAGGCCAAGGTAGATCACTTACATATCAGTACACAAATAGGCAGCCCTACGTAAGGAAAATGACAGAGCATTGAGCTGCATGTCAATCCACCATCTTTAGGTTCTTGAATTAAGGAAGGGCAAATCTTTTATAATACCGTTTAATACCGATCGAGGGTTATAATACCGATCTACATACCCTAAATCCTCGAATTAGCCCCCTGGGGACTTATTTACTTTTGATATTTTTGGATGGGGGTTATTCGAGGGTACGTCTACAGTAGGAGGAGGATACGGCAATCAACATACGGATACGGCAATCAACATACGGAATCTCTTTCCCATCCCACGGAACATGATACCAATGGGCACATTGTTTTCTGGAATAAACATTCTCTGTAGAATACGTGTAATCTATAGATATGCTTATTGCGTTTCTAACCATAAAGATACTAGTGGTTTACAAATTTTTAGGCCGATGTGAAGCTCGTAGTGAGTGTCAGTTTTTCGGTGTTAAAATTTTTCCATGAAGTACTCTGATAAAAGGAACCTTCATGTTCGTAAAAAATTTTGTTGACCTGCAATAATAAAAAAATACATCGGATCCAAAACTATCCTAATTAAAACATTTCATCGAAGCTAAAACAAAGTCTCTTGGTGCTAACTTTCGCTAATAACTTTCCTTTCGCTTTCCACCAATCAGATCCAGACATTTTCTTAGCCTAACAAAGGGCAAGACTAAAACAAAAAGGTTACAAGCCTGTACTCGGAAAACTACTTTCGCCTCAAGCTATTCTTTACAGTGTGACTTGCTTTAGATATTTAGCTACCCTTCAGACCGTTTTTAAACATTTAATCAGCTGAGCAGATACAGAATATATGATTAACCAATCCGACCAAGAAGCATGTGATCTCCAGAAATGCTAAACGGCCGAACAAAATGGTTCACCAGGATATATGCTAAAAAGATAACGGGAAATTTCTGTAGTTCTTGGTTTATAAAGACTAAAAAAATGAGCTGGTTTTTCAAGCCTTATCACACTCTTAGTAGGTGTATAAATTTAGGCGCTTTTAAAACTGCTTGAATCGTTTCCTAGCAGGGATTTTTAGAAAGGTAGCAATCACATCCCAGTAGTATGTTCTTAGTCATTCTATTGTCGAAAACTGTTTCGTCATGCCCTGATTGGCGCTAAATTATAATAAGATCAAAGAAACTGCTCAAGTAGTCAACGGGAGTTACTTTCCAATTACAGAAAATATTATGCTTCACTGCTATCTTAGAAGGATAAACATCCATTGAATCGTAGATTTAATCAATATAAATGGAAACTAGGGAGCAAATAGAACAGCAGAATCGGCTTTTTCGCACAAAACGGATCAGTATTTGTACATGAGACACGAATGAAACTAAAGATAACCTCTAGTGGTCGTGGTACTTCTTTTCATGCCACCTTTTTGCACCAATAATTACATCAAGATCTTACCTTTGACTGAGCATTGAGAAATTGCTTAAAGAAAGAGTTGTCCTGGTATGAAAGTTAGAAACAATATTTTGATCACATCGGTTACCAAAACAGAACTGAATCTGCAGCCAAGCCTTGAAACTTACTTCAAGTCGACAATTACTGTACCTGAACTTAGGGCATTAAACAAATCAATAAATCTTTATAAGGCAATAAAAATATTTTATGATTTATTTTTTACTAGGGTTTTGCCTCAACACTGAAAAAATACTAGGGTTTTGCCTCAAAAAAGACATAAAATGAATAATCACAAATGACTACCATGTTCGGACTTCTGTTATATCTTAATATTTAAATAAAATATGGAAATTGATTACACAAATCTTTTGAGTCTACCAATGTTTGCTTTTTATAAACCAGGCATCGGAAACTTGCTGGCAAACTGTTCAACTTTCTCTCTAACCTCGTCAATTTTGGTTGCGAACTCTGGTTCTTGCAACTTTTTCTTAAATTCTGCAAAGGTTGACATTTTCCCTGATAAATTGAAAGACCTTTCAACTTGAACTGCAATTCGAATGGCGTCATGCATGAAATCACCGACAATTTGCATTTCAGCCTCCTTCATGTTCCGTGATGTCAGCGCAGGCGTCCCTATCCGCAAACCGCCTGCTCGCAGTGCACTTTTGTCACCAGGGACTGTGTTCTTATTTGCTGCCAAAAACAACAGTGTCAACTTGGCTATTATTCAGTTTAAATGAAATGAATATGCAAAATAATCAGTCGGTTTCGTGCATAAAATGAAGCAGTCATAACAATTTAAGTACCGAGATATACGTAGTCGACGGAATTTATTAATATATCAATGAAAAATTACAAAAAACAAAATCAATTATTTTCTAAAAGGGGCGTTCTCCGGTGTTCTAAAGGACGTAGCCTCAAAAAAATTTTGGTCTCACCCTTCTCAGCCCACCCACTTTTAGACTGATGTGCGGTGCCTGAGACATTTCACAAGACGATACCACAAGAGCTGTGATCAAGCACATCTCTCCTGCAGCCAACACGAAAACGACCAAAAACAAGCAGTGACTAACAATAACAACAAAAAATAACTTTTAGGAAGAATTTTGAGGATCAAAAATGGCACAAGCAAGTTTCATAAAACATGCTTTATTGAAGGTTTTTGAGACGGGGGGAGCTTTTTAATGGTATGCGGTATATATGCAAACAGTGGGATGGCTAAACTATTGCGCATCGTACACTGATTCTATATTGTTGCATCAAGAAGTCTATTTTACATACTCGGGTTTACTGCAGTACCTTGTCGCTATACCAATATCATAACAGGAACATGAAATAATCATTTTTGATGAAAAAGTGGCCTTAAAGGCTCGTACACAACCGGCATGCTTGGCAACCATATTTGCAAAACCGGGCTGGTATCGTACTGCATGAAATTTCTAAATTTAGTCCATTGCTCTCCGCATAAAAACAGCTACCGAAAAGCATGTCAGCTGCGCAAGAGCCTTAAATGAAATGCAAGAGCCTTAATGAAATATGGAATATATGATGATGAAAACATAGGAAAAATGAAAAAAATGATGAAATTTTGAGGTTCAGCTCTTATGGCAGGGTGCTTCCACTTTGGAATAATACTTGAATGAGTAAGAAACCGGAAAAAATACCTGTTACACTACAGAGCTCAAGTACTCTGTCTGCTTTGCTGCCATCGATTCCCTGTGGTTTCAAGTCTACTAAAAACATGTGCATATCAGTGCCACCAGTGATGACTGCGTAGCCCTTGTCCTTCAGGAAATCTGACAATACCCGTGCGTTTGTGATTATCTGCTGCACATACGCCCGAAACTCGTCAGTACCCGCCTGTTTCAAAGCTACAGCTATTGCTGCTATATTGTTATTATGGGGACCGCCTTGCAAGGCAGGAAACACCGCTTGGTTAATGCGGCTTTCATAGTCGTATTTGATAGGTTCTCCTTTACTGTTTACAGTTTTAACTCCCTTTCTGTAGAAAATCATCCCCGCGCGTGGTCCACGAAGACTCTTGTGTGTTGTTGTTGTGACAACGTCCGCATAGTCGAACGGCGACTTAAGAGCGTTGCCAGCTACTAACCCACTGATATGTGCCATATCAGCTAAAAGTACAGCGCCAACAGAGTCACAAATAGAGCGAAATTTAGCGTAATCGAATTCACGAGAATACGCACTGCTCCCGGCAACGATAAGCTTCGGCCGGAACAGTTTTGCTGAATTTTCAAGCTGGTCGTAGTCAATAAGACCAGTTTTTGGGTCCACTTTGTAAGGCATCGATTCAAAATAGATTGATGTCGCAGAAACCCTTCGTTTTTCCGTCATGAAGCCATGAGTAAGATGTCCACCGTCAGGAAGATCCAATCCCATAATTCGATCGTGTGGTTTTAACAAGCCAGTGTAGACTTCAAAATTAGCTGGAGACCCGGACAGGGGTTGGACGTTTACTCCCCATTTTTCTGGATCCAGCCTACAAAAAGCATTGGTAAAATTAATACCAAGTTCAAATATTATAAGAGAGTGCAGTAATCCATTTCTGAAAATAGCCTTAATTGGGTAAATATAATAATATAATATAATAGGCATAATAAGAGCGACACCACGTTAAGAGCAATACAAAGCCAACAAACTGCAACATTAAGTAATATGGCGACTACTATCTAATATTTGTATGTAAATAAAGGAAAGTGCATGGTAGCAGGCTGCTCGATGGAATCCAATGGGATGCTTGCGGCGAACAGTCGATAAAAATGTAGAAAATAAGAAACACCGCAACGCGCCGAGAAACAAACAACAATAAACACAGGCAAATAAATAGCAACTTAAATTTCGCCCTGGCATACGGGGCTCCACCAACGCAAAAGCGATATTTGTGTGTATCAGTGAAAAAAGTTATTGTAATATTCTTAGTGAGAGAGAGTTTACACACGAACTGAACTGTAGCTTGTTTACTAGTGAACTGATTATATTACAATAGGGACTACATACAAATAACAGCGTGACAATACAAAGTACAAATGTCAACACTAAACAAATACCACGACATTGCAGTTAGGGCAAAGCATCAGACATGAATACCGTAAACCCTCGAATTGCCCCCCCCCCCCTCGAAAAAGCCTCCCTCCTCGAAAAAGCCGCCCCCCCTCAAATACGCCCTTACCCTAGAACTACAAAATGCCAATTAGCCTCCCCCCCCCTCGAAAAAGCCCCCCCTCGAATACGCCCTCACCCTAGAGCTACAAATTGTCAATAAGCCCCTCCCCACTGTCACTGTAAATTATTGAATTGGACCCCTCCATTTGATGACTTTTGCCATCTGCGGATGCCTATGGCTTTTTATTGAATTACCACAACAAATTCATACTTCTGGTAGTAATTAATTAAATGCTCATAAAGAAATTCCTACCAGAATAAACGAGGTCTTTTAATAATGTCTTCTTAATGTCTACAATAATTTTATAAGCCCCCACCCCTTGTATAAGCCCCCCCTCGAATAAGCCCCCATCCGTTTGTAAAGTGAGATGCTACCTGTGATCTTATGGTCATACTGGTTTTTGCTGTTGCATGTGAGGTAGTGCTAGCAGTCACAATTTATGGAGTCTCTTTGAACCTTGGTGTCAGCCTATTTTGTTGGTCTATAACATACATATGATCTCCAATTTCTAAGTCACTTGTTTTTGCTCACCACTTTCCGTTACATAAGTTCATTGTATACCTGACATAGTTCACTTCTCTTTGCTTCATTGTGTCTGCCAAAAACTTATTTTGTGCTTTTTAGTGTCTGTAACATCCTTTGGATTGTTTTGTTGTACAACAGCTCCCCATGAGGTAAATATAGCGATCCGTTTCTTATCTTATAACTTTACACAATATTTGGTCAATAACAAAATATTTGAGGAATATGGAAGGTTCTAACGTGATATTATATTTATCTTTGTAGATTCTATCAATTTTTATTACATTTCATTGTTTACATTTCACATTTTACATTCAAATTAATTTGCTGCTTGAAAATATTATGAGGGTTTACGGTGCAGTTTTTCTAAATATATGTCACGTGCCCAAAGGTAAGAACTATTCTAAAATATCATGGGGGGTGACATTAGATGAACTGTTTGTGAATAAAACTTTGCAATTGATGGTGGTAGAATAACAAGCTTCAGCTGATTTCAACAAAAATAGACTACCTGTAGACAGAAAGTGCTCGTGACTTGCAAAGGTCTTCAATCTTGTCAATATGATCATTACCACTGTAATATCTCATCCCAACTTCTCCTTCTGAATACTTGTTAGTCAAACAAGATCCAAGGGCCTGCATAACAGCAGCGCTTGTAAAATTTTCTGATGCAATTAGCTCTAGGCATTTGATTTGCCGTTCCTTTTCCTTGCAGATCAAATCATAAATTTCAGCGTCATTCTTTTCCAATGATTCATTCAACCAATTGGGTGATGCCATATTGTTCATGTGCCTATGAAAAAGATGACTGAGACAGAGCACACTACATTATGATGTTGCTAAAACAACATAGTGTCCATTGATTCTAGTAATCTTTAAGATGGTTTGTAGCTATTCCAATACACTATAAGAGAATGTTGCAAGCACATGCATCAGTTCAATCTTAATTGTATTTTGTGGAATTTCAAATCAACTGAAACTGAACTGAAGTTAAAAGAAAACAAACACAAAGGGAAAATTAGCAGTTAGTAGTTAGAATTTCAGTTTGCAATTTTCACGACAGCTCTTCAAGAATGGCAACAGACTTTAGATTGAGCAACGAGGAATTGTTTGCAGCATGCTGTGGTGAAGCACTTACCCTACCAAGGGCGAACGGGAACTTCGAAAGTGGCGATGAAGATTTGCCTAGGCCCGATGAGATCCACTTTTGGTTTAAAAACTGGTTTATGTTGTGTACATATAAAGGTAGTATTAAATCTTACTGCAATTCAGATTTTTGGACTGATAATTCGAAAATGTCAGATATTTAATAGAATTGCAAAAAATATGCCTAAAATAGATTAATACCTAAAATTATATCCACCTTGCTAGGTATCTACAAACAGTGGTCAATCAATGGATGATTTGCTGGTTTTGGGTATTTGGGCTGGAATAACTGGACAACTGTCAGCATGCATTTATCAAAAATTTAAAGACAAGAACTTTAGTCAAGAAGACAAGGGTTTCAAAATTCTGCAGAAGGACAATGAAAATGCAAAAATCAACTACCTACTACATATACAGTGGAATACAAGGGTTATATTCAGGAGTTATTCAAAGGGACCAAAATTTTAGTTCATAGCAAGAAAATTAACAGCAAGATTATTTTCATAGCAATTAACAGCAAGAAAAGAAATTTGTTATAAGTTCGAACTAGTGGGGCCATGTTATAAGTTAGAAATTTGTTAAAACTAGTGGGACCATGGCCAAATCTTGTCAACCCTAGGCCATGTCACTAGATAAGTCACACCAAGAGGGGAAGGTTTGATATTTTTAGGATTCTTAAGGTGTATTTTTCAAGATATTTCAATCACATCAAAATGTGTAGAATAGTTTGGGTTTGATCAAGTTTTTCTCTTACAATAAAGCTCCTGTACCACCTGCTTGGTTACAATTTCTATGAATAATCAGAAGAAAATGTGTTACCTTTAGGGTACAATGTTCTTTTAATTAATGTATTCTGTTACTGCCTGTTGTTTAGATACACTGTTTTTAAATTTTTAGAATGAAGGTTTTTTTGGTGCCCAATTGTTTTTCCTTCTTTCCTTCTCCTGTTTTTGCTTCAACTCAACATATTCATAGAGAACAGTTATGAGATAAAATATCTGACATATCTTTTGATAAGATAAGGTCTTTTGATAACCTTGGAAACATACATCATTTAATGGTTGTGCTTTAAGTCCTCCCCTTTTATGTCCATCCTGGTATGAATTTCCTCTGAGACTTTGGTTGAGATGTTTTAACACAAAAACTGTGAATCTTACGCCAAGGTACTTTCTCTTTTGAACAACTTTAGTTAATTGTTTCATATATTCAGCTCTTGTAAGACTTCATTGCGATTTTCAAGACAATTATGTTTTGCTTGACATTAGAGAGCATTGACATTAATGTTTTGCTTGACATTAAGAAATCTTCATAACTCCCACTCCTATTTCCCCAAAATCTGAACCAACACTACACCATAAACATTACAAGCTTTACTAGTTGGCAATCCATTGAAGCAAACAAATTCAGAGTGGAGTGAAATCCCCAAAAAATTGTTGGTCAGATGTAAAAAGACGGCAAAGATGTTTTCAAAGAGCCTCCAGATGACTGGTAAAACTGTTATAGGGCATAGATAGATTTTCTGCCTGCCTCCATCTTTGAAAACTAGAAATGTTTGTGGTCTTAGCAGGAAAACTACGAAAGGCCTTCATTTATTCAGAAGCCCCGGAAGAAAAACTAGCAAAATTTGATGTTTTCTATCGATCGAATTTTTCTTAACGATAATTTTGATGAATCATAAAGGAGAAAAACACTCTGGGTGGTGGTTGACTAAAGTAGACTTGCGAAGTCTATGAGGAAAGAACAGATTTGGGTCAATCATTTGGCTCTTGCATAATCTTGAAATTGTCTGTTAAAATTTTGAGAACGACAAATGCAAAATACTCTAAATAACAAACTCTCATAGCATGCGCACACCAGTTTCTCGGTCGTCTAGAGCTTTTACCAGTAACTCTTTGGTAAACAAGTTTCTTATTGCAAGATACGGTAGGCCTACGTCACAAAGTAGGCCGTGAACCGAGGAGAAGTTCCAGTATCACAAGAAAAAATTGTTGCAAGATTCCTATCATGCTCTAGTATTAAAAAAACTCTTTGCCTAGTAATATGGCTAAATTTAGTTGTTTCATACCTCTCAGTAGACAAGCGACAAAGTAAAAGCAACTTGCCCAAATACCACTTTCTTTAGCAGATGAGACCGTCCTTGACCACACGGCAACGTGACCCACGCGAGCGAGGCGCCAAAACTTTGTTCGCGCTCTTTTTGTTTTTTGCCAACTTGGCATTGGTCCAGGGACGCCAGTGCAAACTTTGGCTTGGGGGGCTCCTGAGTTGGAATATTTGCCTCCATCGCCTTTGATGCAACAACCTTATCAAATCAAATCAAATCAAACTTTTTCATTCAGCAACAATCGTAAAAGCTTTAAAGGTATACAATTGCTAAGATTATAATAGATATGCAAAAAGTCACATAAATAATGCTAGGATAGTTAAATAAAAATTGCCAAGGACACTGAGGTCGACCTTCTTTTTAGACTGCCCCCCCCCTAAAAGATAAGCATGGATGTTCAGGCTTTCACAGGGCCGGCGAAACGTATTTGAAAATGGAGGGGCCAAAATATCAAAGTCTTGAAAGGACTTAGGAATAGCCGCCACTATGGTTGGTGGAAAAATTTCCGAATTATGGTGTCTTAGGGATGGCCAGAAACTGTATCTAAAATGAATTTTGACTGAAGATGTCACATAGTCGCGTCTATTGTGATGTTGACTTGAAATAGAAAAGTTTTGCAAAGTTTTAGAATAACCACTATCTTATGGCTCGTAATGAAACCTTTTTTTAGACTTTAAAAGTACCCGAAATAAGATGGGGGAGAAATATAAATGAAACACGGATTAATAAAAAAAATTAACGTTGAAATATCAGCAGAAGAAAACATCTTAACTTTTTGGGAAATTAAGTGCTTTAACAAAATTTTGCAAAATCCTTCAAACTGGGCTTGTCAAAATGAGTTTAAATAGAATTTATATTGCGTCGATATTTTCTCTTTCTTAGTAGGAATGGATTATCCAAACGATCAAACTCTGAAATTTTCTTGATGATACTTTTTAAGAACAAATCTGCACGTACTTTATTTTTCATATTCTTAAAAAGTTCTTTTCAGCTGTTTCTTTTTCTTCAACAGATGATTTCTCTCTTTTTGTAATGTTTCTGAGAAAGTTTTCGTTGAAAAATAGACCTTGTCTGCCAAGTTTAGGCAATGGAAAAACGAAACTCCGTCAATTTGTGCTGGCACCAAGTTGTTCTGGACTAGGTTTCTCGATCTATTTGCTAAGCCAAGCTGTTACTCGTTATAAAACTTAGACAATGACCGATTTCTTCGATCTAGTTCTCATCTTCAATTTTATGTATGTCTTCTATGGCAATGACATAGCAAACAAGGTAAGGCTAAGGACACATTTAAGAGAATACCAGGCAAAGTTACTTACAGAATTATATACTACATTTATTTCCACTTTTGCCCAAAAATGCTACTTTAGCTCTGCAGAAAAGTGGGGGGAAATGGCCCCCCTCGAACAAGCCCCCACTGATACCGTAAATCCTCGAATTGGACCCCTCGATTCAGACTTTTGGTAATAATTATTTTAATGTTTATATAAAAATTTATACTGAAATATACGAGGTATTTTATTAATGTCTTCTTAATGTCTACTATAATTTTATAAGCCCACCTCGTATAAGCCCCCACCCCTCCCTGAATAACTCCCCATCCAAAAATATAAAGAATAAATAAGCCCCCAGGAGGCTAATTCGAGGATTTTCGGTAGGTTTCCTTTAAATGCAGGTCTATGTCTGTAAGTCTGTTATATAATTTTGTATTTAGTTTATGAGGGTATCACATATGCTCAAAAACCTAATTGATTTTCTCAATGAAAGTTTCAAATTGTTTATTTATCTAGTCTACACAGTTTGTGAACAAATTATTACAGAATTTTACGGAAATTGCATTCATTACGTTTTATCATCTATGTCTTATAACATTCATCATTATTAATAAGGACTACATAAGGACAGAACTTTTAAAGTTATGTTGGCAGTTGTTGCAGAAGAGAAGAAAATTCATTTGAATTTTAAAATATTTATCAAAGTCTTACACCTTATCCACATTTGCGAGTTAAACAAGCTTAAGAAAAGTCGGTTTCGATCCAACTTTAATTGTTCCATAACTTTCGATTCATAATTTAATTGGTCGATTCGATCTAACAAATCGGATGCATTTGACTGATTGCCTAGTATACCATTAGAGCGCATAAAATAGTTTCATCATTAGAGGCGTTAAGTTACATATGTTGTTGTATGTTTTTTCTTTGGCCTTTTCAGAAAAAAAACCAAAGAGTATTAAGGCTTTAAAACTTGATTTAAATTTCATTAAGTATAGGGGCCCCAAAACACCACTTTCACCAACGGCCCCACACTGCTCCGTTACGCCACTAAAACGAAACAACAGTTTATGGAGCAAAAACCAGAATAATATATAATGATAATAAAAATTCGGCGGTATAATAGTTCGGCAACAGTTTGGCGATTAGTGATACAAACAAATATCGGCGGCGACAAGAATGTCGGCGGGTACACTTTACTCAATTTAACGGCCAACGGAAACTGACAACAAGTGATGGCAACTAATGAGAAATGGCATGGCAACAGATACCGGATTCATTTCATATCGGATTTACTGTCCCAATCAGGGCCTAAAATAAGCGTGGATCTGACACACTTTGTGGAGTTGTAAATTAAAATTGTGGATCTGTAATTGTAGAAAGTGTGGATTTGTAAATAATGCATGTTCTTAAAAGTGCAACATAAAATACCAATCGAAACGCCTAAGAAAGCAATGGGAACATTTTTCCAATTCGAAGTGAAAACCCAATCCCAGGCTGGGGCGAAACTTCACTATTTTCATTAGGGAGGTATGAAGCTTGGATGCTCGACGAAAGGGCGTGGCATGCTTGATGAAAGGGCGTGTCATACATGAACTTCATTTTTAGAGCACATCGCCTCAAGGGCTGAAATCATCGGGAAGCCCGAGAGAGGGTCTTTGGACTCAGGCTGTTTGTTTAAAGTCAAGAAATATGCCTCTAGTTTTTCTGGTGTTGGCTATAAACATTTGTTTCCGAAAAGCAAGCATTTGTAAGGCCTGTCTTTTCTATAAGATAGTCTTCAGTTTCTAAATCACCTAGATACTAAAAGAGCAATTCAAAAAAGAGGAATGAAGTAGGGTCTCAATTTTATCAAAGTGGAACACCAAAACAAAACACGGAATTTAGCAACAGCTACGCAGATTACATTGTTTCAACAAAAAAGAGCTTCAGTTGCATTTTTTAAATTTAATTTTCAATTTTCGGTTGCTCCAGAAGCAATTTCAACATTATTAGACGCCCAAGCACAAAGAACGTATCTCTAAATTCACCATAACAAAATCCCTCAAGCAAAGGAAAGTTTTTTATTGGAGGTTTTTCGTAATCATGGATAATGTTCAGAAATAGAATAAACACGAAAATTTTTTGCAATTTATATCTTAACTACATACAATTTCTTGATAAATTTTATATTATTTCCCGCTTGAACTGATTAAAACTTTCTGTTACTTGTTACGGTTATTCGAATTTTTTTATTTAAAATTCTTTGGCGTCTGTATGACCATTTTCTAGCGAAGGGTGCAATACTTTCCAACTGTAAGTGTAAAACTTTAAGAGAATTTTGGGGCATAACTCCTTATGGATGTATTGTTGTGAAGGAGCAGCACGCGGTTAATCCTTCACTCGTTCCTAGACCTCAAAGTTGCATTAGTCAGTTGTTCACGCCACGTTGTAATGAAAAGGTGTTCACGTTTGATCATGTTTATTGTAAATAGTTTTATTATGTTCCTGTTGATGTTATGAAATGTTTAAAAACCCAAATGATGTCTTCTTCAAATGTCCTGACCTAAATTTTTAAAACATGTTTGATTTCATGAATGAAAGTTTCATACATTTGGAAAAGAAAATATTGATTGATTTTCTCAACAACGTATTCCGAGATGGTATATTCTTCATGCTTTGATTCATAATGCTTCTAAAACTGTCAGTGTTCCATGGGCTCCGATGCCGGATGGAAAGTGGGGGTGGGGGTGGTTCAAGAGAAAATTTAGCAATCATAACAAAAGATTCTGAAAAAAGCTCTCTTGTTTTGCAAAAAGTAGGGGGGAGGGGTATACACAGTATTCATTTCCTTCTCGCATCAAACACACTTTACTTTCCGTCTATACTTTCGCTGTCAATCAATACTTCAGACTTCATCTCGAGGCGAAGATAAACATATGCGTGTCGAGCTAGAGACGAAAGCGCTGATCGGTGGACGAAAGACAGAAATGTATATATGTTGCTGTTCCTAGCCTCGTATCGTTTTGTTTTCCCAACTGGGAGGAGATTGAAAAAAAAGGTGGGGCAAAGGACCACAAATTCAAAAACCAAGCTAGGGCAAAAAGTAGCAATAAAAGTCCGACCTAAAGAAAATCTCCAGATTTGCCCGACAGATACACTGGCAGCCATAAATTTGCCCGACAAAATCTGCTTTTTTGAAGATTGGGGGGGTGCAGCACCCCCCATACCCCCCAGTAGTTTCGCCCCTGATCCCTGCCTTATGTATTGCACTCCTTTTTTATAAGAAAATTGCCATAAAAAATAAGCAATGGACAATTAAAAAGAATTAAGAAACTTCAAAACTCAAAGCTTCAGTACATGCGGAGAAAAATCAATTGCGCTTTATGATATTGTTGTGTGCTATTTTGAAGTGAGATAGACTCTGTATACAGCTTTGATTTCAAGACATCATCTCAATTTAGTTTAATTGTATGATTTTCTTCAAAAAAGACACTAAGCCTAAAGACCAAGACCGAGATTATGATCTCCTGCCCGTAATGTATGTTGGGGTTTATGTGATATCTTTCAGTAGATTTCAGAAAAAGCTATAAAGCAATTCAACTAAGGTGTTTTAAATTGGAGAAGCATTGGAAAAATTCCTCTCAAGGCTACAGCAGCTGAACGATGATAAGCCTCTCGGTGGTAGCTGGGAGAAACATTCAATTGGGAATGTTGTATGACAGGGACTATAGTCCTCCCCAACTTTTTTGCAATAATGGGTGAGAAAATGCTTTGAAAATTTACGCTAACGAACGCATTAGTAGCAGTTCTGCTGGGAACACGTTTTTGTTCTTTTTGAAGGTGCTTTATCTTTTGTGGCCAAAGGTAAATTTGTATTTTATCTAACTCGGTTTTGTATTTTTATGTTAATTGAAATCTTCTCTAAATCGTAATGTTTATGAATAAGGACAGATAGAAGCGAATATTTTCTGAAAGGAGTGTTTTTCGGGGTTTCGAAGGGCGTGGCCATAAAAAAAATTAGGGGCAAGTCCCGTTCCAGCCACTGCATTATGGGCTGGTGCCAGTGTGACCTGATTTAGCGTAATATTAGCATAATATTGGCTAAAAATCGTCATTAAGCATAAAATCTAGCATAATTTGGAATCTAGCATAACTCCGGCATAATTCTGATATTATTTAAAAGAATCATTGTTTCCATTGGAAACACTTTACACCAGCATCTGTGGATTCATTTAGGGGTAAATTGTGACTTTCCACCTTCAGGATTTTGTCAGTTGTTTTGAATGGTTGGCAGCCACATATTATCTGTGCAAAAATTTTTGTTTCCTTTGAACTTTCGTTGTTTTTTGAAACATGCGGCCAGAATTCAGCCAAATTTTTCTTCTTCGGCCAAATCAATTTGTGGCGGCCAAGGGGTTAGGACAAACTGCCAAAGTGGAGAAATTTGGCCATCAATCCATGAAACTAAATTGCCTTTTTGTTTATGAAGAATGAATACACTGGGTTATCGAAAAGGCCAAATTGCAACTCTGGCCACTTTTGATATTCTGAGCATGCATTAGCCTCTTTCTCGAGCAGGGTTGCCTTGATTTCCGGGTGAAAGAGTTTTCAGATAACGTCTTTGATACTTTTGCTGATTTCAGGCCAAACAAGACTTTTCAACGAGGATTTTATACATGCTTAGAAGAAATACTGGACTCATTCAAAGTTTGCTGTCTGCCATTATTGTCGTATAACCTGACAGTATGACCGTTGAAAGAAGTGTTTCATTATATATTCATAATTAAGAGAATCAACATTAAGAAATAAACTGTTCATTGCATGGAATGGCCTCCCAACATCAAAGTTTGACACATGGCCAGCCATACCAAGATTTTTTAATAAAAAAGATTGTCGTAAATCAAAGCCAACTATGGAAACTCACAAAAATAGAGAATTTATTCCTCAGTTTTTTTAATGGATTTACTGGGACTTTCATCAGACATACATTTTCACTTTTGGATAATATCTTGACTTCAAGTGTCAACACAAAGCTGTTTCATTTCATTTAAAATACGAAATGAATTTCTTTGAAGTATGGAATCATCAAAGCTTTCTAGAAAATACCCCTTATCTCCCGTTTTTGCTTGTTTATCCCGTCCCTTTTCAAAAATTGCCCCCCTACTTAAAATTTCTTTAAAAAGGCACTAATTCTAATTTTAGTCATTGAAAATGTACCCTTTTTGAGCAGCTGCCCCCGTCACTTCAAAATGCTTCCGGTGCCCCTGAAAAGGGCACAGAGATGTTATCGAGGCCCCTCGGGGAAAGAGGGAAAATCGGATCAAAAAATTCGGCAATTACGCCCCTTAGATTAGCTTAAAATTCCTTTTCAGAACGATTCCTTGGAGTAATTTCGACACGTTCAACGGTTGTCAATTATCCGACGAAAGCCTGAATTTTCCGATGGCATCGCTGATAAGGGGGCCTGAGCCCCCCCCCAAAAACCCCATAATTTCCGTGACGGAGTTGGTCAAGTTGAAGGTTTCCGCCACTTGTCTGCCTCTCCTACGCAAGGACTTAAGGTGGTAGCGTTTTTCTTGCCATTGAGTAATGTAGGGAAACCGGGAAACCGCACTCTTTCGGGGAGTTGTTTTCTAAAGATTCTACTGAAAGTAAGTAAAACCTTTTTTGGTACATACATTGATAAATTTTCATCATAATGATATATCGATGGAAACAATATTTCAGTTTTATCTTCTTATCATATCAATCCATCCTTCATACAATTTTAAACAATATGCAACACACATGGATATCTATGAACATATACAACATGGATATGTATCTAATGCTGCTATAGACACATTCTTTACAAAGGACTGTTTATGAGATTGGGAGTCCTATGATGACCAAGAATTGAGAAACCATATAGTAATAATGGTTTTCATGCATAAGTACAGCAAATCGAAAAATAACTTAGGCCAGATTGATCAGAGTCTTTTTCAAGATCATTTTCAAAATCTTTTGTTATGGGTGTTAAATTTTCACTTGGCCCCCCCCCCCCCCCCAACCTTTGTCGGAGCCCATGAATGAAATGACAATGGACATCGTTTTCAACAACCTTGTCCGCATTTAGGCATCTATCTCCTGTTCAATTGATAATAAAGATAGAGGAGCTCCATGCAAATTATAAGGCTTTATTTTTCATAGTGAGTTGTGTTAAATCTTTGTTTTTCTGAAAAGTAGCTCTCTAGCAATTGGCTACCAAGTTGGTATTTAAGAGATCTTTAAGAAATTTTCGATACTGAAATCAGCAAAGAACCAAGAAACACAGTATTAAATTTGAGCTTAGTTATATTTGAAGCCTGTATAATAACACAGATTGGTCAACTATACCAGTCTTGTGCTTGCGTTTTTCTGATTCGCCTATTTCGATCCACAACTGGGTATATTTTTCATTGTGTTCTTATGGTATGTTTTCTTTTGGACCCTTATTCTGACGTTTTATGCTCTGAGGAGTGTCAGATGAAAAAGCTGTATAATACCCTACCCATAGGTATTTCATGCAATGGTCAGTGTAGAAAAGAAAATCAAACTTGTTTCAGTGATAAACAAGAGTTGAAAACAGTTGTTTTTGTAATGTAATCCTAAAATTATCAAGGACCACAGAGGATACTACAGATTGAGAGAGCTAAAACCTTTTGAGGGGCAAAACAGGCTAAAAACCAAGAGCAGGCAATTTTCTATGGCCAATAGGTGCCTAAGTTGCTCAACTTTGGGGCTTGTAAAACAGGTGCAGATAAACTTTGTGTGTTTGAGAATCAGTTTTTTGCAAACTATGTGATAATTAATCCTTAAAACCCTTCGCAATGGACAACAAAAAAGGGAACTAAGTTGGAAACAAAACTGGGCCTCGGCATCACGTTTTTTAGAATGTCAGAACATACTTTGTGTTGAAGTTTTATTAACAATCGGCAGTGGCATGAAGAAACTCTCAGGCAATATGACTGTATTTCAGTATGATGTTTTTTAAAAAGTGTTTAAGATTTTTGGCTTCAGTTAGTCATAATTTCTATTTAGTTCAAAACTCCTGGTTTTAACGTTTCATATACAAAAAGCAAGATGCCTAAGAGTTATAAGTTGATTTGAAAAATAGAATAGCTTGTCAAAGAACGCTTAGAAAGTATTGTCCTCTATCATATCTTTAAGTAGTTTCCATTATTAAAAGATAGTTGTTGGCCCAAAGAAACAGGACTATTATTCAAGCTAGACAACACAGGAAATATGCATATATTATGCAATCAAAATGTATGCAAATTTGCAAAGATCCCCTCCCTGCTAAATTATCATTTAAACAATTTTTTACAATTGGCCATAATGACAGTAGCCGTTTGTATAACTCCCCTTCCCCCAACTTTGTTTATGTAATATTTAAATGTTTGCATACCCAATAGCCACATATCTATAATTTTATCCAGTTACAAACATTCTGACTCAAAAGAGCACAGGGTAGTGCTCAGTATAACTTTTCTAAAGTGCAAGCCCTCTCAGTTATTGGATATCAGGCACTAGAAATAATTTGCATTAGTCATAAGTCAAAGAACAAACATGGTTTGTCATAAATCTTGGGTTTCACACAAAATTATTAGTCATTAATCAGTTGGCAAAACAGTCTACTTGTTAGCTAGTAAAGACCCCTACTACACCCTCAACAGATAGTGAATCAATTAAAGTATTGCGCACTTGCTTGAATAAATTACAAGCTAACCAGGTTTGTAGCTGGAGTAGGCCTTCTGGCTGCTACATAGTAACTGCTGTCAATAAAACATTTTGCATAAGAAAAATGGAAAGCTTTTAGTAAGTTGCAAAATGTTTGCTTTTTCAATGCCATTTTTAAAAAAATATGTTCTTTTCAAGTTTTTCAATTTCAAGAATTTTTTTATCAAACTTTAGTCTTCGATGAATTTTAGGATTTGGAAAACTTTGCAATTAATTTTAATGTTGCTCAACATAAAGGTGAAGCTAAAATTTTTATGCAAACATGTTTTTGATAAAAGGTCAATTTTAGTTCAGTGCGAAGATTATTTGCCTTTTGAAAGTTTTCAAGTTTTTTGAAAAAAAATTTGAGGCAAAGGGCGCACCAGGGAATTCCCCGGTGTCCTGGTGGGCCAGTCCGCTTCTGTTCAAGCTGAATTTTAGAAATTTTGGAGGGTTGAAGCCTGGTTTTCACAGGTTTTAACAGGTTTTCAGAAAACAATATTACAGGAAAAAATGGCTAAAATACCTAGCAATTTCATTACACCTGACGTCAGTGCTAATTATCACCTGCAACACATATATGGAAATTCATCTTTTCAGTTTATATTAATGATATCTATAATACAATGGTAACTTCATGCAATGGGTCAATACTTGAGGACAACAAAAAGAAACTCAAAGACATGACATAGCCTTCACTGAGCTCCAGCCTCAACACAAAGCAGACACCTTTTGATGCCATTGGCAAGAGAAAAAAATGAAAGGCTGAAAAAAGTTGTACAAAAAATTCCTCCAACAAACCCAGGTAGATTCTAGATACCAGTTATAGACAGCATACTCCAAACCGTCACTTCAAATGGCAACTGATTTCCTCGATTTTGAATTTCTCTGATACTTTGGGATAAAAAAATGAATTAGGAAGCTGGGAACTTTGTCGGAAACTTGTGGGGGGGGATCAATTCAGTATGTAAACAGAAGAACTGTAGTCAGGCAGGGAGAAATGCAGCAGTTGTTGCAATTGAAATTTTAGATCAAAAATTCAAGATTTACAGAGAAACATAGCTTTTAAAAATTTGACCGGTTTTTCGAAACCTTTGCAACCGGTCTAGATCCGCACTTGATTCAAGCTGATAGTTTGATATGATCAACATGAATAGAACTTAGCAACATACACTACCAGGACAAAAGTATTGCAACACCTGTGAAGGAGATTAATGGGGGATTACATTAAAAGTTTTGTTGTTGTCTGATTAAGCTATTGTTTAATCAGCCAATGGCGCACAAATAAAACTGCAAATTCAATGAAGTGTTTATTCGAATATTCCATTTTCATTTTTAAAAATTTAAAATCAGCTATTCAAGTATTAATTAAACAAACATTTTGTGGAGGTGCTTCTGGCTCTCTGATAAGTGTGGGAAATTGCTTTGAAATTGATACACAAAATTTGTTAGTGAAATGCAGTGGGATACTCATTTATTCTCAAAAACATCTCTAAGTTAGTTCTTGTTTGAACCTTAGAGAACCTTGTGGATTTCAAATCAAGTCATTTTCATTGGCAACAAGAAATTCTTGCTTATTTTAAATTTAGGTCATTGTGATGGCCAAGGAAGGACTTAGAGTTTGCAGATTTTCAGGTAAATTTGAGTAAAAATGGCCTTGTAAGAGGGATGTATTCAGAGGTGGCGCTAGAAATCTTCCGACAGAGGGGCTGGAGCTTCCGATAGAGGGGGCTATAATGACGAAAATAAGCAGTTTTCGTACGTTATTTTGTCAAATTTGCTCCGACAATAACCTAAAATTTCCTCCGATGGGGGGGGGGGGGGGGGTAGATGCTACCGACAGAGGGGCTGTAGCCCCCCCTAGCCCTCCCCTGGCGCCACCACTGGATGTATTGCTGCAAAACTTCAATTTTTTGGATGCCATTTTCATTTGGGTGTTACAATAGTTTTGTCCTGGCAGTGTATATGAATGGAAATAGGATTCTAAAATATAAAACTAAATTATTTAATTGTTGTATGTCCATAATGTGTTGTACTTTTCAAGAAAATAAATTTTTCACATAGAGTGGCTGTTCCTGGTCTCTAGGCATAAGAACTGAGATTGAAATTCTAGATATATTGTGGCGAGAGTTTATTAACCGATTTAAAGGTATATGTTAGTTGAAGGTATGATCCCAGATAATAATGTCATTATTGAGAAAAGATAAAAAAAATATAGAGAGAGAGAGACAAGTGCTGACATGTATAATAATTCTTACTTTGAAGGAAAGTCTAAGTACCATAAATCCCCTAATAGGCCCCCATGCTCGAATTAGCCCCCACGCTCGAATTAGCCCCCGCACTCGAATAAGCCCCACGCTCGAATAAGCCCCCCTCTCTCAAATAAGCCTCTACCTAAAAAATCATTATTGCAAATAAGCCCCCCCCTTGAATAAACCCCCATGGGTGCTTATTCAAATAAGCCCCTACATAAAAATCCATTTTTGCAAATAAGCCCCCAGGGGCTTATTTGAGGATTTACGGTATTCTAAAAAGTTTTTGCAAGTTCATTTTAGTGGTATTTCGAAAGATTTAATGCAAGTTTGTTGCAATTCAATCCAATAACTCAAAACTTTCTGTGGATAGTTGGTAGAGCCAAGTCATTGTTCCATTTAGCATTTCTAGAATTCACCAACATAAAAATTAAAAAACTGCTGTTCTTCGACTTCATTTGTAACCTAGTGTATTTTCAATAGAGACTGATTAGGCAACCGTAACAGTTGTGTGCTTGCATTTCTTACTGCCCTTTTTTGATTCATCTGGTTTACATATTTCCTAGCTAGCTTAGAGCAATAATTGTAATGCATATTTTTCTGGAGCCGTCTCAGATAAGAAATCAACAGGAGAAGAAAATAATCAAAAGCCCATAACCAAATTTTAAGAAAAGAAGGAATTTCAGTAAAGATCTAAGGGTTGGGTTAGACCTAATGTCATTGTCATCTTGTTCTTTGGGGGTTTTCACTCAACACCCCATGTTATGTTGCCATGTTCCAAAACATCCTTTCCAAAAGTGCCAGAAAAATTTATGGTTGTATAAACTAGCCTTTTTAATCAAGACAATTCTCCATGTCGCACAACTTCTCAAAGTCCAGATGCAAAAGTAATTGAAAATGCTATGGTTTCTTTGGTTTTTTATGAAAGATTAAGCGAATCGCGATCCTTGGAAAGCCAAGCAATAATGAGTTGATAAAACCTTTGAGCTTTGTCAAGTATTCTTATCACTTATTTTGAAAATGTACACAGATAATTTCTTCACAGGCCCTGTGCTGTTCTTTTGACTCTTGAGTACCTCACCAAATATTTAAGTTATTCCATGAATAAAATGAATTAAATTTAATTTTAAAAGTGATGTAATTTACACTTTGGTTTATGATTAGCTGAAATTTTGAAGTGATTCCTATTGTCATTGTATAAATATAAGCAATAAACATTTCTTTTTGTTTTCATTAACTTGAATCAGCACTGCACAACATTTGCTTTTGTTTGATTTCTTTTGGGAGGTGAGTGCATATATAATAGCTTAAAAGTTTGGCTGGGAAGCAATCTATCAAAATCCAAACTGCTTTAAATCTTGCTCTTCTAATAATTATATGCTTTTCATGTCCTAAAGCTGATTCCTACAATCTTTAACATATGATTGAATTTTTTTTTAAATTTTTTGATACTAACCTCTAGTCAAGTGCTGATGATCACATAGCATATTAGATGGCTAGTCCTCTTGAAGCCTGAATCACATTGCCAGAAGGTGCAACATATAATGTTCTATATTAAGAATAATCATTGTTTATAATCTAATCAGTCAAATAATGACTAAAACTATAATTCCTTTCAGACTGTAAACTTCTTTGTTTTGTGAAATTTACACATCCAACTTGTGAAATACTACTGAGTAACTACTAAACACTCATCCCTGTTATTTCTTTTTGTGCTGCAGCTTTTCTCTGGCCCCTTTCTCTTGTATAAAACCCTATTTAGTGTAGGAGACTGAAATACTTTGTTAGATTTCCATTTAAAGGGATCTCTCTTCTTTATTTTTCATGACAAGGCTTGACTGCTAACATTGTTTACATAATTTCAGGATGGAAGAAGTAGTGAGCAATGCAGCACTTCAAGGAGATGGACAACCAGAAAATGTTGTAGTTAACTTGAGAAGAATTTTTGTTGATGAGTCACGTGATTTGAATTGTCCAAAAGATTGTGAAATGTCAACAGAACAGGCTACTGTTGACCTAAGTGATAAAACTAAAACAGAAAATGGTGTGAATCTTCCTAAAACCCAACATGGAGGTCTTGTTAAATGCGATAATACAGAAACCGTGAGTGCAGAAAGGAATCAAATGTTGAGAGATGAACCAATCAGTGAATCAGAGTTTCAACTGCTGTTTGTGAATCTAGATAATCTTGAAAACAAGAATCCGTATGTGAACCAGCATAATTTGGAAACGACTTTTGGTCCTGGTAATGGATTCCCTAAGACTCAAATAAATAGTGATGTGCCAGAGAGCAATAATCCTTCACTAAAAAGAGGTCGTGGAAGACCGAAAGGATCCACCAATAAAAGCACTGCAAAGAAGTTGAAAAAGAAAGAATCAAAGACAAAGCAGAAGCGATTTGTTTATCAACAAACCGAAATATTGCCGGACAGGTTGAAGAAGAAAGTGAAAGTCGAGTCGGATGTTGTCATTAACTTGACAAAGAGGATAATTGCACCCGTAATGGAGAAAACCTTCGAACTAAAGGAGAATGTTGACAAAAGCACCTGGAAGCTCCTAGATAAAAAGTCGATTGTCTGTGCTCTTTGTAATAAGCCAGGAAACTTTGCTGTTCTTGGCCCTCTCTTTGGTCCTTATAGACTGAGTGTGAATAGTGACCCGGGAAGACAAAAACAGCCACACAAAGATGAAAAGACCCTTTTTATTCGATTGCACAGAGACTGCAGTATATGGACCCCTGGAATCTGCATCATAGAATCAGAGCTGCGTGGCATAGCGGGTGCCATTTCGGAAGCTGCTAGAAAGGTCAGCCATTAAATTTGGAATGTTTTGCATAAAATTGCTATCTACCTGGATGATTAAGTTCAGTGAAAAGTGAATTTTGAATGTGCCTGTGAATTTTGATAACGACTCGATCCAAACCTATAACGTATTATATGTCACGTTTATCGTTCAGTTCTTTTTTATCAGTAACTTAGATATCTACATCAACTAATTGTTTTTTAGTATTTAAGTTTTGTTTCTAACAATGCTTATGTTTTTGTCTTTAAGTGCTTTTGAATAACCTTGATTCAATGTTTAATGGTAAATTCAAATGTTTGTTAATCATATCTTCAGTTTCCTGCTACGTGCTTGATTTACTTCTAACTAGACATTCTGCTAGTCTTATAATTCATTTCTAGATTAAATTAATTAGTAGCTTCTGTACTATTTAACTGTGAATGAACTTCATTTGGCTTTCAACAAAATTTCCCATGTAGACATTGTTCTGAGTCAAAAAAAATTGTTAGATATTATCTTTAGCTGAAGATTACTTCTCTTTATAATATCAGTAGTCTGCTTGCATTTTAAATTTAATTGCAACTACCAGGTGCATTTTAGTAATTTGACTGCTTTAGGAATGGCTTCATACGGAGTTTTATTCGTCTTTAGTAAATGTTTAATAAACATTCTTTTTCAGAAATGCAACATCTGTTCTGAAATTGGTGCATCTCTTGTCTGTCTCAATGGTGCTTGCACGAGATCATTTCATTACGTCTGTGCCAAGCAAACTGGTAAGCCGTCATTTTCAAATTTTGTATCGGAAAGATTAAGATAAAATCATCAGTCCGCTTATCAATTGGTCAATAGAAAAATAAATATAGACAGATGCAGTAGTATAGGATACTGAACTAAGAATTGTTGTTTATAAGATTCTTATTTAAAAAAATGACAAGAAACTTTCATTACCTTTGACATTGAATCTTCTAAGTACAAGATGTAGAATAATGATGTATAATGAGCATCTTCAGTAACAAACCGGTATCATTTCAGGATGCGCCTTCAATTCAGAAGATTTAACAATACGCTGTCCTAGCCATAAGTGATGCAACAACTTCACCTGGATAGCCTGAAATGTGCGTTTCAAGTACTGACTGCGAGAGGTTCCGTAGATGTATTATTGTCTCAAAGTTAACTGTGTACACCAAATTGAACTTTAAGCAATTTAGACAGAAGGTGTCTTTTCATAACGTCTTTCTCATAACTTGGAAGCTTTCAGTTTGCTGGTTAAGCGTGCCCATCATGTATATGCAAATTTATTGATCTAGCTATGTGTCACAAAAATGAAAGCTTTGTGTCCATTTTTGTAGTGGCACTGCAACTATGATGTTTCTGGATGAAGGTTTAACATGTGCTTAGTTTTAAAATACGAAGGAAAGATGAGAAAGATGGTTCTTGAATAGTATGCAACAATTGATCACCAGTCACTGGTCCAAATTAAATGTAGCGAACTTCTTTATTCTTGAAGCACGCTGGTCTTCCCATGTACCAGCACCATTTAACCCTAATGCATGATGCCTTTCAGGATGCCACTACCTTAAAATTGGGTATTAAAGCTTGAAAGTAGGATTTTGTTTGTCTTCCATCTTTTTCAAGGCTTTAAATTGGTCGTGTCTGCTTCTGCCGTGCCGTGTCTAATGAAAGCACTGACTGTCATTAAGCGAGGACACCACTTGAAATAGTACAGAATATGCATGTTTATTCAGAAGTGTCTATGCCTTAATCAAATCAAAGGGATTTTTTAGACAAGTGATGTCAGAATTGACTGGATACCTTTCAATGAGCATTGCTATGGAGATGTTGTCTCTGTACGAAGAAGAGTGAATATTGACGAAATTTATTCAACAGTTTTCCAAAATGCCGTTTGTTTGAGTTCAAGCGCCAGTGAGTCGAGTATTTTCCAGCAGTAAAGTGAACTATGATTACACATCTCTACTGAAAGTATGGTTAGTAAGAAGCGCATAGCTTCGTTTCAAGTAAGGCTGTCATTTACAACAGTATGTAAGCGAATGTGAATGTTCAAGCATGGTGTGGGCTCTATGAATGCAATCATTTTTGACAGCAATTAACCTACTGAATCAATTCAATAATAGGGTGGGAATGATTGCCGTTAAATGCTATAAATGCAAGCGTTTCTTTCTAATTTATAATTTGATCGATTAAATGCAAGCACCTGTTCTCATTTTCAAGTTGCTCCATCCAGGTCTTGGCTTGGAGACGGGGGGCTTCATTGGAATCTTTTCCTATATCCTGGATATACCTGTTTATAAGCTGCTTCTTGCTGGTTTTAATAACCATGAACAATTTTTATTTCTAGCCTTTATAGACTTCTGTACAGCCGCCTCGAGAAGCCATTGGGGGTGTCTATTTGCTCACAGAGCATTTTCTCATTAGTAGCAAAAGATGCATTGGTTCTTGCTTCATCTGGTCAGGTTTAGTGAAGAAATGTGTGGTCATTATAAGCCTTTTTTCTGACAGTTTTTTTTTAAATGATTGCACTTCATAGGTCTGCTTTACCCCCGTGACACCTGCTTCGCGTTCTATGAATAATTTTATGGCTCAGACAATTCAAATCTTTAACCATACCCTAAAGCTTTTAGAATTATGGCTGAGATGTCATGAAAATTTGGAAACATTAACCTTACGCTCAAGCTTAGTGCTAATTTAGCCTACTAAGCGAGCAGGTATCAAGCGAAAGTCAGCCTGTCCGATCATATCATTTTGTCAACATTTTGCTTTTTATATCCATGGAAACGTGCATTCGCAATATGGTCATACGATGAGTTACGACGATGGAAGAATGCTGCATTCCTCGTAATTCTGTGCTATTTAGTGAGAGTATTGGCAAATGGCATCCAAAAGGACTATCGTCATCAAGTTATGCCTTTTCCTTCACATCTTGGAAGTTCTCTTGGGAATTGTCTTGACAGTATTTTCATTTTTGTTGGAAAATGCTGCTGACGTGAGTTTGGCTGAAACAGCCAGCTGGCTCGGTATACCAGTGAGTTTCTTAAATGCTTAAATGAGTTCGATTACTTATTCTCAGTTGAAATGGAGTTTTCGTTTATACTGGCCGGAAATGCAAAACTTAAACTGTTTTGTTTTCATTATCCTTAATCAGTGATTAGCAAATGAGCATCTGTTGTGCATCTTCTATTGTACTAGCTAATAGTTTCAAATTTCTTAATATATGGAGTTTCTAAATGCCAGTTTATGTTCTTAAATTTACTGTTATTAGCTTGTATAGTCCCATTCCTTTGCCGTACGTGGAGGAATTTGATGCCGACTGCACCTTTTAAAGACATCTACAATTTTTTTTGATCACATCTAAAGTCATGAAAATATTTGAAAAATACGGTCATCATCGCAGGATGCAAAGAAAATTCAAGTATCAAGTTCTAAAAATATATGTTTTCAATTCGAATTTGAGTTATGCAGAAATATTACTGCGCATAAAAAATGACAATGTGAAAGAACATGAAAGATGTGGAAGATGTGAAAGGAGTGTCAATTGAATCTAAATGATTCATCATTCGACAGTCATGATCATGATTTATCTACTAGGATAAGTTGCTAAATCCAGGAACGAAAGGAATAAGTGGGCGCCTATAGTGTCAAGTCTTGTTTCTATCCATCAAAAGGGCACCTGATGGTGCTTTATTGCATATTATTCAAGTAGTGGATTGGGACCCAAGTGCATCTGAAGTAGCCATTGCATAAACTCTACTATAATTCGCCGTTGATTTCATCACCAGATTTGATTAATCTTTGCTATTGATCAGCAGCAGCCTTTTATCAAACGCTGTATTTGATTACTAACTGATTTTGTTTTACCGCTACTGCCTAGCAATAGAATTAATTTTCATGCCGCTGTTGCAAACAGAAATGTGCAAATCTTCTTTATTGTTTAGAAATGCAGTCATTTTAAAAGCGATGTCTGCAAGTTTTACTGATGTTGTTTTCTTCAAAATTTGTACATTCCTATTACCAAAACCTATGTGGATATTCGAGCCAATAATGTCAATCATGTAATTTGATTTTCTTGAACCTAAAAACATATGTCAACACCTCCCACCAAAGCACATTTAAACGTTCCTTTTTCATTTTATGATATTAAGTTTTGATGAACACAAATTCGAATTCCTCCTTCTTTGGTATGAACATATATCTTCTGAGACTATTACAAGAAAAGTGGTAATAACACCAACACAGATGGGTTCACTCTCAACCCAACTAGAATAGGATCATAATTTGAAGAATACAGAGCAGGAAATTTTCAGGAAAAAAGCTGCTAATCAAATAGGTACCATCGACAGAATATGTCGAATAATTATTGATAAGACATAAAGTTAGCACGATATTGTCACCTTTACTGGATGTTATTTCAAAACACAACAGCGTGAATGAATTTCAAAGGTGTCTTATGCTCAGGGTGCAATGGCTACTGATTGAGATTCTTATAATTGACAGAATATGTAATATCTATTGGTAAAACATGAAGAGAGCAAGATGATATTGTAGCACTTTCTTGAGATGATTTAGAAGGAAATATAGCGACGTGGATAAATTCTTTAAGTGGCTTTTTCTCAGGTGCAATGGCTACTGATTGAGACCTAAAAATTCACAATTACGTTGCATTTTCATTTAAAAGACACGAAGAGAGCAAGATATTGTAACATCTTCTTGAGATGATTTAGGAAGAAGCATAGCGTCGTGAATGGATTCTTTAAGTGGCTTTTGCTCAGGATGCAATGGCTACTGACTGAAATCTTACAATACGAACATTGCATATTTAATTGTAACTATTGTAACTTTTACTTGAGACGATTTCAGGAGATGAATCTTAAAATTTCTAGTAGTTTGAACACCTGTAATTGATTAATTAATTTTGCTTCAACAGCTGTGATTCAGATTTGAGTTGCGTCATAATTTCGGTTTTGCGAATGCGATTTATGTTTAGTAAAATTTATGACTTGTGCAAAATTGTAGTGGCTGGAGTATTAATGGTTTTAGAAATGCAACCACTGTGAGTTAAGTGTCGTGCATAAGGATAATTCGATGAGTAACTGAACATTGCCGCTCACAGTAAAATGCTAAGATTCTTTGCGTAAAGTAATTTCAGCTTAAAATTGAACGAAAACTGCACCTGTTACAGATGTATTCATTGCACCGCAAGGTCAAAAATTAACCATGATTTTGACATCTCTTAATGGACTTTGATAAAATTTTTACGTGGAATGCATTTTGAAGTCTATTTGAGGCTCTATAAAATCGATCTCGTACTTGACTTGGTGATCATCGCGAAAAGAGAGTACACAATAAACCGGTTGTCGTAAACTCACGGTTTTCCAATAGTTTGGTGCTAGGAATGTTTCTACATCATACTGTTGCTAAATCAATACTTCTTACGTGAAATATATACTTTGCCAAACCCGTTTTTAACATAATGTTTCTATCCAAGCTATTTCAACTCTTAAGGGATGTGTCATAAAGCATCTACTACAGGGTGATGGAGGATATAGGTCGGGGCCACCAAAACTTTTCACAATAGGCCACAAAAAATGTTTGCAAAATTTTGATTGGTCACAAAAACGTTTTGAGCAACTCGAACAAAAATGTTTAGAATTATATGATGCTGTCATTGACTGCAAAAGAAATGTTCAAATTGTTGTAAACAGTCAGAATCTGAAGTTGAACTTTAACAACTACTTGAACTTTCCTGGATTGCCTTTCTCTGAAGACATGAAAATAATGTTCTCTGTTTACTTTTGTCCTTCTCCTCTTTTGCCTTCTTCCTCTCCATATGCAAAACTGATCCACTTGCTTTCAGAACTCCTTGGTTGTCCAATAGCCTTTTCACAAACCCTTCTGCTCTCTTGTGGAAATGGTTACTTTCCAACGAATGCTTAACTGCATTAAGGTGAAACCATTTCTGAGAGTCTTCTTTTTCCTTGTTTCACTCTTCTTCTTGTTTTCTGCTTGCCTAGTCTTTCTGCGCTTTGTTTCTGAGCTCTTTGCAATCGATTCAGGGAAGTTCCTTTTCAAGGTAAGGGCATTGTGATTCGTGCAACAGTCAGTAACGATGATGACAGTGAATAGGGAGATGATGACAGTGATGGTAAAAGCATCTTCATAAAAACAAAAGTGGTCGTGTCTACAACAGAGTACCACAAAAAGTTCGTTTCATTAAGATACATATTTAGTTACAATAGACCAGCGTAAATTAGTGTAAATATTGGTTTTCAAAATATTTATGGCAACAATTTTAATGTCATGATGAAAACATGCAAACAAAATGATAACTAAATCTACCACGCTGAAAAATAAAACACGAAGTTTTGACATTGGCTACGAAAAACATTTGCCTTTTCACAATAGGCCATGGATTTTTCTCTCCCTTTTTATAGGGGCTGTGAAAATTTTTGGATAAAGCCACATACCCTCAGCCCTCCTGTCATAGATACTTTATGACACGTCCCAAATGTAACTGAAAAACTAACCCAAGTTATCCAGTTCAAACACTAGATGTTTTCTTCCCTTCTGATTTAGAGCCTGCAGAATTTTCTCTTTTAAATATTAAATGTATATTTATTGTATATAATTTGTAACGCAATTACTTTATTCTACAGTGTGCACTATTTGGCCTCGTTGGAATAGTCATCATTGTTTTAAACAAATTAAAGGAAGAGGTGGGATTATTGTTTTTTCATTTCACAATTGCGGTTGCTTGTAAATAACCCGCAGACAGGGCATTTTTTAACATATTCAGTGTCGGGGGAATTGCCCCACCAGGCCCGACGATTCCCCTACCACTGACGAGCAAAATGCTACTTTTACCCTCAAATGTCAAAGCAACTGTGAGGCCTTTTAAAAAGAGCTAACATGAAAATATGTTCTGGCAAAAAGAAACATAATATTCTCTTTTTTATCATCATAAAACAACCAATCTAGCCCTTCAAACAAGCCAGGATGTGTAGCGTAAGCGAGGTATTTATACCCCACAAACTTTCTGGTGGTAAGCTTGAGTTTTTTTGAAAAATGCCCCACCACTAAAAAATTCTTAAAAAATGTCCTGCCATCAGACATCGATTGATGCTCAAGTGTCGAAGTGTCTTTTGCTTTGGCATGAAGCATTTGTTATCTTGTTTGAAGTTTTTTAATGTTATATCTAAATCTTTAATTTTATTAGATAAATTAAATAAAATTAGATAGCAATGTTGTTGTTTTTATTTTGAGCGGTGTTATGTATGTTAAACAATTTCACCCTTTACTTTGCAGCTCGTTTTTGTATTAGTCTTTCATGGACTTGTCATTACCCTTTCCATCATATGTTTGATTCTTGTTGCTCCGAAAGTCGTCAGATGGGAACCAGTTTCAAGCTATCAAACATCGGGCAAATGTCATCAGTTAAAAGGAAGCTGCAATTGTACTGTGCCCTTACCAACTACAGGTTAGTTGAATTGCGTTGCTTCATATTTGAATGCAATTTCAAAATTTACGGAGCAGCCCAAAAAAAATGTTTCATTTTTTTTATTCAAACTTTATCATATTGATGGAGTTGAATTTTTTGCAGTGTATAAGTGCGTTGATTTAGCCGGCATTTACGATTTGGCCCTGATCATTGCTGTCATTGTTGGACTGTGCTTAGCGATTGGTGTCTTGGCCGCATACTTTGACTTTCTTATCATCAGCAAATACGTTCCAAAGGTAGGAGTTACTTTCCAGTTTTAGCGTAATAAAACATATATAAAAAAGAAACACAATGTATGACATGAAATTTAAGTCTGAGCTGAAATATAAGAAAAATTCGTAAAATGAAAGTAAAAATAGTTGGTCTAAGCTACATAACGATATAAGAGCTTATGTATAAGAGTTGCCAAGCAGTTATGACCAATGAATTGCCAAGTAGCTTTAGATTTTCGAAGTAGATGTAGCGGTATAAATGACATAAAATGCTCAGCGATGAAGCAATAGTCTTCTGTGATATATAGCTACACAAAAAGTTTTTGTTAGCTCTGCTCTTTGCCTTATAAAAATTCTTCTTGTTACTACTTAATAAAGAACCATGTATAACTTCCACATTCATTACAGTGCTTGGCTCTGTCTTATTATCTTTTAGGATAATCATATGCAAAATTCGAATCAGACAAAGAAAGGAGTTTACGACCAAGAACACCTTGTAGATTTATCTGAAGATATTGGACGTGAGTGTTATCTTAACATATTATTCATGCTAATGTCTCCATGACGAGACAGTGGATATGTTTTGACAAACAAGGTGTCTGGTAAATTGCACCTAGAAATTGAAATCGAAAGTGAAATCAGGTTTATTGCTTTTTCTTCAGATATCCATAGCGTTCTGCACGTCAGTGCTTTCCTTGTTAAAGAAGTTTAGATGGTAGAGCGAAAAAAAATTGGCTAATATGCAAAATCATATGCACAGGGCTCCCGGAGCTGGGGGGGGGGGGGGCACGGGGACACAAGCCCCTCTGATTAAAAAAAAATCTAAAAATGCCCTTCTTAAAAAATATTTGTTGTGTATTATTTTCACAACAACGTGTTTTGTCTGTGATTCTCAAATTCTCAAAAGCGCAAACGTCTGTGATTCTCAATTTCAAACAACATCTACTGCGAAGGAGACTGTCTCTTTGGCGGGAAAATTTCTTCAGTATAGGTCGACCAGCGTACACAGTGTCTTCAGTATATACACAGTGTCTTAGCTGTTTTGTTTTTGTCTTGCTAACTTTAAAAAAAATCCCCTTGTAGAAAATGCTTGCTTATTTCCACTAATTATTTACAAACAGTCTTTTTCAAAGAAGATATTAATTACTATAAAGATAGATATGATTAGCATTAAGATAATAAAAAACCAAGCTAACCATGTCAGAAATACCAAATATCATTACAGAAAATAAAATACTAAGAAAATTAACAAAAAAGGGTTCCCATTCAAGAAGAACTGCTACTACGTAAGATCCGTATGGATAAACTATCCAAATATTTTCTAACCTACTATTGCAAGAAAGTGGGGGGGGGGGACTATAGCCCTTGCTAGCCCAATGGCTGCGCGGTGCCTGAAAGAGATAGTAACTGAAACTTCACCTTAAAAGAGAAGAGACTGAATGTTCGCTTTGGAAAGGATAGAGACTGAAAGTTCGCTTTGAAAAAGATAGATTGAAAATACGAGAATTCCATTCATTTCTGAACATTATATTTTCGGTTCAACTTGTAAGTTTTATTACTATAGTATGTATGATTGCATTAACGTGAATTCATTTTTTTTCTTTAGTATGTTATAATTGATCTGATTATTTGTCGAATATAATGCACCTTTCACAAAAATCGGGGAAGGGTGTGTGCCTGCCGCTCAATCGGAGCTACCCCAAGTTACAATAAAAATTAAAAAGAAAATTAAGTACAACGTATTTTAAAGAAAAGATGTATCAAAAAAGAGGAAAGACTCTTCATACCACCTTAATGAAAATAGTGAAGTTTCGCCCCTGCTTTCGACATTAGTTGTCTTTTCACAAATTTCCCTTTGAGTGAGACCATCAAAATATGTGCCGATGCTTTGTACCGGAGCGAACTTAATAGCCCACCATTCCCAGAGGAAGTATTCCTTGAACTGATGGAAACTGCAACACGTCCAGTTGAATTCAGTTTTAACAATAAAATGTACCAACAAAAAGATGGTGTCGCTATGGGTAGCCCTCTGGGACCTGCCTTGGCTAATATCTTTGTTGGCTTTCACGAAGAGCGTTTGTTCGACTACAACCAAAAGCCAGGTGTCAGTTTTCGGTATGTGAATGACACATATGCCATTTTCAAAACAGAGGCTGAGTGTGACATTTTTCTCAAAACACCTTAATAGCCTAAAAGGGAGAAAATGATTCCTTGCCATTTTTAGATGTTTTGGTCGAAAAGTCTATCGCTGGATTTCTTACCAATGTATATCGCAAGCCTACTTTTACCGGTCAGTACATACGCTGGAATTCATTTTGCCCAAAACAACGCAAAGCCAACCCAGACCTACCAAGTCACACGCATTTTGCGTGAGACACACGCATTTTGGTCATTTCTCACGCTCACATGCATCGAAGCAAGATTCTCACGCATTTTGCAACAAACTTCTTGGCTGATTTAATTTATTCAATTTTTATTCCAAATCCTAGCAAAATCTCTCCTTTTAACAAGGCATGTTGGCACGATAACAGCAACTAGATAATAAGATGACTAGATAACAGCGAATTTGTCCAGGTTAAGTGATGTTACATTCATTGGCAAGCCTACACGAATAGCAGGTTAGCTGCGACTATTTGGGATATCAGTTACACTGTCGCGCTCCGCTTGCTCGCACGTAAATTCCTTCCCCTGCATTCCAGGTCCACAGTACTGTGTACTTTTGCAATTATTTGCGCAGCGCAGTGCACCAGATTAATTTAATTCATGATTATGTACTGTTATACATTCTTTCTCAATAAAAACAGAATAAAATGGCGAAAAACAAAGCCCCCTCGATCCCCCTGCCACTTCTGCGGTCCCTGCTAAAAAAGGTGTGTCGGAAGAACTAGAGGGCGTGGCAAAGGAAAAGTTTTTGGGGCTACGCCCTGTGACCCTGCTTTGCTTTGCTTGTGTGGTGGACAGGAATCGTTCTACAAGACCCCACCCATGACGATCCTTCCTTTTCAAAAAACTCACTTTCATTTTCAAAACTGAAACTTGACAGGTCTGCCAACCTTGTCAAAACTTTAGTACATAGGGCACTGATGATCTGCTCGAAATCTAAACTGCACGCTGAACTGGAAAAACGTAAAACAATCTTTTTGGACAACGGTTATCCAGAAGATGTCATTTTATCTTATACTAAAGAAAAGATCGCAAGTTATACGAACAAAAAAGCTGCG
>NW_027019762.1:349146-445546 GCF_013076305.1 Rhopilema esculentum
ATTGTGTAGACAGAAGGGGTTCTTGGGCTCCAGTGGGGATTTTTCTATATGCACGCAGCACTGATTGGTCAATTATACCGGTCTTGTGCTTGCGTTTTTCTGATTGGCCTATTTCGATCCACAACTGGGTATGTACTTTTCATCGTGTTCTTTCGGACCTTCATTCTGACGTTCTATGCTCTGAGGAGTGTCCGACGAAAAAGCTTTTAGTTAATATGTTGTGAAATGTTTGCTTTTTTCAGAGCCATTTTCAAGTAGCAAAGTTATTTCTAGCTATGTGCAATGTTTATTACTTCTATTAAATTTCTAAACTACCATGAAAGCTGTACCAATTTTGCAGGGCCGCCGGACGCAGAATTGAACAGGGGGAGGAGGGGGGCAAAACGAATAAAAAGGGCAAGAATATCTTTTTTTTCGAAACATTAGTAAGTGTCAAAAATGGTACAGATTTCATTGTAATTCAGAAAATGACACACGTTGGACATAGTGAGAATTGTCTTTGCTGAAAGTGGACATTGCCCCGGGTAAGAAGCGAGCACACATCCTTCTTTTATACCTGTGGCAGGCGAATTATTCTCAACAAATGTTCAGATTTATTGCAACATACCAACAAATCTAACCCAAAATATGAACTGAATGGAATTTTTGAATTCCTAGTCTTTATATACTTCATTGCCAATTTCAATCCCTGTCCCTTTAAAAGCAAAGTTTCAGTCTCTATGATTTATTGAAAGTCCAGTCGAAGAATCATTTTAATTTTTTACTTATATATTTAAGCAATTTAACCCCCCCCCTCCTTGGTATTTGCCCCTTCCCATCGTCACTTAAACACATAATTTGCTCGCCTCCGTGGAATATTTTTTAAAGGCTACAAAATTTTAAGTTTAAGGCATCTTCACGCAATCTGCTGAAAGTGCGAGCACATTCTTCACTGCCATAAAAAAAATTTTGCACCATTGATTAGGTTTATCTCATCAGTCTTATGAACGAAACAAGTTTTAAACTCTCCTTAGACTTGATCCCGGTGGGCTCAGTCAGTTGGCCAAACGTATTACATCTGATTTCCGAAAAACTCCGAGAAAGGAAGGTCTGAAAGCTAGAATTCTGGGGCATAGAATCTGCTTTTTTAATCAGTCAGAGGAAACACAAAAGGGCAGGAATTTACTGATATGATGTTACAGATAATTTTTTAGGTAAATCAGTGGCATTAAGAAAGTACAACAAATTTAGCATCTAGTCTTGAATATTGTTTCAATCCTGGGTAAGAAACTTAAGTCTTTGTTTAAGTCTTTGCTAGCATGTACTCATTGCAGGGACACAACCTTTTTATGTCCTCATAGAAAAACTTTAACACGATGTTGTGAAGTAGGCAATATGTTGTAGTTATAGTTTTACAGCTGTCTGATTTTGTTAATACATATCAGGAACCATAAGGGATTGTTGCTAAAATTATATTTAGTGAACTCTGCTTTTCAACTTGCCTAAACATAAGTTTAAGAAAAAGAATGGTTCTAACATGAATTGATATAAAAAATTCTTGCTCAAGCTTGACTATTCTCAGTGAAAAGAGTTAGACAATTTTGGCAAAGGCACAGAATAGGGCACATTTCAATCAACCCAGAATCAGAGATAGGGGTCCAGTTTCTACTTTTAGGAACACACACGATATACATTGGACCAACTGACTGTGCCCGCCGGGGACTTGATGCGGAACTCTCACTAATGCGTTTGTTGCTGAAGACATACTACGGAAATTTTCTCGTAAAAATAGCAGTCTCTTTTGCAGTTGATATCATACATTACAGGAGCTTGAGTTTTTTTGCATCAAGACCAAGTAAAGATTCAAGGAAATTCCAGTGAATGGTCCTCCAACAACGCCCAGAGTTATGTTATTTTACTTAGTTTCTAAAGGCAGAATATCTGGCATTGAAAAAATTGATTTATCGAAAAAGGGCATTTGTTTATACCTTTTTCAAACAGGGTGCATGTGCCCCCGTGGCCTCCTGCTCCGGCGGCCCTGTTTTGGCAATATAAAATGTTACGCAAAAATAGATGTTTATGCCCTTTTTATTCATTTTGCCACCCCTCCCCCCTCCCCCCCCGGTTCCAACCTTCATCCGGCGGCCCTGATGCAAAAATGTACAATGAAAAAAATTCAAACAGTTAACATGAAGTAACTAATCGCCTTCAAGGTACCCTTTCAGCCTTGAATTACAGTTAATCTTGCAGAGAAGAACCTTTTATTCTAAGAACTATTAGCTGCGAATGCGCGACCAGTCTCTCAGTAGTTCAACTGAGTCGAACTACTCAGCAAATGGTTGTGCATTCGCAGCGAAGGAAAAAGTTCAAAATGTCCATTTGCTCAGTCGCGCGACCAGAGCGAATCAAGTGAAAACCGACCTTTAAAGTCTCATTCAAACGACACCTATTTAACGATTTAGGGTGTCAGTTGTTGATACAAGAAGTATTTTAGTGCAAAATTCAGATGAGGTTTCTATAACAGATCGAAAAGATCGAAAAAACAGATCGAACTGCGGTGGAGAGACGCAGCGATGGATTTCGCTCGTGAACTGTTTACAACGCATGCGTAGATATTCGTCGCTTCGCATCGTTCGGGCAGATTGACCTAGTGGAAAAACAGTTCTAAATTAAAGAATTAAAAGGGTAGATATAGGAAACTGGTGAAGTTCTAAAAAGTAATGGTAACGGTTAATCCTGTATTTGTTATCGAGCGTTGGGGAATGCGCTGTTAGGGTGCATCGTCCTGAGCCACGGCATTGTGTGGTAGGATGGCCAGTTCCTTTCCACGCCGCTTTTACCTCCCTAGTATAGTTCTACTTGATAAGATTCTCTGTAATAAGGATTCTTTTTAGATTGCTCGAAGACTTCATTGGCTAAAAGTCTAGAAACATGTTCACATGATAACCGGGAAGGAGAAATAACATGCCGAAATCACTTTGATTTAGAAAGGTCCTTTTTAAAAAACGGCTTTTCCTATTCTTTGAGTGTTCTTGAACAGTGTGGCTCTGTTTGATTCTATATTTGTAAGTATGCAAAGAGATCTGATCCATTTTTAGCTGTCAGTAGAAAGGTTTTAATATAGAAAGAGGGGTAATAATTTCAATTCTTGATGAGAAATGGGCAATTTCAAGGTATCCTCAACTGGCTGTGCTCCTCTACTTTCTTAATGAATTATACGTCCCTGCGTAGCAGTATATTGATACAACCATTCTACGACTCAGAAACTATCAAGTGAAGGATCCGATTTTTTTCTGTTATCAATGCCACTAACCGCATATTGAAGACAAAACCTGTCGTCCCTAGACCGCCATTCATTATACTTAGAGATAAGATGTTTTGTATTGAATCAGAAAATCACTTTATCTCCAACTGCTTGATACTACAGAGATGCAACCGTTGTCCAATGACTGTTCAGTGGGACTTCACTTAGAAATTAGACAGTGCCATTAACGTAAATCATCAAAGTAGCTACTTTCTCTTGTTTCTCGTTTCCAAATGGATATTTCACATTGGTTTGTATTTCACAGGAGATTTTGAATTTTACTTATACTTGTTTTATAGTATACTTTTATTGCTAGTGATTCGTCAGCAGATGAATTTTAAGACCTTCCACACCCCATGAAATGTAAGAAGAACCTGAATTATTACGATGTATCACCTCTTGTGCCTTCGAAAGTAGAAAATACCCAGTTCATCATTTAAAAGGAAATTCTTATTTTATGCAGATATTGGACCTCTTAACACGCCAGACCTAGTGCCGAAATTGGATGACGAGATTCCCTCGAGAGTCATCTCAGTAGAATGGAACAGATGGTATGTACGTTGAATCAGTGTCCAATCGATTCGAAGTATTTACTGACAATGAGACCAATTTTCTTGCAATGTTAAATTAAGATATTTTCGCCATCATATTCGAGCTGGCTTACGTTATGGTAGCCAAAATTTCTAGAGCTAAAAAAGAAGCTAAGCCAAAATTTCTCAAGGTTTTTATCAAAACTTTTAACTTTTGACGGTAGGGAGAGTTTTACAAGTCGTCTAGATATGCAATTTTGCTTCTGGGACGGTTTCAGCAAAGTTGTTTTTGTCCAAAGTTTTTGGTCTATTTTATGAATAACTTTATCGAATCGCAGAAATCGGTAAGTGCAAAATTCTGCAAGAATTTGCCAGGACAAGCTATTTCAGATACTAACCAGCCCACGTGATGAAAATATTCGTCTTGAATACAGCTTGTTTTACACAGAGTTTCGTAAACAGCATGATATGATTTTGTCAACAATTCGCCGGGTCTTCTTGTCAGCATGAATATTAAATGTGCTTTAATATTTATCGTACGATATCTCAAGAAGCAGGTTGTTGAATAGAGAATGCTTGCCTAGTATTGAAACTGAATCTGAACCAGCAGGAATAGTGGGATACCTGCAAATAACATCCAGAGGAGACAACCAAGGATTGCGTTCGGGAGAAAATTCTGGCCATAGCCACAATGTTTTATGCATTTGCACAAAAGAATAAGGCCGAGAAGCCTACAAAGAAACAAGACAGATATTTCCATGACAATCATTGTTATGATCAGCATAAATTTGACTATAAGTCGGAATATTTGGAAGAAGAAAATCCCGAGGAATCAATAGATGGAAATGGTGAAAATAGTGTGCAAGGGTAAATTTGCAAATGTCAGAATTTTTCGTCAAGCCTGTTAAATTTTTCCCAAAATAAGTGACCAAGAAATTATCTTTTCGCTAATTAATTTCAAGGTTTTCTTCATCTTTGAGCTTATGTTAATTGTAAGCATGGAAACACATCTCATGTAAAATTGTAAACTTTTATTTTGTTGCCTAAGTAACCGACTGGGAGTATTTGTATCTTAGGTCCATTGGAATTTCTAAAATGTTAAGGAACTGATGTTGGGAAGAGTGTTCTTTTTGCAACTGCGAGCGCTATTTTATCGTTTGTTAACTCTATTGCTCAGCCTGCAGAAAGCGTGAATATTTACTGATATATTGCCTAGCCGATGGTGAACATTGATCAGTTACCGCTGCAGTGAAGCACTTTCCATTGCTGCAGCTAACGCAGCGATTTAATTTGTCTGTACATCTATTTACACATACAATTATGTATAGAGATTATCGCAGATTCGATTCAAATAGATTTAAACGAGTGCTCAAGAAAAGTCTTTATATTATGAATAGTGTCGAAACTGAGTATCCTGCAGACGGATTGTTAGGTCTGGTAGAAATTGCCATCAGAAAATACAGTATAAAACAGTATTCTTATCCTAGAATAAACCTCATAACGGAGAGTGTACAACAAATCCTCAAAATTTCAGTTCCAGCTAGTTACAACTGAAAATGTTTTGCATAAACAACAAGAACTATAGCAAAGTAAGGCATCCCCGACTGACAATATCGATAACATGATTCTAAAGGAAGATTCTGATATTTTCTCTTATACAATACAAAAACCCTTCAACCAATCCATAAATAACGAAACGTTTCCTTTTGAATTAAAGGATGGTAATGTTACGTCTGTGTTTAAGAAACTACATTTATTGCAGAAAGGAAGCTATCGACCAATAACAGTTCTAGCTCAAATATCAAAAGTTAATGAGCGTATGATAAAAGCCAATTTGGCCTTTCTCAGATCTCTTATGAAAAAAGGTAAGCTGGAGCGGTTTCAACGGACCTTTTCAAGGCTTTTGACTGCCGCAATCAAGAACTCTTGATAGCAAAACTCTTGGCATATGGATTCAGCAAAGGCGCTCTTAATCTAATACACAGCTACTTGTATGAAAGGTGACAAAAAGTAGAAGTAAAAAGCTCTTCAGTACCTGGAAAAATACTTCATTGGACGTTCCACAAGGCTCAGTGCTAGGCCCGCTGCTCTTCAATATTTACATTAACGACATTTTTACTACTATACTACTATCGTCCCATGTGGATCCGATCTGGACGTAGTATTAGAATCGCTCGAAAGAGACGCTTGCTTGTTATCGCATGAAAATGAACGGTAAATGAATGGTTTGAGAATAATTACATGAAAATGAACGAAGAAAAATTTCATCTTCTAATTTTTGGGAAAAAGGATAAAGAGGACTCTGTAAACATCTGTGGGTCTGTGATAAAAGAGAGCACCGAAGAAAAACTTTTTGGAGTAACCTTAGACAAAAGGCTAAGCTTCCTATTTGATGTTGATAACCTCTGCATAAAAGCCAGTAGAAAACTTAATGTTCTAAAACGCATATCAACATTTATGGATGCACCTCAGCTAGTTCTAACAATGACATCATTATAATGCCTCATTTTAGTTATTCACAAGATTCATGAACGTGCACTTCAAATCATATGCAAAGATAGCTCCTCCAATTATGTTCAATTGTTAACAAAAACAAAATCAGTGTCTATTTACCAGAGAAATTTACAGCTGCTCTTGTTCGAGATATATCAAACTGTCAGTAACCTGAATCGAATAGCATTATAGACGATGTTTTTGTGACTAGTAATCTAAAATATGAATTTCGAGCAAACAGCAACATTATCTTTGCCTAGTGCAAAAAACATATGGCACAGAGACCATTGAATTTATTGGTCAAAAAATATAGCAAAAGCTACCTACTGAAATTAAAGATTGTGCAAAACGTAAAATGTACATTTAGGTAGGCTTTTTATAAATAATTACTTTTTATAAACAATCATTTTTATCGTAAAAAGCTGGCACAATACCACCTTTTAACCTGATGTTTACATCTTCTGCAGCAGTGAGGCAGAAGTGCCCTTGGAAGAGGTAATGCAAGAAGTTGAGAGATATTCAATGGGTAGTGCAGCCTCACTTCCAGTCTGTCATTCTGCTGGTGACCCTAAACCTGAGCAATTAGACAAAAAATCTCGGCCTTCTTCGATGCCTAACTCTGTCACTGGCAGCAAGCAAAGCATTCGTTCCAGGAAAGGTAAGCATTTGCCCCAACATAATTCGATTGAATATTTTACTGCACTTTCTTAATTTTTGACAAAAAATCGGATACCTGTGATCAAAATTTGAATATACAGTTGAGCACATTTTGAATCTAACGAAATGTTTTTAGACACACTTTTGCGACGTCTGCAAACAGTACAGGCACGTAACCAGAACGACGAAAATGGTGGTGAGGACGACCAGGACGATGCTTTATTGAATGAGCTGGAGAAAAACTCTCGATCCTCTTCTGCTGGTCAGCTTGATGGAAATGCTTCTCCCATAAATGGCAACAACATCCATGAAAGCAACAATCAAGCTAAAAATCCTGTTAAAAGTGCATCAAGAAATGCAACTGGTGCAGAAGAGGGAGGAGATGTATCCCCAAGAACTTCAACCCAAAAGGCCGATTCAAAACGAAGCTGTTCGGAGAGCAATTTTAATCAAAAGAATATCAAAGGACAATCACAAAAAGTTGAGGCTCAACGAAGTCTTTCAGAAGGAAATGTTGTTGATGAGGTGCGAAGGAACTCTAGGATTAGATCTCTTGGACAAATAAAGCCAACAGATTCAACCGAATTGAAAGATGCGTTTAAGAGTGGAGAAGGTAATGGCGTAGATGGAAGAGAAGAGGCAGATCGTTAGTTATCTTACTTTCTTGCTTTTCTAACCATCATAACCATCATCACACAAGTGTGTGATTTAATCAATAGAATGACCTTCAACAAGAAGTAATATTGACATTTATCACTTGTGTGAGATTTTGAAAGATAAATCATTAAGATGTAGCACTTCTTCTTCTTTGATATTGAAATTTTGGTATAAAGTTATCAACATAAATTTTCACTTGGTTCATCATTAAAGATAACTGCAGGCTGGCTGCCCCCTTAGAACTCGATTTGTTTTATTTTTTTCACAGAAGATGAATTGGCTCAAGGAAATGCAATCTCGCAAAGTCCATCTCGTCGCTCTGGCTATGCTAATCGAGAGTTTTATGGACTCCCGCCAATACCGCTTAAGGAATTAAAAGCTGATCTTTCAATCCAAGAAAGGACATTTTCGGCACCCTCTTTGCCATACTTTGATTTGAACACCAAAGAAACAATTACCTTGCCAAGAGCAATTAGGCCAGGAAGTTCAGGTGATAGTTTACATTTCTATTAGTCTTGTTAAGCAGATTACTAAGCACTTTAAAGTCTTCAACAACAAAAAAGAGCTGGTAGAAACGATCTCATAAGAATCTGCTTTTAGAATTTTTGAATTTGTATCATATAACTGAAATAAACACTTTGGAAAATCACAAAATGTGCAAAATTTTCTTTGACGAATGAGAGCCTTGCCTAATGGATCACCGTTGTTCGTAAATATTTTCACGAAGACCAAAATACAGTGTCTTGATGGAGAATGTGCCAGTGCTCATGTGACTAAATTGAAGTCAATCAATGGAGTTTTTTCAAAATTTATTATTGAAATCAAAATTCTAAAAATATTTTTTAAAAATCTAAAAATATAAATATTCTTTGTTAGTTTTATTACTTTTTATCAAACCTAGGATTTGTCATAGATCTTAGGGCCTAAGTTTATTTATCGAAAAGAGCGTTATCTGCTGTAACTTATTTATATCTTGCTAGATGCGAGATGACATCATTGAAATGCAGCGTAACAGCATAGTCATAGACCATGGTAACAGGTTGAATGTCATTTCTCAATCTTTTCTTAAATGTACGCAAATATAGTAAAATGTACGTATAAAATGTACCAAAATGTAGTAAAATTAAATCGAAAGTTAAATCGGTACAGTAACTATTGAGAAACAAAGTCCTTCACGTTATAGGAAGTCAGGTTCTTGCGAGAGACAAGAGGCGAGATCTGCCACAGACCCGAAACAATCTCATTGACGATGAACTCCTCGTTCACCAAACAAGTAATCTTTATGAGAAGCAAGACAGCATTTCTGAACAAGATGACGAGCCACGACGGAGAAATTCTTTCGAGACAGTATCAACTGACATTGACATAGACGATGGGGCAAATATTTCGGAAGCTTCTGATGAGCAAGGAAAGAAACCGAGATGGCATCCACCCTGGCAGTTGAAACAAGTAATTTTTATCTACAGTAATGCTTGCTTGAAATATTTATTAGACCTCGTGTTTTTCTATAAGATTATTGCCCTTCCAATTGATTATTGCCTTTTTGTTGAAACCAAGGATCGATTTATGATAAAAGCATGTAACAGGACATTATGTGTTTTCCCTAAAGGAAATAATTGCACACAAAGAGTCGATTCCTGTGCTGGCGATAGAGCCAAGAAATCGCTGGTTTGCATCTGGTTCAGCAGATAAAACTATCAAGGTATTTTTTGTCATACCTTAGTTTTTACAATAAAAAGACTGTTTTTTCTTACTGAAACCATTGCCTATTTTGCAAATGATTTCCTTGTATGGAAATTGTTTTCTCCTGGTTGACTATTGTAAACCAATGTCAGGAATTCAAGTGAATGGCAGTAGGCTTGAAAAGTACCTTTTACGTCCCTGTGGCTCGGTTCGTTCGTTTCCAAACCCCCTCATTTTGCTGTCATAAATCTATTTTTTCAGATATGGGATCTAAACAATGGCAACTGCAGACTGACAGTGAAAGGACACAAAGCTGGGGTTCGTGCACTCACCTTTGGGAGCAGCGGTCACAGGTTCATCTATTCAGCTGCCGATGACAGGCAGCTCCTCTGCACTGACATTGAAGTCAACAGGGTAAGGGTGTTTCCTTCAATAAAACCCGGACTGAATATATTCAAAAAAGAATGTTTATAAGGACCTTTAGACTGAGAGATCTCAAACGTCTTTGACGGGGTCTTTATGGGATTTCTTTTCGGTTAAGTTCCCATTTACCTTATTCTCGGATCTGATTCTTTGATTTCCGTCTTCATGAATTCTTGATACAAGTAAACCCATTAAACTCCATGGGTAACATTTTCAATAGGCAATCGGCACCGATTTCGATCCACAAATGGGTATGTATGTTTCCTAGCGAAGTGTTTTGATCTATGTTCTGACGTTTTATACACTGAAGAGAGTCAGACGAAAAGCTTAAGTATGTTCTAAAATTTTGCCTTTTCCAAAGCCATTTTTTTAAATTTTGTGCCACAAAAAGATTGTTAACTTTTTGTCATTATTCAGGGCCACTTGAATGGCAATCTTACAGGAATATTGGGTAAAATGTTTAAACTGATTTTTGAAGATACTCGTACCATTTTTTCCAGATTGTCACTCACTATCCTGACCAAAGCTCTGTTATTTATGCAATGGGGATGTACAGGCAGGCTGAGTTGCTAGTGACCTGCGGTAGGGATAAATACGTCAAGATATGGGACACGCGGGAGAAGAAGTGTATAAAAACAATGCGAGGCCACATGAACAGCGTGTCTTCGATTGCAATTTTAGAAAACAGCGGACAGGTAAGCAGACATCGACTGTTTTACGGTTTTGAAATTCTATTTGCAGATGAATGGCTGACACAGAAGCACTCGCTATTTTGTTAGAAAGAGAAGCTGCTTTTGAGAAGGACTGCCTGCAAGAGGAGCTATGTAAGAGAGGAACTACCTGAAAACTTTTGCTCAAAGTATAGACTCTTGGCTAAATGCAGTCGTAGCGAAAGAGAGTGTTATTTTTTCATCGACTTCATGTTTTCAAAAATATTTCATGTGAAATATTTCAATTCGTTCAAAATTAAATTGTCTATTGCGAAGTGTACAAAATTGGCAAAATGACAGACCAAAAGGTCCCTTCAGCCTCTACATCGTTGCTGAATATCAATAACCTGTAGAAATTGAGAGTTTAGATGGCAAAACTTGCGTAAGCCCTTCTCGCAAATAGCTCAGTAATGGGTGGGGCGCAAGACTAGTTCCGCACCTTTGCGGTTATTTCAGCATAAAATCAATCAAATCGCCTTCCTCCTTATCTTTATTTTAAGACTTGAAATTTAATTGTTATGTTAACCTTTTCAAATGACTGTTGTGTTGCTTTTAAGATTGTGAGTGGTAGCCATGATAGTACGATGCGCATATGGGATATTGGCGAAGGTCGTTGCACCCAGATTCTAACAGGCCACGAAAAAAGTGTCAGATCAATTGTCATCCACCCAGAAGAGTAAGTTTCTGTTTTATCATTCTATAAATATTTTCCTTTTGAAGAAGAAAACTTTCCTGCAGAAGTTCTCGGAAATATTTAATCAAATTTATTTTGAAATTGCAGGCCAGTAATAAGTTCAGCTTCAACTGAGAGAATTATTCACTGGAGCATGCCAGACGGTGAAAAAATGAAGGAAATCACACCGCAAGACATTTCAATAAACTGCATCTCGGTGAATCCTCAAGGGGCGTTGGTCGCTGCAGGTGGGACTAGCATTTCTTTATTTCTTTATATATGCTTTACTCTTTGAGAGGTGAACTGGAAAGAATGATCTTCTTAAAGATGCAACGAAAAAATTCAAATGCAGTAAACTCCGAAACAAAAATAAATTATCAGCACTCTTATTTGCAATTTTTTCAATTCTGCATTAATCGTTGTAAATCGTCATGAACATCCGACAAAATAAACTTGCATTCAAAATATAAGCAATGCAATGGTCATATAAAGCACAAGAAATTAAGATAGGATACTTAAGATATCACTTCCGTTGCGTAACCGATCAATGTTATTAGTTAGATTTGCTCCTTAAAGTCTCCAACATTTATTGATATCTGTTTTCATTCTTGATTTTTCTATAAGGTTCAAATGGAGTCATTCACTTATGGGACTGGAAAAGTGGTCACAAATTTCAGAAGATCCATCGAACAAGAGTATATGAGTCGCAAGAAGTTCCAATTTGCGTATTTTCAACAGTTTTTGACAAATCTGGAAGTCGGCTTTTGGTATCAGATGCAAGTAATATCATAAAGGTTTATGGTGAAGCGTACACAAGGGTATGCATCTACAAACTCATTCATAATTTCAAAACCTGTCCCAAGACCATGCCAAGTATTGCTAACTTATATCACCAGGAATATGAAATCACAATTGAAAAATGTCAAACTGTAGTTGGGTGAAACTGCAGTCCATAAAAGACTGCATCATTTCTATTTCTATGTTAAAAACGACGGATCTCTCATTTTCATTTCCGTAGATTATGATCATTTCTTGAAGCAAGTATTGAAATAATAGAAATATCATTGTGCAAATTGTTTCTCATACAAATCTTTATAAAATATAGAAGTTTACTGAGGAAGCAATGCTAAAGATTTGGTTGTTATTATTTCAAATGGGTTAACACACTTTCTCCACGGCTGTACTTAGATCATTCCACAGTTTCGAGTCTTTGTATGGAAATCATCTTTCGTCACTAGCGATCGTTGAAAGTCACAAAATCAAATTGATCATACAAGATCAGCTTTTCTTGACATGGTAATGGTTACAGAAATATTAGAAACATTGATGTTCAACCAAGTGGATTTTCAGGTTTTGAGACAAAGGTTTCTCGGATTCATCAAGCTTTGGTAAACATATTGATACACTAGATATGCGTAAAGTGAAGTCGTATTGCTATTGAGAACTGAAAAGCTTTTATGAAATCATATGAGAAAATATTTTGCAGGTAAGGAGACGATTCAATGTCCCAGAAGAAAAGAAACAGCGAAGGACCACAAGCTCTGGACGAATGACTGGAAATAATGCTTTTAGTTGAACATGAACCTAAATTTCAATCTGGCTGTGTTGGCAACCAATGGACAATTCTCACGTTCCCGAAACAATAAAAGATGTCAGATGACTAAATGTGTTCCTCGGTGTCCATGAACATACAGATATTCGATTGAGTGATGTTTTTTTATGAAATCGTTTTTATGATTGCAATCGTGTTTTAGTCTACATGGGCGGCGCCAGGTGTAGGGCTGGGGGGCTCCAGCCCCCCCTCCCCAATTTTTTTGCAAAATAGTGTTTTTAAGAGAATTAAAAGAATAGAAAAAATAGAAATAGAAGAAAAGAATATTGCGATAAATCCTTTTACAGTATTGCTTTATTTGAAAGAAATAAGCCGGGGTCTATGGTGTCCCATAAAGTAACGAATTCCATTTTAAGACTGGAATTAATCAAGCAAAAAAAACCATGCCTTAAAAATAGCAAAATGTTTGCAAAAAAGGACCGCAAAGAATATTCTGAACTATTTTTTAAGCTAGTCTAGAGGGCGTGGCTGCTAAAAATTACTGCTCGCTTCACTCGCAAAATTTTCTGCTCGCCCACTCTTTGGATATACCTAAGGCTCCCGACAAACTCTCGCCGCCCTTTCCAATAAAATCATAGGCATAAAATACCGTGAAGCATTTCAGTGCGTTTTTTTCAAAAGTTGGTTTTTTAGTCTAATAATGTTATCAACACTTTGAATTTCTTGGCGCCGCCCCTAGTCTATACTGATAAAAAAAATCAGATTGCAAGATTAACTCAACAAGGTAGATGAGTTTCACAAGATTGTGCATTCATTAAATTATAGTTCTCGTTTGAAAGAGACTAAGAACTGTAGACTGTTTATTTAAATATGTATTGTTCCATGAAATTTGCCGTTTTAATGTCCTGGTAAGGAGGCCTTTTAGATCATATTTTCATTGAACCCATTCCAGGGCACCGTTCTCCATTTAGACATTTACTACCACGAACTGGAACAGGATTCCATTTCTCGCAGTAGTTAGCCTTCATTTGCCTTGTGCCCTAGTCCCTAGTGTTGAATAGCTAGCCTTCATTTGCCTTGTGCCCTAGTCCCTAGTGTTGAATAGCTAGCCTTCATTTGCCTTGTGCCCTAGTTCCTAGTGTTAAATAACTAGCCTTCATTTGCCTTGTGCCCTAGTTCCTAGTGTTAAATAGCTAGCCTTCATTTGCCTTGTGCCCTAGTTCCTAGTGTTAAATAGCTAGCCTTCATTTGCCTTGTGCCCTAGTTCCTAGTGTTAAATAGCTAGCCTTCATTTGCCTTGTGCCCTAGTTCCTAGTGTTAAATAGCTAGCCTTCATTTGCCTTGTGCCCTATTTCTTAGTGTTAAAAAGCTAGCCTTTATTTGCCTTGTGCCCTAGTTCCTAGTGTTAAATAGCTATCCTTTATTTGCCTTGTGCCCTAGTTCCTAGTGTTAAATAACTAGCCTTCATTTGCCTTGTGCCCTAGTCCCTAGTGTTGAATAGCTAGCCTTCATTTGCCTTGTGCCCTAGTTCCTCGTGTTAAATAGCTAGCCTTCATTTGCCTTGTGCCCCTAGTTTTAAATACCGTAAATCCTCGAATTGGCCCCCCTTCGAAAAAGCCCCCCTCTCGAATAAGCCCCCACCATAGAGCTATAAACTCTCAATAAGCCCCCCTCGAATTAGGCCCCACTGTTACCATAAATTCTCGAACTTGACCCATCAATTTGACGATTTTTGCCATCTGAGGTTGCCTTTAGCGTCTTATTGAATTGCCAAAAAAATCATACTTTTGGTAATAATTAATTAAATTCTCATAAAAAATTCCTACTAAAATAAACGAGTTCTTTAAATAATGTCTCCTTAATGTCTACAATAACTTTTTAAGCCCCCCTCGAATAAGCCCCCATCCAAAAATATAAAAAATAAATTAGCCCCCAGGGGACTGATTCGAGGATTTACGGTAGTTAGCCTTCATTAAACTCTAGTCCTAGTCCCTAGTGTTAAATAGCTAGCCTTTTCTGCCTTTTGTACTCATAATGTGACTTATTTGTCTGATTAGCAAGTATTTTTGGCAGCTCGGGCTACATGATATGAAAAATTGAGCCTCCTTTTTTTGTATTTCATCTGCCGTATTCGTGGTAAAACGTTGCTATGGTATTGAGCCGACTGGACGTGATAAGTTATAAAGGTACTTAGCAAAAGGCTTTTCGAATTTCAAAGTCAAACACAGCCATTAGACGGGAATAAAAGCCGCTAGTTGCTTTGTTTTCAACGACAAGGTTCAGAAATGTACAAAAAATTCACTGTTCAATCAGGTTTTTAAAATATATTTCAAGCAAACTGCTTAATTAATAACAGGTTTAAACATCACATAATAGGAAGTTTCACAATTCATACTGTTCAAACACACGATACTTGTTACTTGAGACAAAACTCAGAAAAATCATCGTCAAGCAATCATCTGTTTTTGACAAAGTCCTTCATTTCCTCTATCGTTGGCTTGAATCTGTCAATATTGCCACCAGGTGTTCTTATATATGCTACAAAACAGAAGAAAAGGCATCAATTAAAGTCTACTAACTTCCTGCGCTTAGTCAAGACCGTATTACACATATATAAAAATGGAATAAAGCGGAGATTTTCTCACAATTAGCAGACTGCTTTTTCATCGCCAGAAAATTATGAAACTGAATTCCTAGTCAATATGATATTTTCCATACACGATGTCCTTGCACCCAGGATAACGATATACCAGCTAGTCTCCGAATAATGAACTGTCTACATAAGAAAACGTCGTAAATGTTAACTTTATCTCATCAATAAGACAAAAGAGGCCATCAAGAGGAATACCGCTCATTCAAGCAATTTTCAGATATTTTAACAATGTCATAATCAATCTTGTTCGAGACGGGGCACTTTCAAGTGCTTGTTAATGATCAAAATCTTTTAATGAATCACAATACCCTCTTGTATTTCAATATTATTGTTAAAGAACAATTCTGAGTGCATCGGCTACATTCTATCGCAAACTTTGCAAGCCTTGATCTTCACATTTGTTCTTCGCAAGTTCAAAGTCCTAAGCTCAAATGTTTATAATAAAGAACATTCTCCTTTATTCCTTGCAAAAGCCCTGGACGCACTAACAAGATTTCAGGAAAAACTTCTGACAAACTTAATCTCTATTGTTCATAGAAAAAAGGAATTAAGCTTGTTAGTAAACAAATGCTGATTTTCCAGTTCAGCCACCCAAAGGCCCTGAACGCACAGATTTCTGACATAAAGCTCATTATTTTTGTCAAAGTGGAAAATCAAGAAAACTTTTTCACACATGAACTGCAGAGCGCTTGAATTTCCAAGCGGAAATCAGATTATCTTTGTCAAACTTGAAAAATTATTCTCGATTTTCCAACTTGACAAAAAAATGCGTTCTACGTCAGAAATCCGTGTGTCCAGGGTCAAAAGCAAGAGCGTTAAACTCAGACCCTGTTTACACTGTGCCGGATAAATTTTATCCGCATCAAAATTAGTTCAGATAGGCGCAGCGTTTACACTAGACCCACGCTATCCGCACGAATTTGAGAGCGGCTATCCGAGCAAAATTAGTTCACCTAGGAAGGTGGATTAGATTAATTCGGATAGCTATGTGGTACAATGTTTAAGGGTTTTATCCGGATAAATTTCATCCACATCGCATCTTGCTCGAAAGTGATTGGCTATTTCATCCTATTTAGTTTTCACTGTCTCCCAATCAAGACATTTCGCCACATGGACTGCCTTGTAATCGATAAATACTCGAAATTACTTTTAAATTTTGGTCTTCTCAATTAGACTTACTTACAGTAAATTGCTCCTCATCATTTTACCTTCAGTGTATCTACTACTGGCATAAAGCCCGCAATTCAAGAGAAATTTTCTGGTCTGGAAAGAGCTGAGCATTTCTGGCAGCTTTAAAAAAACTATCCTCAGATAACAGACCACAAATGATTATTTAACATGAAGTATTTAAGCAAAATTGAACTGATCTTGATACTGTGCTGTACCAAAAGCTAATGAACTATCACATCCGTTTAACTGGTTTCACAATGAATCTTGTTCCCGTTCCCAAAAGGCGCATCTAATCGAAAAGAGTATGTCAATTATTTACCCTTATTTCTAAAATAGAACAGACTTTTTATTGTAACAATAAAGGCCTTACTTTTGTTATCCCTGTAGTTATCCCAGGCTGCTAAATATTCCAATGCCATTTTCCTGCAATTCTGTTTATGGTTGACAGGATCTCTGGCATAACACTTTTCCAGTCTTTCGCGATATATTTTGATCATCTCAACTTCAACTATTCGAGCATGGTACCACTCATCTCTGGCCCGTGCAAATGCTACTAGATCTCCTTTAGGAAGATCTGAAAAAAAGTTCTCTGGCTCAGAGAAGCTAAAGTTTTCCTTGGCCTTCTCCTTTGCCTTCAATAACGCTGGATCTGATGCCATTTTGATCCTACAAAAAACCAAAAACACAGCATTAATTAAAAGCTAAAATCAAAATTTGATGCTATGCACAATTTTACAAAAAGAGGGAGAAAGCTTGGCATTTACTCAATGAGACATTGAATACAAAAAGATTCGAATAGATTCTTAAATTATGAAGATTACTGTTAACCAAACTGCTGCAAAGTGGAAAGTTTTGTAGAACTGAATACATTTTCTGCTCATATCTACTTTCTGGAATACATTTTCTTTCATAGATGATGAGGAGCAATTTGTCTTTTTCCTGGCTGAATGTAGAAAACATTATCCGTTATGACAAGGGCATGATAAGAACATAAACAGATTATGTCCTGAAAGCCTTTCAGATAAATACCTGCCCAGATCATGTTTTTCTACATACAATACGAGAAATTCTCAGGTTCTGGAGATTCTTAGATAAATTTCTCAGAAAGAGTTTTCATTATGCATCTTTGAAAGCCTGGAATGATACACCTTCCAGACTTTGTGAGATACTGACTTTAACGCATTGAATACGCATTGAATGCATTTAAATAAAAACGCATTGAATGGGCTAGACTCATGTTCAAACACAACTACCTGGAACAATAGCAGACTAGGAACTAGGCTGTCATTTAGATATATATAGATTTAAATATTTCATTTAAATTTCAGAGTGCAAATTAATAAGTAAAGTTGGTAATTTATTTGCTGAAGGGTTTTTCGTGCATAAATAAATAAAAATGAAGGACTCTCAAACCAGTTCATTGACTACTCAAAGTGACAAGGGATTTTGAGGAAGTCTAATCCCTGTTACATACATGAGGGGGGGGGGTAGAGGGGGGGTAGCCCACTCAAAGGTGAGATCTTTTGACTGGGCTAGCTCAGTCAGTAAACATCATTGCTTGTGCGTAAAGGAAGTTGGCACCAATCAAATCTTATCTACAAATTGACAATGACAATGAGGAAAAACTTTTTTTGCAAAAAACATAGCAAAAGCTTACAATGATATAAATAATGCTGTTAAAAATCCATTCAAGTTGACAACTGAGATGATTGCCAATCTGATACCATGACGTATGATATGATACCTAGCATACCAGGTAATTTTGTAATCAGAAAAAAAATCAAATTGATATACGCCATTGTTGTGAAAATTGACATTCATCATTATGGCACCAACAACTAAAAAAATCTTGTTTACAAGTTTAAAATGCAAGCCCATCTGAGTGGGATAGATTACATTATACTGTAAACAACACACCTGTGAGACCAGCCCATTTACCGTATTTACTCTAATATTCCCGCTTCTCTTTTATTCCCGCCTCTCTAGTAATCCGGCTTGTATTTCATAGATTGTAAGAATAATCCCGCCTCCCCAATAATCCCGCATGCGGGATTGGAACTTTTAATTGGCATTTGCTATTCTTTACACACTTTGTATGGCTTGAAAATCAAGCATTGAAACTTATGCTTGGAGTGAATGGGTTAAATCACATGATAATGTCATAGACGGGAGAGGGCAGAGAGCTGTCTTATTTTGCAAGTTTATCATACATCCAAGTCTCGCAGCATAAAAAGATGTTTGTTTTTTTGACTTTGTACTACTGTCTATAAAGCACAATTTCTGCTTTGTCTTGTCTGTTAAAATGAATAACCCACCCCCCATTTAATTTCAACCCCCAATACATGTTGAAATTGCATATTTGTTCTCTGATTTGCCACAATCACATTTAAGAGACTTTTTTGTTGAAACGGTATCCTCAAACTAGACTTCAAGGCATTGAAAAAATAATCCCGCCTCTCCAATATACCTGCCTCTCAAATAATCCTGCCTTTTTTTGTTGGGTTGAAACGCTAATCCCGCAGCAGGAATATTAGAGTAAATATGGTAAGTGAGCTAGCACATTTCATGTTAACAGGCCCTATTTCAAAGGGCAACAGCTTCTCAGCCTTAAATAAGAGTTTCATTTTTGAAAAGGAGTTTTTCAAGGGAATTGGCCAATTTCAGCAGTAGATAATGTAAAATTGTCGACATCGGGATATTGCTCTTTTTAAGAAAACATTTATCACTGGAAGCAATTTATCGCTCTCAAATGTAACACTAGGCATGTGCCTGCGCACTTGCATGCCCCCCAACTAAAAACCATGCATTATCAAAACAGAGGTTTTGATTAAGTGTCACAAAGCTTGCTGGCAATGTGATCTGAGTATTTTAGTCTAGGCAACTTTGTTTCTGTTTTGTTGTTCTATGATTCTAGATCTAACAAACATTTGAATATGCTTTTCTCACATCTATTTCAACTATAAATCTTTGAATTCTACCAAACATAATTTTTCAATTAAAATATAATAAGTCAAGAAACTTCACAATTATCCTTAAATAATTTTCAATTTACATTTTTGGCTTTGAGAAAGTCATCCCATAGATACTAATACAGTCAACTCAGCTTATGATCACTCCATCCAAAGTCACACTACCGGTTACAGTCACCTGAAACTTAGACCCAAATATGCAAATGGTTCAATTTAACTCCTTTCACAGTCACACTCTGCTTACTGTCACCGATTAAATCAGAATTCAGAAATTAAAACAATAGTCCTTGAATTCTTTTGTAGGTCCTTTCATACTATAAGATATTCAGTTCTCAAAGTAGTAAATGCATGTGAAAGTGCTTGAATGTGCAAGCATGCATGGTTGTGTCAAGCCCTGAAACTTGTTTTAGATTTCCATTGGGAATAAATCTTCTTATAAATTTAGTAGAATTCATCTTCTTTGGATTTGACATGAAATAATGATTTTTTTCAAAGGCATTCAATATACAAACTGCCATCACTTGCAAGGTTTACAAGCCAGTAGCTTCTGGCTCTCATAACTACAAAAAGTTGCCTTGGAATTGATGCGTAAACATTTGTCGTAAGTGCACTTTTAACTCTCTGAAAATTTCAGGAATATGACAAAACACCATAGGTACCTACAAAGCGAGGGGCATAGACTCATGCCCCCATCAAGAAATTGTGAGTGAATGGTCAGCCAGCCCTGACAGCGTCTTGATACAGAACAGAACAGATTTTTAGGGAACAGCAACAAATCGGTATATTTCAGAAATTGCATATCAGACCATGTGCTTTGGCCATATACAGACCCTTATGATACAGGTACCCATCAATTGCTAACATTTAAATGCACCAATGATAATCGTATTCAAGTATCATGAACCCGTTTTAAAGGAAAAATTTTCATTTGGAACTTTCAACCTGAATCAATTCAATATAAGTTCATTACTTATGAAAAAACTTGATGAGAAATAGTTACACACTTAGTCTCCCTCCTGGGGATTCTTTATTATTTGCTATTTCATGAGTTAACATATTTCTCAGCCAAAAGTCAAAGACGAACTACATAATAGAGACTCCTTATCTCCTGTTGGATTCAAAGCATGTATGATGTTTCAGGAAGATTTGCTAACAGGCAGTTTCATTGGCTAATTGTCAGCACTGCTACCCTTTACTGTTTTGGAGACAGCAACTCAAACTTAAGGGCAGCAGCTGCCTTTCTGTAAATTGTAAATCCCAACTGCAAATTATCTTGCTAATGTGTTTCATCTTAATTTACTAGTACCCCCTGCCATTATACTATAGTATTGGAACACAAAGAAAGATAAGATCTCTAACAAAGTTTCAAAAGCATTCCACCACCCTTTTTTTATTGATCCCCATTTTAATTGTTGCCCCCTTCCTTCGAACAAATAGATTAAATTTACGTTTTAACAATCATATTTGAAACCATTTTTTCTATTATTCAAAATTTTTGTTCAAAAAAATGTTATTGTTGTTTATTAATATTGTGTATTGATTTATAAATACAAGCAAAATTCACAAAAGATGGCACATGGCTCTAGAGCCCCTATGGGTTATTTTCTTGTGTTATTCAGCTATAACTTTATAGATACAAATAATTATTTAAAATATCTGAACCTTGTATGTGTCGAAGTATAACTAAAATGGTATCTTAATTAATTGTTTAATTAGATCAGTATATTGTAATTAAGCTGAGAATACAAATGAAATTGAAAGTGAAATGTAATAGAGTTCCAGTTCTAGTTTGCTGGTTTTATAGACTTTTGATGTATTGACTAACAGCAAACTTTTATTCTACCCTCCTTATAAATATTCAAATTTCTTATGATCAAGTCAAAGAATACACCTGAATTAGTATAAAGCCAAGGAAATGGGTGTTATACTACCTTGTGCAGTGCGACTGATTCCAGATCCAAAATTTTCCTCACTTCAGAGAATCTAGGCCAGGCCTATTTCAAAGTCAAGACCAATTGCTCCTTCTCAGCAGTGAGAAAGCCACGCGCGGGTTTTGCCATTTGTCATGATATTTTTGCTTTTAAAACTCCTTTGTGTACAATCTCCCTGAGCGTAGCTAGCGCCCAGTGTGGGGGGGGGGTTGGTGAAACCCATCCAATTCTTTATAAGTTTGTCGGTAAATCTTCAGCTGGTTCATGAAATCCTTAATGGGTCGGTAAAATCGCCTATCGTTAGGTAAAAAAGCACCTAAACCTTGTCTAATGAACCTCCATCCTTTACTACACTCTGAAAAGTCAATCTACGCCACTGCTCTGAGTCCTTGGCAGAAATGGTGGCGGTCGGAAATTGGTGATGTTTCACTGCAGAATTTAACAAACGATAAGCACTTCTGCTCAGGGTTCGGAGATTTGTACCAAACGAATACTTTAGCAACTAGGTTTGAAAAATCTCTGTACAAAAACGTAAACCTGGTTATTCTCCAAAGCAACTGTGTTTTGGGATGAACTCTTGGAAAACCAAACTCGCAGTGGAGGCAGTTGATTTGCCAATAAGTTTTAAAAACAAACCGGAAAATTGCTCTAGAACAAAATGTGCTCTTGCTACCGAGTTATTAGGAACGAACAAGATGTAATACTGACTTTCTGATTGAATAAAAGACACAATTAATCATCTTATAGCTGCTGTTATTACCTAGGAGGCTTTATCAGTTTTGTAATTTCTTTGTAATCTTTTGGCATGGTGTCTTCTAAACATAATCCAACAATCAAGATGCCTCACGGCATTGTCAAGCCAAAATACACCAAACTCGTAAGTCGTAACGAGTTTTTGATTAATTTTTTGAGAATTTTGATTAACATTCAATAGTTTATTCTGAAAAAATTATTGGAAAATAGAGCTCGCAGGACAACAAAAAGCCATTAGACGGTTTGGTTTTGAGATTGCTAAAATATGATGCTAGTGGCTGATAATAAGAAATACTGTTGAAGAGCTTGCTATTGTCTCGATCTATGTTAACATTTCTGCTGATATCACCTCACAAATTCTTCTTGGAATAATCAATACCCTTGCGTGTAAGGAAATGAAGTATCTTGAACGCACAGCTTCCTTGCCTTTATGTTCCTTGCCCTATGAAGATACGCCCTTTTCTATATTTCTAATACTTTCTACAATGCTTTTGTATCTGAATATGAGGAATATGAGTCACACACAGAAAAGTACAGAACTGATAGCTATTCAGTCTGATGAGAGTAACAGGACCAAAATACATGAAAGAGATTTTATGAAAGACCACAAGCGACTTACATTTACAGCCTGTTAATAGTAATTTGAAAGACAGCTTGTTTTCTAAACGCCTTTCATAGACTATGCTTTGACAACGAGCCAAGTATAAGGCTGTTTTGAATGACCCAAAGTCCCGAAGTGTGCTCTAGCTGCTTCTCAGTCCACCAATTCTAAATAATGAATTATAATTGAGCTGCCGATCTTTGCACCAATATATTTAAAGAGGTCTTGTACAAAAGTTTTTGAAGCAAATTTTTTCCCTAGGTCCAAATTCATTTTTCAACAACCTATGCTTTAGAAAATTAGGAAGTATCTATTCAAGAAACTGTTATGCTATTCATACATTTTTATATTTTCATGAATCTTATCTAGAACGGTGAATACCCTGATCAAATGATTTAAACGCGGTTAACTTCACAATTTTTTATTTCAGATTTAGGTATTTGTGTATTTAGAGCGTGGCTTCTTATCTATTGGTTTGACTAGCTTGACTGTCACAAATGCAATTTTCTCAGTCATTTTTAGAGGTACTTTTGAGTTAAGAGAGCTACAATCTCAAGCATCTTTTAATGACGTTTTTTTCTAATTTGAGGCCAATGATTATGAATGAACATGCAAAAAGGAACTAATGGTTAAGTTTTACGATGACATTGTAGAGAAAAACATCTACTGTACGTCAACAGCTTTAAATGAAAATCTGTCTTGTCAGGGGGAAACAACAAAAATGCTGCCCATGCATCCTGCTTGGTGATGATTATCAATTCGGTGAAAAGTAAAAAAGGCTACCCCCGTTTGCTCTTTTTCTTCTAGATTCAGTGCTGGTAAGGATATTCAGCTCAAAAATACGGCGCGCGACTTGCATATTTAAGGTCAATAAATTTCTGTAAACAACTTGAATGACAGCACGCGCAAGCACAAAAGATAATTTGCAATCATAATGAACAAGAAAATTCGGATTAATTATTCAAAGCAAAATAAACTTCTGGCCAAAAACCATATTTTTCACAACACGTTCGCTGCGTATAACATAATGTTTGCAACTTACCTTATTCTTGGCTTTATAGCATTTTTGTAAGATCGTTCAGAAAAATTTATTCTTAAAGAAAGGTTGTTAATACTTATGGAATCAATATTTTATGAAATTTACATGAAGAAATTGAAAAGCATTAAAAATAATCGACCTTGCAAAAAGAAGTTAAATTGTGGGTTATCTTTTAAGCTAAGAAGTTTTGATATTTTCATGTTTGCTCAAAATTGTATGACGCAAACGTCATAAAAGCACGTCAAACTATCAAGAGAATTTGATACCAGTTATGGTTTTATTTGTGGTTATGAATTAGAAGAACTCTGCGGACCATTCAACAGGTTTTCATTGATAAACGACAAAAGGAGCGTTCCGTGTTCAAAACAACCCTTAAAAGCAGTTGATCAAAACAAGACCAACAGAAGCATTTCAAAACAACGTCTGGCCATCCACTGCTCGAGAGCCGCATTTACAATAGCGAGATCCTTCATGCGATATTCTACTCAAAATGAAGCTAATATGCTGCTTGTTCCTTTGCACATTTTGTTGTGTTTTGAATTTACAAGGTAAGATTTCAATGTTACTTTAATTGTGACATAAAAATTTATGATTGCCATGAACTAGAATTAATTGGACGAGTACCATTTAAAAAAAGGAGCTTTGTCGGACGCTTGTGGGACAACATATTCTTGAATGAACATAGGTAGCGTTGCCAATCGCAATTTCATTAGTTTTTTATACCAATCAAATGATAATAGTCAATATTATTTTCACAGAAATAACAAGTGGAGCAAGGAAACTCAGATCCCCATAGGAGATTCAACTGACGCTTTTTGTCACAAAACTTATGCGAATAGTTTCAAATTCATTTTTTTGCTTTTCAGTTCAGCGCTCATTTTGAAACATTTTTGCTGTAATGAAGCATTTTCAATTGAAACTTGCAGGATTGGTTGGAGGATCGGTGGAGCAACTTGGCTCAGTGCACCGGGGGAAGTTTAAATGTTGTCAGCTTGGCACAAAAATGGCTAAGCATGGATACATGGAGTGCAGATGGTCCAGCCGACTGGTTCGAAACGCCCATCGAATCGATAGCCAGTGGAGAACGAAGTCCCCAGTAACCGCTGCAAAACCATCGCAATCATTGATTAGTCTGCGGAGGCTGAATAAATGCAAAAGCTTCAAGTATACTTTCAATCGATGCTGCCAAATTGAGAAAATAAACAACCAAATTTACATCAAGAATTTGCTTTCTGAATGGAGAGAAGTAAACGAAAAACTACAAAACAAGATCACTGAAGACATGAGATTCAACAAGGAACTGCAGAGACATTTGAGAAATAATTGAATTTTCCCCCACTTTTGGATTGATTACTGAAGCTATTTGACATCTTCTTGTAAAATGTCTATAAAAAGATATTTGAAATAATTGTTTGTTTGTGATTGAATCGTGTAGCATAAGGATAATTGCGAAAAATTAGTGTTAGTCAATGTAGTACTGACAATATGATCATGGAAGCTCATAACATTTCCAGCTAGCGTGAGATTTCGTCGAATTTCATTGAAATTTTAGATGCTCATTTTTTTTATTCCATTGCAGTTTGTAAATAGAATAATTTTGTCTTTGTAAATTGACTTTTATTAAATGATGTGTATATCTTTTCAATATTATACTTGAGAAGCTTATTGCACTTCTGGTTTTTGCATACCTCTTCGTTTGCATGCACTGAAAGGCACGGATTTTGCTTTTCAACAATGTGAAAATATAATTGAAAGCACCTTATTGCAAAAAATTAGGAATTGTCAATATTAACCTCTAAGAAAATGTTCCCAATTAAAATTTAACGCAGTGCTTTCAATTTTCGATTTTGAAAAAATACTTTATGCGAAAGGAGATTAAGCAAGTTGATTACAAAATTATGATGTTTTCAGGTCCATTGACTAAAACACACTTAAATACAGAGCTTTAATGCAAAAAAGTCGAAAGATACAATAATGTTTTTCGTCAAATTTTTTTCATCTAATCGATTAAGTTCCATCTAATAATCGATGAGTAAAATGCATGGTTGGTATTATGTCAATGTGGGTATGAGATTATCGCGAATATTTCAATTTTGCGTTAGTTTCGTCAGTAGTTAATTTTGTATGACAAGGTATTTCATGTGATACCATTCCTGCATCAGCCATACACTTTTTTGAATGATACTTTTTTGATTTGGAATTTGCCTTAACTGGTTTCTAATTTCATATATTGCAAAAAAAATTCCCAATTTCATTTTTTTCGCAATGGTAATTAGTAATTTAAAATTTGGCTACAGGAATCGACTGACGTTTATCGATAACAGGTCCGATTATTCAGTTCTAGGCTTCAGCATGAACACTTATTGCACGACATCTATCTTCAATGTTTTCTATTATTTTCTTGCTTACGCATTTGGTGTATAAAACAGGACATCAGGAAACTTAATGCGATAGCCAGGCAACTGTTCAGTTCAAAATATGATAGTATGTGCAAAATGCAAGACGCTTTGTTGCCATAATTAGCGAAATAGTTGTTTGTAATAGTCGATTATCATGCAGGAATTCCGATGGAGAATACAAAACTGGTACTTTTGCAACGGTTGGCAAATAACACAAAATTCAGTTTCATTCTGAAATGAAAGTATAGTTGTGAATTCTCCAGCAATTCCTTTTCTACACGGGAATTTCGCTTCTTATCAAATTTGCTTCTAGTTGTTATCACCGCTTAAATGACATAACGCTAATCAGATGATGTGCAGATCTCAGGAAAAAAGTTGAGCACCTTCGACATATGCGATCACAGGACAATTGATATGCGCTGCATCATATGATTAAATGCAAATAATGAGAAGCATCTGACCTTTTCTGCTGCATAAACTGTAAACTGGAGGCATTGAGCAGGATTGAAAGAAATGCCACAATGTTTTACTTGAGGAATTTACTTCATTGGATGGTTTCAATAATTCAGTGCAGCACCCAAAAAATTGACACATAGTCTCACAGAGGGAATCCAGTAAAGGCTAGCAGAAAAGACTGCATCTTATCAGCTCATCTTCTCCTATTCCAGTTGTGAAAAATTGTCGTAGCATTAATTTTACAACATTTTGCCAAGGCTAACAATATAAACTACAGGCTCATCACTTGGATTTGAAACCTTGGATTCTTTTCCAGCTCTACAAATAAAAGCTTTAGAAAGCTGAGCTGGGTATGGGTAATCATTGGCTTAGTATTGATAGCCACTGATTCTAAGAAATCTTGACAAACGCCTAGTAAAAATATTGAGCTTGAGCGAGGATTGGGGGAGTGAAGGAGGATACTATAGATAATTCAGCAATAACTCAATAAAAAGGATCAAAAAACAATTTTTAGAGTTTGAATGATATTATTTCATTTAAGGAATCTGCTTGAATTGGATTCTCCCTTGTAAGTTTAGCTTCTTTACTTGTGAACTTCTGTAACAAAATGACTTGTGTCATTTCCAAAGTGTTTCTTTCTATTGGAAGGCCAAGAATGATGCAGCATGGCTTGGCTACTTTTGGGTGGCTAGAGAGATAGCTTTTCAACAAGAGAGATAGCAAGCCTGAGGCTCCACAGAAATGCTGACTGACGAAAGAAAACCATATGATGTGTTTCTTGGTCAGTTGAGTTTCTTGGTCATTGATGTTTAAAGAAAGCTTTTCTAGCATTCTTTGTTTCTCATTACAGTTACAGGTTACAAGTTGGAAACCAACAGACAATGCACAGCAAGACACTTGAATTTTGCACTAAAACATTTCAAGTCAATCATAGCAACTGGTATAGACTCAGAAGAATTTGGTAATTTTTTGAAGTTTTGTCATCCGGAATAGAATTTCCCATGGCTTTATATTATCTAACACGAAGATATTAACAGGAATGTATAGCGATTTATCCAAATCAAGAAACTGCCAACAAGTACATGGTATTTAACATGCAAAAGAAAGAACACAGTAAATGTAAGCATATAACAAAATATGATTTCTTCCAGAAGGGGATCAATTTGACAACATGGAGATAAACAATCTTGCCATAACATTTTTCTTACTGTCACAAAATAATTAGTGACTAGACTGGAAATTCTGGCTAGGTTTTCCTGTTTCTAGTAAAAGGTGAACCAAGTCTTTTTGAAAGAGCTCTTTAACTCCATCGTAACCAGGAAAGTAATTTATGTCAATTATTCCATAATTTCCAGTGTTTTTGTCTATGATTACATCAATCCCCAACAACGTAAATTCAAATTCTCTTTTCAATCTTTGTAGGAGCTCATTCACTACATCTTCTTCTAATAATTTTGGATCATTATTAACCACGTTAGTCTCCCCTGAGCCGCTACTGTGTAAAGGTGACTGTTTTCCACGTTTTGAAATATTTCCACTATGAAAATGTATGGTAGGGTAATTTCCAGGAAACAGATCTTTGATAGATGGTCTTTTGCACAAATAAAAATGTGTCCCCACTGTGTATATTTTCACCATATAGCCATCATGGTTATGAAACTGTTGCAGGAAGCACGGTGTTTTAATATCATTTAACCCCTCAGGACCAAATATGATAGACATTTCATGGGCCACTTTTCCAAAGCTGGCTGCCATAAAGTGCTTGACGATGATTGGGTAAACAAGACCACTTGAAGATATTATTTTCTCTGTTGTTGCTGAGTTGTCTTCAAGATCCTCTAAATAACAAAATTTTGGTACAAATACACGTTTTCCAATCCTGCTTGAAAACTCGCAACGGGTAACTGCGTCCATTGTTTGAAACCTATTTGTCAGGAGTTCACACGTTGAGACAGGGTCAATCAATCGCATTTTATGATTACTGATATATTGTATAAATTTATCTTTATAAATTTCACCCTTTTCTTTATCTTCGCCTCGAAACTCTAAAATCTTGTGGAGAATTGTGTCGAAAGGTCCTTGAGCATCCAGAGGTGCCTCCAAATCTATGTCAATAATTTCGATATTATTATCCTGACACAGCTGGAATATTGAACTGGGAAGTTTGAGTTTCTCCCTTTTGGATCTCGCTAAACAAAGCCCAACACGTAGCGGCTGACATTTCCTCACCTTTTTGTCAACATTCAACTCCATCGCACTCAACTCTGCCCACTTTGCCTCCTTGGAATGTTGGTTGAGAAAGAGTTGTTTTTGTCGCTTTCAACTCCCTGTGTTTTGCCACAGCAACAACAGCCTCACACTATTCTCAGGAATGGCGGGAGAAGAACATTCTGAACTGGATGAGTCTCTTAGCTTCACATCGGAAAATTTCAGCCCAGAACAAGCATTAGTTTCAAATAACATTATCACATCATCATCAGGTGCAACAGTCTTTAATAATCTTAATAAGTACGTGGAAAGCCTTTTCAAAAGTGAGAGTTTTCGGTCTCTAAATTGGCTACCGGACGCGTTCTTAGAAGCAAGAGGTCGCTCGCAAGTGCTTGCTAGACCAAATGAAAAAGATAGACATGATCTAAGAATTCGTGGAAAGCTCAACAATAACACAGGTGAGGAATCAGCTTCCCAGATAATTCATTTTTATTTGGCCAAATTTTTTGCCCGAAAAATAATAACGCCCAAATACGGAGTATACTCGAACACACGTGAGCTTCTAATATCAGTCAAAAATGAGTAAAATATCATTAAAATAATGTTAAATAATAAGCATTTTCAGAATAAGCATTTAAGCATTTCACAAATTTTCTTTAAAAAAAGCGAATCTCCTCCACAACATCAGATGAATATATCTACCCTGAATCTAGGGTGGGCTGAAGCCCCCCAGCCCCCCATCCCATATGCCTATGCTTCTTCTGAAGAATGCTATTTGGGTAACGAAGCGTGTGCATCTTTGTGCTTGGGACCTGAGCCCCCTTATTAATACCGCAAATGTGCCAATTTCTGCTTTTGCTATTGTTTTTGCAACATTTTGTGCAAGGGCCCTCTTGCTATTTTGATAGCACTACACCCCTGAAGTGTGGGGTAGGCAGGCATCGCGAATCATTGAGAAAAGTGGGGGGCTAGAACCATATAAAAAGATGCTTTAATGCCGTTTGGTCATTTTTTAAATATTTTCCTTTGGTAAAAAGCACCAGTAGAAGTATATGGAACTGAAATTTCAATTAAATGTATTTTGCAGACTGGCCAAGGTGGATGACAAGGGGGCAATTGTTCCTGGGCCCATAAACAAAAAGGAGCCTGGTGGCACTTTTTTCAATTATATATACATACTCTCATTTCATGGATAAACAAGTTGGTTTGAAAATTTTCCAAATCATAATAAAGATGTGGATGTGTAGCAGTCACTTTAATATGGAAACAGAAGGAATGTAAACAAGATATTGGTTTCTTAAAGCTTTGGCTTAAAGTAGGAATTATAAAAAACAATGTAATAGCAATATTTAGTTTTTAATCAAGCTTTCTCAAGTTTCTAAATACACAAGGCTTGAAAATAAACAGTGAGTCTGGAATAATGATAACCTGAATGGATTTTTGCAAAAACTATTAAGCAGGGAGAGATGTTTATATTGGGCGCTAGAGTAGACAATTCACTCTATTATTAACCTAAATACATTGTTCTTTCAAATCCAATAAGAAGCCAGAGGCTATTTAAAAGGGAAAGACAATCTGCTATCTACAAGGCTATATGCACAACATAAGTCATGGCTGATTTATAAAATGGATTTTGAGATCTTTTCTTTGACATTGAAGTTCCAATTATCCTTCTAGGAAGTGACATGCCTAGACTTCATAAACTGATAGATAACTGAAATGGTAGAAACAGAAAGCTCTATTGTAAAAACATGTTTTATTTTGGTACTCCCTTTTAGACCAATAACTGTCAATGGAATGCGTATTATCATTAGCAGAGCAGGCAAAAGAAAGACAAAGATAAATCAAATTCCAAATTGTGAAAGTTTTAGCCAAAAATATTTTCAAGTTTAAAGTATTTGGCAGACTGGATGAAATTATGTTGTGGGCCAGATGTTAAGAATGGTTTTAGGGGTAATTTCCACAACAAAACAGTGGACTGAATTGGTTTATTGGAGCCTATTTTTTCTTCCTGTGACTTACATCTCCTTTTACCTTTTTTTCAAGCAGAATTTCACTATGCTATTTTTGCATCATCTATTATAAGGGGGCCAATTACACACAAGCTGCCTAGAAGCCTGGCATGGCTCCCAACTGACTTTTAAATCACAAAACATTGATCAGTTTGTGTCAAGTTCTGAATCACCAGTTTTGTTGCTATTTTGGCAGACAACAAAGATAACAAGTTTGGTTTAGAAATGACAATCAATAATGTATCTGGCTAAGCATAAGGTTTGCATTGCTGAATGTTATCTTTAGTTAAAGGGTTTGATATGACCCCTAGGTGAAATTCCCTAGGATCTTGTTTGAATCAGAGACACTTGAGCTCAATTGAGCTCCCCAAACATTGAAGAACAACCTTGGCATTTACTTATTCTACGGACATTGCTTTATTTTATATTTTTATTTGGTGTAATGTATTGCTTAGATATAGGAACTGGCAAGCACAGGGGGCATGTGTCCCCACTTCTAAGAGAGGCAGATGTAGTTGTATTTTACCTATTTTTAGCTCATACATTTCCCCTTTTTTGCTTACATTCTCCCCCCTCCCAAATTTAGAATGGTTCCTAATAATTAAAACCAAATATTGAAATGATATTTTACCTTTGTGTTTGTATGAAATTAAGTTCTCCATGACGAAAATATTTCTTCCATTTTTATTTCTCGTTTCTTATTAACTACGTAATATCTTGAGGGTTAGAGCCCCTTTAACTAACCCCCATCTTTAAAAAACATCCTTAACTGTGATAGATGTTTTCCAGGATCTTTTGTGTTAACCCAGTGTGTCTTGGTAGTTGACTGCTTGTTTGCCAACTTTCTTTCTTTTTGTCAGTCGCAAAGTTTTATTGTAAATATGCTAAAACATTAATAAATGCATGGACATTAGTGGTATTCAATGTCCTATGTAATTTACTTCTGTGTGAAATCCATTTGTTTGAAAATATCATGAAATAACTTTGCTTTTGTAGGTGAAACATCAAATAATACCAAGCCCAAAATTTCTAACGAAAAACATCAAGAGGGAAATCATGATGCCTTCCAAAAGCCTTTCAACATTGGTAAAAGTGAGGTTGCTGAAATTAAAGCCATGCCTGGAACCTCAACGGTTGCCACTGGAATGCCAGGAAATGTTACTGCATCAAAAGAAGGAAAGACGAAAAATAATGCTTACTTTAATGACAGAGCTGGGAGACTTCAGAATTTAATGGTTGGTGAAGTGGAATCAAATTCCCGTGAAGGGAAAAAAGGACGAAAACGGCTAGACGTTTTTGAAAGAATGGAAGGTACTCCAATGTTTATACCTCTTTCTTGTTGAAGCATTGCTCAACTGTGGAAATATTAAATGGATATGCTTACTAAGCGTCTCAAAGGCCAGTGTTGTGTATTTTTCATTGTTTGTTTTTCCATTGCAGCTTGCCAGCAGGGGCCACTGAATGTGCTGTACAAAAGTATGCACCAACGGTTACGGCTGAAAGTTTGGACACGGAGGTACAAGGGACTTAGAGGGGTCTGCATTGGGTACTTGATCGCGTTTGACAAGCATATGAACCTGGTAAGAGTCCTAAATGTGATTTTCTAAGAAACAACGACTGGAGTTCTTTTCAGAAATCTTGCATCCACTCGTCTTTTATCCACTTTCTAGTTGTCGCACCATGATGTCTTCATTTGCAATCGTTATGTCAGTTTAACGCAGCATGGTATCTGCACTTTGATTTTTTTTAAATTGAAACCTTAGATATTTGATAGTATTTATATTGATTCGTCATCCTTTAGCCTGCTCCAAAGCATTGCAAGCAGTTTGAATGTATGTAGGGCAGGAAAGATTTTGTTAAAAAACTCTCCTTCATATTTCAGGCTATGATAGATGTAGATGAAATTTACACAATCGAAATCCGAATGTTATCTGATGAAGAGCAAACGAGGATTCGACACGCGAAGAAGAAGGAGAAAAGAAACCGGTATCGTTTGAACAAAATCAAACGGAATATGGATTTGCTTGAGGGGAAATGTGACAATGAACGAGAAGTAGAGTTTAAGAGTGGAAAGGAGTCTTTGAAAATGAAGCTTGATGTCAGGAGTGGGCAAGTTAGTGAAACACATTCTAATTTTCTCCAAACAGAAAGCTCGTCCGTCAGAAGAAAATTCGCTGCCTTGAAGGACGGTGACTGTGATGGAGGCCAGATAGATAGTAGGGTACTTTCTCAAAATAGAAGATTGAAACATGATGAGGAGTTTGAAAATGAAATTGATGTATGTGAAAGTGATTTACCAGACATTGGGTCTACGATTCAGCCTGATGATCCGGCAGAAATGGAGCTTGCTTCTCGCGATGCGGATTCGTCTTATATTGGAGTAATTTGTAAGAAAAAGGAAGAAGAGAAAAAGAGCATTGAAGATTCTATTCAGAAAGATCAAATTAAATTTGGCTTGGAAGAAAGAAGCAAAGAATGTCAACCCAGAACTTCAAAATCGATAATGTTTAATGAAGAAGATTCTATAAGCGCGGTTCCTTTAAGTTTTCCAGATGATAAAAATGTTTCAGAAAGTACGTCAAGGAAGCCAGGAGCGTCGAATTTGCAGAACAGCAAATCTCGAGAACCAAACCTATGTAGTTTTTTCTTATGCAGTGGCTCTTCCTATCATAAGCCATCTCACATAAAACCAGAGCAAGTCCTCCAATTGTCAAAAACTGAAACGAAAGCATGTTTTAAGGAAAACGAAAAGATTCAGGAGCATTTCGCTTCTAAGTCAAACTTAAATGACATTGCTCAGGGAAAAAGTCCCAAAGACCTCGCAAAAATAGCTAGCGGACGAATTGAAAAGAGTCACGAAAATGTGCATTCATCCAGTAGCCAAAATATAAAGAAAAAACCAAAAAATCGTTCGATTGAGTATAAACTAGTAAAAGTAGATCATAGTACTCAAAAGACATGCATTGATGTTACAAAACTGTTGGAAATAATAGGAAGTGATCAATGTCGCAAAGATCCGCGTATTATTAAAGCGTTAAGTAGACAACAGAATATGAAAGAATTTTCCCATCCCATTCCAATTAGTTCTGATGATATGGAGGACGGCACACCTCAAGCGGTCACAAATCGGGGTACAGTTGCTGCATTAGCTTCTCTTAGCCATGCAGAGGAACTTTTAAGGCCAAAATATTCTGAAAAGGCACCGGAAACAGCACAGGGAAAAACTGAATGTAGAAAATTAACTGAAGATATATCTTTAAAACGAGCGATTTCTACGGATTCCCAGAAGCAGACTACATCAGATATTAAAGGGAGTTTTGCGATAAAGAAGATAAAAGATCGGTTGAATGAGGCAGCGGGAAACTACGCGGAGGAGGATAGTACGACGAAACGAAGTCAGGCAGCGAAGGAGCCAGGGAGTTTCGGAGCTGCTAATTTAGAGAAGACGTTGGAGGCAAATAACGGTACCCTCTTGGGCAAATCCAGTGTGAAATCTTTGGAGAAAAACGTGCGGAAAAATATCAAGGAAAGTCCCAGTGATGAAAGTTCCAAAGTGATTGGGCCTATGTTTGATTCTTGTAAGACAAACGCTTCTCAATGCACAACATCAAACATTAAATTTACAAATATGAAGGACCGAAAGTCTTCGAAGCCTTGTTTAGCTACGTTTCCAACACTGACTGAACATGTTGTAAGAAGGAGACATGTAAATCAATTGTTTATTCGTGGTGATAATATAGTTCTTGTTGCTTTAGATCAATAAAACTAATGAAATATGCAATTTTTGGATTAAAGATAGGAGTATATCTTTTATGTCTATATTTGCTAAAACAGCATTTGTTCCTTCATTTCAAAAAGGTTCTCCACTCATTTGAATGGATATATATTATGGTACATAGATCCTAAATAAAGGCTGCTGAAAGGCTGATAAAGTGCTTCTGGCGCTGTTTTTTATATAATTATTTCCAACAGTACTCCCGATAATTTTGTTCAAGATGAAACCTCTTGATGTGTTTGAATTGTTTTTGGTTGTTGTTTTTTGTTTTGAATGGTTGAGTTTTGGTGGCTCACGAATTTTCTTTGAGTGATCACAGGAATAGATGAGAGACATATCAAAGAGCAATACCTCATTGGCCTGGCAAACACTCTCACACCGAACGGCATGAACAGAACCACTGACCGTTAACCTTCGTTAACCTTACAACAATATTATCATTATTTCATATTATAGTACTTCATCCTCATTTCATTTTCATTCCACCACCCACGCTCTCTCATTCGCCACCCTTCCCTCCTCCACCGCTGCGCTGCATTTACATCATTCCACATCAACTAATCCGACACCATCGCCTCTTTTAAATGTATACATTTTTATGTGTGAATTAAGAAAAAGTCACGGTAGCAGGCTGCTCGACGTGCTCCAAAGAGTTCTTGCGGCGAAAAGTAGATAAAAATGTAGCAAATAAGAAACACCGCAATGCGCCGATAATAAACAACAATAAATACACATAAATTAGTAACGGCTAATATTTTGCCCCGGCATACTGGGCTTCATCATAGCAAAGTAAACGGACTAAAATGTATACACTTATTGAGGAGGCTCCCGAAGGGCAGCAAAAATTCTAAGAAAATTTTTTGATCGTGTATGTGTGTTTTTAATTATGGTTTATAAACACATTAAAGGTACCGAGTTACCAAAGTATGACTTGAAGCCCGTAGTCTCATTGCCAAGGAGCTCTCCAATGGTCTTCACGATTTTGAAGTTTTTGTAACTGGTCGATGTTTGTAGACCCAGCACAACCCCAGACAGAAAAACAGTATCGAAAGTGGGGCTCCACGATACCAGTATAAAACGTTTTCAAACTTGCCATAGGCAGGCAGAAAGGATCTAGCATGTCTCAGAAAGCCGATCGCCCTGGAGACCTTGGTGGAAATTGCCTTAATTTGCTCTCTCCAATCTAATGAGCAATCGATTTGCACTCCAAGGTACTTTGTCTTGTGAACTACTTCGAGCTCATTGTCGCGTATCTTCAGTTCCAAGGCTTCATTTCGACTTCTAAGAGAGCTGCCTTTCTGCCTGGTGGATATGAGCGTTGAACGAGTTTTTGCCACATTCAATGAAAGCTTATTGCCTCGCAAAACAAGTCTCCAATTTCTTGAGATCGCTATTTATAGCCTCATTCGGCCGAGTCAAGTCGTGAGACTGGTGACAAAGACTGGTATCATCAGCATACATAGTCACAGAGGAATCTTGGATGGCCCGTGGAAGATCATTGATATAGATGAGGAATATGAAGAGGGCCAAGGCATGAACCCTGTGGGACTCCCGCTTCTATTTTCCTGACATTTGAATCAACACCATTAACCCTACAGAATAGTTTACGGTTGGATAAGTAAGACCTAAACCAAGACAGCTCTTGCCGCCGAACCCCATAAATTTCGAGATTTTTACAGAGAGTATCATGGTCGACCATATCAAATGCCTTTGTCAGGTCAATAAATACCAATCCCACGAGCTTACCGAGATCGAGCCCGTTGTACCAGTCATCACTCACTTTAAGCAAACAGGTTAATGTGAAACGTAGCCGCAAAGAACCTAATTGGTCCGATGTAAAGAGGCCATTTTTTTCATATACTGGTACAGCTTGTTGAAAACAAGCTTTTCAAAGAGCTTTGAGATGACAGGCAAGACTGATATGGGACGATAATTAGATTTTCAGTCCTATCTCCATCTTTGAAAATCGGAGTAATTCTCGCTACTTTCCATGCATCTGAGAACTGGCAAGTTTCAATGGAAGTGTTAAACAGGAATGCCAGAGAGTTCCCAATAGAGGGCAAAGCAAGCTTCAAAAAGTAACTGGAGATATTGTTAATCCAAAAGCTCTTTGTTGTTTCAACCTTGGCAAATGCATCCCTGATATCTTTCAGCTCAATTATCTTGAAGTTAAACTTAGCCTTAACTTTGTTAACTTCATACTCACCTGTTAGAACGGGATTAGCGGCAGATTGTATTGGTTCTGCTAGATACCTACCTATAGTGCAAAAGAAATTGGTCATTGCATTAGAAACATCTTTTTTGTTCCGAATTTCTGTACCAGATTCTATGAGACAATCAATGCTACTTCATTTTGATCTTTTGTTGAGAAGTTCATTGATTGCTTTCCAAGATTCTTTCATATTACCTTGACATGCAGAGATCCTATTGGTATAATGCTGCTTCTTCAACCGAACATTAAGGGCATTGACCTTATTCGGATCTTTCTGTAAGCGTCCATAAGAATTGGGGATTTACCTTTGACTGGTGATTTTTTTAGTTTGTCTCTTGTGGGCATCGAATCCCTAAGATCCTTGTCAATCCAGGGGCAATATTTCTCAGAAACCCGCATTTCAATCAAAGACGCATGTTTTTCTATAATCAGAGAAAATATTTCAGACCAATAGTTGACAAGCAGATTGATATCATCAGTTTCAGAAAGCATTTGTTCCCAACATATCCCCGAAATATCAGCAAAGAATGCTTCCTCATGAAAATTTTTCATTGTAGTGATCAATCAAGGAAACCCCAAGCCCTCCGGATTTTATGTTTCCGGGACATGTTGTAGCAAAACGGTCAATGACTATTGCAGTGTCAAGAGTGACCCTGGTAGGTTCCTCGATAAGCTGTTTGAAACTGAAAAGCTCATACAAGCTAGAAATGTGTTGTCACAATTTGTGTCTCCGAGGAGAATGATTTCTTTGCCCTCCTTGTCAAGGAAAGCAAGGATTTTTCCCAGCTTATCAAACGAACCAACTGGGTCACTTGTTGGTCTGTACCAAGCAACAACAAGAAAGGGTTTGCTTTTGGGTGGAGATATCTCCACACAGAGAAGTTCTAGTCCCTCAGCAAGCACATCGACCCTGGGTGTCATTTTGATGGAGTCTCTAACATATAGTGAGACACCACCTCCAAAACTGGTCCTGTCAAGACGCTGTTGACGATATCCTGAAATTTCAGTCAGCTCTTTTGGAATAGAACCACCGAGCTTAGTTTCATTTAGGGCAAGAATATGAATTCCCTTGTCATTTTTAAAAGAAACTTAATTTCATCATGTTGACTGGGCAGACCGTTGATATGCAGGGATGCCCCTCTGAAAAACCAAGATGCTGATGAGACCAGTCGGTTCAGTATCACGATCACCGGCCTCCTCCCTAGACCGGTGATCGTGATACTGATTCTTTTACAAAACTCGTCTCTCATTGAGCAGCCACGTTTTTCTACGGTCAATAGAGTCTCTGCGATATCGTCTGCAACTGGACTTCCTGATGCGAGGTTATATAATTTATCTGAATCTAGAGCTGGATCGAACGGATTGAGAAAATATTCTGTCATGATCTGTAAAATTTTCCTTACTCTTTGCTCGGATCCGTTTATCTCTGACTCGCGGAAGCACTTTCGTGGATTATTTGATACGTACTTGTTTGGGTTGCAAAATTCGAGTTCAGTGCCTCAAATTTGATGAAAATGCATTCTTTCCATTATCAAAAAGACGTTTTTTAAATAGCATGAGCCCCCTTTTGGGGTTAAAAGCTTCCATAGTCAATCACTTACTTATAATTTTATCAAACAACATGCAAGTTCGGATTCATGTAAAATTTGATAAAAATGAATATTTCAAAATAATTTTCTAACAAATTTTTAAATATTGCCCTCATTTGGGGGCATTTCCACGCCCTAAAAAAGGAAAAATGATGCGAAAAACTGTTGAAAAGGTTAAAAATACATAAAACAATATATAAAACTGCGTTTTACGTATAGATTTCGTATTAGTGAAAATGGTTAATATTTTTGCTAAGGTTTCATTTTGCCCACATCTTGAGGGTAATTAGCCCCATATCTTATAAACGGTTTCTCGCCTGACTAAAAAGCATCAAAATTCGGATTCTACACCCCAAAATTAACCAAAATAAATGTAAATTAGCTCTCTGGGTGTCTTTATTCACATAAAAACGTCTTTACCTGCACAGGGAACCAAGCGAGCAAAACTCTAACGGTGTAATGTGTCGCCGTTCGTTCCCATGCCCCTTCGACTAGTTGAATTTAGGCCAAGATGTTCATGACAAGAAGGGTGAAAGCTCTGTCATCATTAAGCAAGGATTGCTTGCAACTACCAAAGTTATCAGTAAGTCAGGTTTGACATATTAAGCTGCTTTATTTGACAAGTCAACTATTTTTATGGAATATGTCTCATTTACTTCTCTAGAAAGGATAAATTGGCCTGCCCTGCAAAAACCGGCGTTTCATTTACTCACTGGGCTGGGCTCCACTATACTGGATAATGTATTAATTAATCTTTAGATCTCGAGCTTGCAAAAAGGTTATGAAATTGTTCCCAATGCACATTAGTTCTTTTGTTAATCTGTAGGTGTTTTCGCTCATGCTTTTCGAGGGAATATGGTTTAAAAAACTTCAAAGTGTCTAAACCTTAGAATATCTTGTCAAGGTTCCAAAGCTTCTAACTTCTTGTCGAAAGAGTTCATATGCTCTTCTTTCAGACCTTGACCATGTTGCTACCTAGTCGATTCATTTGTTAATTCAGCCAGCTTTAACAAACATTTGGTGCTTTTGGCCTGTTCTGCTTTGACGCAATGTCCATTTTCATGATATTGCGGACCTACCTGATGCAAAACCTTTTATGCATTGCAAATCTCCTATCAACAGTGGATTAGCAAGAGGGAGGCAAGAGGACACCCCCCCCCCCCAATGGCAAAAAATTTCTTTGAAAAAGGATGGTTTTTGGCATAGGCAAAGAGTGTGGACCCCTAATTTTCCCTGGCTCAACTCGCCTTTGCCCCTCTAATCTTACTGCTCAGTTGTTATTAAAATATCTTAATCACCAGAGGGAGAGTAGAAGAAAACTTTGCGGATAGCTTTAACAACGTAGACTGTCCTCGAATTCATCATAATTTAGGAGGTTTGCAACAGAACATACACAAAAATGGACTTACCTACTGCTTTCAAACAAATAATGTAACTTGTGTTATATCCAAAACAAAATATTTCATTTTCTTCTCTGCAGAGGCATAGTGGTAACTGTTTCATCCTCATTTTCAGCCCTTAGGTACCAGCAGATCACTTTTCACCATCGTTTCTGAACCCCTACATATGTGGGTACTTGAAGATTGCCACAGGAATTTAGTTGCATTAAGGTGGCACCTGCCTTAGAGTTAACCTGGTCTATAAAAGATCTTCAGCCATGCGTGTAGCAAATTTTTATAGGATCTGAATAACACAGCTCTGAAACATTGTCAGATAGTTTATAGAATAATAAGGAACATGATCCTGTGTGTTAATATTCTGCATTTTTACTTTGGCATAATCTTGATCCCTTATGAGAACCCACATAGACAAAAAGGTTTCTAAAAAAAAGTTATATTAGCCAGAACAAAATGAATACCTTCATTAAATTATTTCAGCCTACTTATTTGGCATTAATGCTATTGATTTTTGCTAAATTAACTTTTATTCAGCCATAGCAGTTCAATGCTAAAATTTCTTTAATGATAACTGTTTCTTTATGAAAGTTCTTATAGCTGATATGCTCTTGTCACATTTAAGGTCTTGGAAGCCGGGCAATTTGGAAGCCGAATAAGTCAGGCAATTTGGTCACATTTAAGGTCTTGGAAGCCAAAAACATTCTGCATTGCAAAATTAATTTTTGTTTTGCAGCCACTATTTGAAATTTCCTCAACAGCGCTCCGCTCAGTCCCTTACTACTGTTAACAGTTTTGTTTTGGCCAGAAAATAGGCCTAGGCTCACTTGAGTTCCCCAGTGTAACAGTCCTGTAAATGTTTCTTTATGAAACTCCTAATAAGAAAAACATTATATAAAAACCACAGTTTGGACAATTTATTACCCTTTTTTACATTTGATTCTAATCTATCTTACATTTAGTTATCTATGCAATATGTTTTTTAAAAAGCTGCCTCTCAGATACTGGAATAAAACTTTAAATCATAAATATAAATGGTGAGCATTGATGATCACACTGCTTAGACGTTGAGAGAAACCACAGTATGCAAAAATGACTTCCCTGTGTCTTTACTGTAAAAGAAGAGTCCTGTTATTTGTTATAGTTGTCTACAATTTTTTTGCGGTACAGAATTTGAAAATGGCTTTGAAAAAAAGCAAACATTTTTCTGATTGGCCTATTTCGATCCACAACTGGGTATATAATTTTCCATCATGTTTTTTCGGAACCTATTCTGACGTTTTATGCTCTGAGGAGTGTCAGACGAAAAAGCTTTAAGTATGTTGTAAAATGTTTGCTTTTTTCAAAGCCATTTTATAGTTGTCTGCTTTGGAAAAAGAATGGTCCTCTTCTGAAAAATTGCAACTTTTTGTAACTTTTGAGGTATTTTTAGTTTGCTTGTGTATTACCAAATAGATTTGTTTAAATTATAAGCAGCTTATTTGTCTTAGTATATATATTGTATAAATGTTTATTTTTGTAGCGCCACTATGTGCAAGCAACGCAGGTTCCAGTGACAGAGTGCCTGGATGATTCATTAGTTAACCGTGGTACTCCAAAAGAGCCTGAACTGAAGGTTATTATATTTTGCAAACAATTTGAACATTTCAGAACATTCCTTGTCAGAAATGACAATAATTGCCTAATTGTTATTTTTAATTTGTACACGACTTACAAAAGGGCATTTGTGTGTTTTAGATAATTTTTTTTCATTAGCTGGTTTTTTATTTATCAAATGTTGATAAATAATACATAATCAAATCATATTAAATTATATTATAATCAATCATCATATTTTCATATAGTGATAATATCATATAAAGTGATGTATACTGGCATATACTACAAATAGTTTTCATTCTGAAAGGCTGAATAAGATGATTTGATCACCAGAGCATTAAATTTGACAGGAGCAAACACTTTGATTGTGCCAGCACATGGGGAAACACAACCATGCAAGCTTTGATCGATCACATAAATGTTTGATCAAAAAACATCCTCTGGGCAGTTTAAGGAATTTAAAAAGGTTTCGTGTAGCATTTTGTGACCATCCACCAATAACATCTATATGACCTTTGTGATGTACATAAAATTTATAAATAAAGCACATTTATATTTGGTATTAAGTCTTTCGTGGAGTGCATCAAAGATCATCACAACAGTTCCTTTTTATTTGATGTTACCTTACACTAAAATATATTATAAGAGGATTGTTTAATTTTTATAAACGTTGAAGATGCTTTTAGCAATGTTGATTTTAATTACTAACATTTGTTACCTTTACCTGGAGTGACTGCTCGCCCAAGAGAAATCATGCTAGCAGGAGGCCACTCATGTGGGATGTTTCCTTACAAAGAGGCCTGCATCACATTCTGTTGCCCTGTGGCACTAGACCTGTTTGTCTTTCTGCAAATGCTACAATGTTAAGACTTTGGGTAGTAGATTATGTAAACTCTTGTTACTACAACTTTGGGCTTCATAGAAGTACTTGTGAAATAAAAAAAATTAAAAATAACTCCTGCTCTAAAAGCTAGTACAAGGCTCATCCATCATTTTATTGAAATCAGCTACAAAACCAATTTGAAATGTTTCGGAGAATGGAAAGTGCCCAATAGTTAATATTTCAAACATAAAAAACTGTTTTATGTATAAATAATACCATAACCAAATTGTTGATCAGAGCTCAAAAAACATTTTCCTTCCTGGTAGCAAGCTTATGACCAGCTCAACCTTCCTTTGAAATTTTTTCAAGGCACATGCAAAAATATAGTGTTCTTGCATTTAGGATGTCAGGGCTAAACAAAAAATGTCAAGTTTGGTAGCTGAAATGGACAATCTTTGAATTTAACTAGCCATGCTCAGTTGATATGCTCCTCTATGAAAATATGTAGCGAATATTGGGCTCATTTTTTGAGAATCCAGTTCAGGCCAGATTTGCTTCTGAAATCCGGTCACCTACTGAAGCCGGTTATAAACTGTAATCGTAAAAAACACTTAAAAATTCTCCAAGGTTCTGTTGTAATAAAAGAGACTTTTCCCCTTCTTCGGAGGAGTTTTGAATGTCTCCCTTATCTCCTTACTTCTTTCCCTCCTTCCCCTACTTCCCATTTTCCCTTTTTCTGCCTGGGAAATTGAACATTGTAGTTACCCTACTGGCAGTGCCGTTACCACTCATTTTTTAGGCCCTGTTGTTGATGTCATTACTGACCCATTATATTGTCTTATATGCTTGCTAGTATGCTAAATTTGGTTTGTATGCAATTGTTGTAGGTTACCAAACTAGACAATGGAGTCCAAATCATATCTATTAACAGTGATGGTGGTGTATCAAAAGTATCAGTCTATATCAAAGCTGGAAGTAGATATGAAGACCCTTCGAATCTTGGAATCACACACTTTTTACGGAATTCTGCATTTTTGGTAAGGATTGTAAAAGAACGGTATTGGCAATTATGATGCAGTTTTTTCCACATCTTATGATATCCCAACTATTCTTGGAAGTCTTCTTTTGATAATTTTTTTCCACATCTTATGATATACCAATTATTTTTGAAAGCCTTCTAGTGATATACTTTAACAACATGGATGAACCAGTTTGCAATGAACTGTTTGTCATTTTCGTTAGACTCAGTATTTGTTTCTAGTCTGTAATGCTAGTGTCAGGAGCCTACATCAAAGCCCTACAAAGGAGGGAGAGAGAGATAAGATCAAGAGTAGGGCCCTCCAAAATTTACAAGATCGGGGAAGGAAGGATGAGTTGTGGGACAGAGTTTGCAAAGCTAAATTTAGACAATGGGCACTGAAGAGTAGTCTGTATAACATACTTGCCTCAGGGGACCTGGGATCATATCTTTGATCTCCTTAGAGCAGCGTCTGTGGTAGAATGTCCAAAAATGTGAGAGATTGGTGACACAGTGTCAATGAGAAAAAGACTGATGGCTGATGGGAAATTGGATTTTTTCAAGAAAGCAAGGGGGAGATTTTGGAGCACCACCCAAATACGAGAGTGGTACTCAAAGGAAGGACAGATTTGGAACTTATAAATTGTCAAGTGTTGTGATGGCGAGAAGAATCCACGTGCTCTAGAAACGAAACCAATTTTTTTGGTTGAAATGAAGGTTTAGCAATAGAAATGTGAGATTTCCTATTAAGGTTTGGTGATACAGAAAGGCCTAGTTGCGAAAAGAAGTGGACATTACAAGATTATAAAACAAATGATAACAAATGGGCATTTTATTCTTGCAGACAAACAAAAGCAAAAGCTCATTAAGGGCCACAAGGGAATTGCAGCAGCATGGTATTTCTCTTGGGTATGTTTGATGCAAACCATGAATCTATTATTTGTAATTGTATTTGTTGCTACCTAGCATCCGAAGGTAGTTTTTAGGACATTGAGAAGCTATGCTTATCGAGCAGTGTCCTGGTTCTTCCTCTCGATGTGACCACACCTTATAATTCCTACGCCTGGAATTACATAGAGCTGGCGACTCTCCCCACTCTGGGTGAAAGTTTGGTCATGTCAGGGACTCGAACCACGGACCCTCGGATCAGAGTCAGCGCCTCTAACAACTTAGTCATCCTTGCATTATCGTAATATTTAAGGGCCAAAGAACTTATTCATTCACGATCTTGCTTTTAATTCAATGTTAATTTGCCTGCACCTTTAAGATTTCCTCCGAATTATTGTTAGAATCTAACTTAAATTGTGTTATTTTGTAATTTCAGTTGAATTTTAATGGCGCTCTGGGTTGCAATATTCATAGCTTGTGAACTATTATCATTATTCCTAATGTTTTCCATTTTATCTTTCTAGGACAGTTTTTAGATACTTGTATGATGTTTAAATTTTTTTGTTTTCAGTGTCACAAACTCAAGAGACCATTTCATATATTCTGGTTCATGCATGAAAGACTCAGTGTTAGTAGCTTTGCTTTTCTTTAATTTTGCAGATAAACTTCCTTTGCAAGCCTATTTCCTCCAAGCCATTTTTCTTAATTTATTTATAAATACGTGTGTTTGATGGATACCAAGACATTTATCTCCACAATCGCAATTTTATAATTGTTTGAAACTATGCACTTTTTTCTTCATCATCAGAAACCCAATGTTGGAGATAATTGCATCATCTGTTCATGGCCCATTATTTCAAAGCTGGGAGGTTTGTAATCTTGCACTTGCCAATGTAACTCATTGCTGCTACAATAAGTGAAAGGCATAATTTATTCCATTTGTTGATTTACATACCATAAAACAGTTTAAAAGCTTTCAACATCGGGATTCAGCTGTAGATCACCCATGACAGGCAGATTATTTTGTTTGTCTTGTAGATTAAAAATGCAGATGATTTATGCGCAATTGACAGAAGCAATTTGGAAGCTTACCTCCAACTCGGTATTGTATACAAGCAATTATCGCACAGTTTATGTTGCACTTCATTGTACATTTGAAATTTATTCTTATGTGCTGAAAGTAAGATGAAATTTTTTCATTTCGTTCCATCTCTCAGAAATCTTTCCTTTTAAAATGGTAATAAATATTATTATTTCATCTAAGTTCTTATCTGATCAAATATACGAAAGTAGGACACATGAGTTGAGATGAAATAGAGATGGCGTGGGATTAATAAAATTTCATCTCGTCCAATTTAAAGTCTGAAAGATCAATAATAATATAATAATAAATAATTTGTTTAAAGTTGGCGTACTAAATGAACGGTTGATAGCTATAAAGAAGCTAATTAAGGCCAACTATCTAATAAGAGTTAGTATGAAATAAAAATATATGATACAATATTAAAAAGGTTTAAGGTATAATGTTCTAAATAAAACCTAACCCAGCAATAAACCAGGTCAAGATTCATAAGCCACTTACTCTCACAAAGAGGAGAAGAAAAGAGTGAAAAGAGAGGAAAGAGTGAAAAGGCCTTTTTGCAAAAAATTATTCTATGATGCAAATGCTTTTTCGCTGCTATGCTATTTAGTCTGCAAAATAATTTTGTTATTCTTATGATGAATTACTTTCAAGGTGTACTCGATAAACTACACGGTGCAGCCTTCAGGTGAGTTTGCAAGTGATTTCTTCAAACCATAATCTCATTTCATCTTTGCTTCGTTCCCTTTAGGTGGCAAATTGCTTGTCGCCAACTTACTATATGCCGGAAATGTAAGCTGCAACAACAACCGCAACAGCAGTGACAAAAGTTAAAGCGACATCTTGACATTTTAAATGATTGCGAAAATTTTCTTCGTTTCTTTAATTTGGTGTTGTTTTCCTTTGTGCAGGTCTGGTCTAGGGAATTCAATATATTGCAAAGAGCATAGATCATATTCAGGAGAGCAGGTAACACTTCCTCATTAATTCATTTAGCCAAAAACTTGTCCCCAGTTAGCGCAGTCCAATGTCATTCACATTTTTTATATGAATTAAAGATATTTGCATTTCAATGGCTTTTTATTTTCCATTTTTTGCCAGATGTCTGAGTTTATCAAGAATAATTTCGTCGGGGAAAGAATGTCTGTCGTGGCCATCGGTAATTCGCTTGAAATATTCTTTTACTATGATGACTTTGTGTTTATACGGTTCGCGGAAACCGGTTCTTTGAAAACCTTAGGATCCCTTTCCTTTTTGAAGACATTAAAAGGTCAACCAGTGTTTTCGTTTTTGTCGCATCAATATTCCCTTTTTGATGTTCTTTTCAAATATATTATTCAAATATAATTTGCCAGCCGAAAACAATGTGCGTATTTTACATGAAGGAATGCAGCCCTGTCGAGCGAAGTAATGAAGTTGTGCAAGAGTCATTTACTACAGTTTTTTGTGTCTAATCGTGAGAAACTACTAGATTAAGAGCCATTCCTTGCAAAAAGAAATGTGTTGTGGAAATATTTGCATTCCTGTTATGTTGTTTATCGTTATTCTCGGCAGTAATTTGTGAATTTTGAAAAAGCTCACTCAGGTTCTCTTTCCGAACTTCAGGCTGTGAGCATGAAGCATTGGTAAAAGATGTTTCAGTAACACTTGGCAGTATCCCACGTGGGACGGTCGTCTCCGAAGGAAAGCAAAAATATTTTGGTGGTATGTTTTTCTATTTGATCTCAACTTGGTGGGTGAGACTTTTGCGAGAAGATTAAAATGAAACTCCAATCCGATAAGTATCAATCTATATTAGTATAGACAAAATGAAAGTTGTGGTTGTTGTAATTGATTTCTAATACGTTAGTCACATTTTCAGTAATGACTTTGGGCATGCTTTCAGTTATATTAACTTCACAGATTGTCAAAGTGCATACTGGAGAAATAACACAGACATACAATGTTCCACTCATAATCCAGTTTTGTTGGAGAATGAGAGAGTGATTTGGCATATCAGCTATATCTCTTTATTGCGCTGCAAGGCGAGATTCGTATAATAAGTTGATTTTTCTTTCAAGGTGAGATTCGCATGGACAACGAATCAAAACTTAATCATGTCGCTCTTGCAGTGGAAGGCCCCAGGTATTTGCATCACACTTATTTTTTTATTCGAATTCATTCTCACTATTTTATTTCAAAATTCGGCTATTTCCCCATAAAACCAACTCAATACATTTTGGATTACTACTATTTAATTATTTCAGTCACGTGAGCAAAGACCTCTGTACCTACGGAGTACTTCAGGTATGTATTTTTACCTCCGTCTTATATTTTTCTCTTAAATTTTTCAATAAATAGCAAGATTATTATGTGAATGAATCATATTTCACTATGCTTTGCAAAATTGCTGTATAATTCGCTGAAATGCATCATTGATATATATCTATACTATACGTCCCTGTTGTTTCCAGCATATGATTGGCAGTGGTTCGTTTATCAAATATGGCAGTAACACAGTTTCTTCCAGGTGAGTATCACTGCTTTCATCTAAATGCTTATCGCTAAGGTCTACATTATCTGCTCATTACATGACTTTTTCCATGAATGTCTTCAAATCTTAGCTGTCAAACAAGGGCCTCTTAATTGAAAAGAATTGTCAAATTTGCACTCGGTTCAGTTTCGACTGAAGAGCTGTTGACAGAAAATGTTTTCCAGGGAAAGTTTTGATTTAGCCAAATAACAAGCAAATAGATCAACATCTAAAGCAAGTGTTTCATTGACTATTATGCCTTTTGGTCAAGACATGGACCAGTAAAAGACGCGGAAGATTTCTCCTTGGAACTGTTTCAAAGTAAAATTCCTGTTAGTTATTTACATTTTCAACGACACTAAATCGTATTTGAATTGTTTTGGAAAAATATTAAGCGATACCCTTGTGATTCCTAAATAGGTACTGTCATAACAGTCATAATGAAAGCAACAAATGCCACGGTTGTTCGGTGACAAGTCTCTTGCTGTCTTTCTTTCAGGTTAAATAAAGCAGCTGCCAGTGTCTCAGAGAGTCCATTCATGGTGAGCTTTAAATTAATTTTTCTCGTAATCGTTTCATTTTAGATTGCCATCCTCTTTTGAAGAACGTAGCCTTCGAATACTACTTTTTTAGAATCTTTGGGAGTGCATTATAAAATGGCAAGCAGCGATTTTGTGACAATTAGTGCCACTTCCTTTTTGCATATTTTCCACTCTGCCAAGGGGCTTATGCAAAGCCTTGTAAAATGTGATACTGGCAGTTTTATGCACCAGAGTAAAAGAGCATATAGAGCAGAGAACAATCTAATTTTCTAGGCATCTTCTCTGAACATTTGTCACAGTGACAAAGGCCTCTTTGGTTTCTACACAATCACTGACCCAAAGGATACGACCCAGGTATGGGAATATTCATTTTATTGATGTTTTAATTTTGTCTATCCGCCATTTAGTGTCCATTAATCTTTAATCAGATTGAAGAATTTTTCGAAAAATACATCTGCACAAATCATCGACTTGGGCAGCTGCGGAGCCAAGAAAACTGTTTGAAGGGGTGAAGAGGTGATTTTTGCCGACCAGAAAAGACGTCTCACTCTTTAAGGGTGTGGTCAAAAGATAAATACTCTTACATGCTACTTTTATGCGTTTCTGTTTCAAAGTTTATAATGTAGTGCCATACTTTGAAAGTTCAACTACACAGAACTGTTAATATGTTACAATTACCCCCCCCCCCTTTCGCGACGCCCCTGGACCTGGGTCTTTCTGATATTTAAAATTAGCTCGCAGATTGCCTGAAATATAGAAAGCGTAGAATCCGGTATTTGAAACAGTTTAGCCATCGTCATCAAAGTATAAGAATTTTGAAATGAATTTCTAATAGTTAATGCTTACTTCTTTCTCCTGTAAAAGGTTGTTAGAGCAGCAGTTAACGAAATAAAAGCCGTTGCCAAAGGAAAGATTACGGATGAAGAAATGGCCCGTGCCAAGTATGTTTTAGTTAAATTTTTGTTCAAGTACATTTTACAACACCGCGGCCTTTTTTGTTATAGATTTCTTAATAAAGTTTTTTAGATGATGTCGTTTACCTCCCAGGAATCAGATGAAGGCTGCTGCCCTAATGGCCAATGAAAACAAAGATGCTATGTTGGAAGATGTTGCGAATCAGGTAAGGAAGTCTTCTTTCCCTCAATGTTATTTGCGTGTTTTCACCTCTTCACTTCACAGTCAATTTTTCATTTAACTTAATGAATCATGCTTACGTCATCCAGCCAAAGCTATCACTTAACAACTTGATTTTGAAGCTTTTCCTTTCTCGTAGATGATCCGAAATGCATCATCTTTGATATTAAAGAAATTAATTTTGTAAAATTTTCCACCAAACAAATATACCTTCATGACAACATTTAGTAGGGAAACGCAGTGTGTGAATTATTTGGATTTTGGTAAATCTCTAAGCATAAAAATGTTTGCATAAAAATTGCATAAGACTAATTTAGCATAAAAATGTTTAAGCATTTATCATCTTGTTGCGTTTGAAATTACCAAAAGATTCACTTCTGACTACTTACAGATGCTCTCTCGCGGTGTCTACCAATCCCCCACTGAGATCTGCTCTGGAGTTGATGCAGTAACTAAAGCCGATCTCTCAAAGGTAATTGAAATTATTTTTGTTGACTTCTTGTCTTGATGATGTTGGTGAGCTCTACTGAGTCCTCCGAGACTGGGGGAATTACCTGAGCCCAAAAGCAACGCAAACCCCTGTTTTAACATTGCTTTCATTATCTTATTTAAGATTTGAGATTAAGATTTGAGGTTAAGATTTTCTGGAAACTGACTGTGGTCACCTTTTTCAAGTTCACTTTCATTTGATTTTCAATTTCGGTGGAGGGTAATGGCGATCTATCTATAGAAAGATCTTGCAGAATAACTAAAAAGAATTTCTATTGTCATTCTTACCCGAACATGCGCTAATTCCATAGTTTAAAGCATACCCTGAACGACTGTAGCATCATTAGAGAAAACCTGTTTCATTGAGAGTTCAAGTTCCTTTTTTAGCTTCATTCATGAGTCAGTCACAATTTTATTTATTTTGAGCTTTGTCTGAAAAAAGGAGGGTTAGTTTTTAAAATGCAGTTTGTTTGCTTCATTCTGTTTGCGATTAGGGTTTCTCAGATTGTGAGCGACAATAGGGCTCAACAATAAATTAAAGATTAACATATTTAATGTTTCCTTACATACTAATAGGTATTTTCAATTGTTGATAGAAAGACAATTTTAATTTTTCAGAGTGACATCCATTTTTAAACTCGACTGGCACTAATAAATGTATTCTCAATCTCCTTTTTATTATTTTGACCGCAAAATCCATCGTATACTATCGAATCTATAATCCATAGCTTCTCTAAATTGCAGGTCACTCAGGAACTTCTCGCAACCAAGGCGTCGTTTGTCGTTGCTGGCAACTTGGCCCATGCCCCCTATTATGATGAGTTGGCTTAGCTTGCAATAAGCAGTTCAACACTCGTTTTCAGTGAAATTTTATGGACTCGTTTGGATGTGTTCCTAAAGTGTTGCTTACAATGATGGATCAATATAAACACTAGATTTGATCAATTTCTTACGTACTTGCCAATGCTGTTTAGATGTCTGAATTGTCAAAATTTAAATAAATTCTTTTGTGGTATGGTTACTTGGCAACTATTCCTGTGAAACTGTCCTGTTTGAAGGTCTAGTAAAATTATCGCTAAAATTTTAAGAGGTTCAAACATAGAAGACTCCGGTGGCTTGTAATTAATTATCAAACATGTATCCTGAAGAGGATAGGTCTTTGGTCTTCTCACAATTTCAAGTAAAATATCAGTATTCAGTAGTTGGGGCTCCGGCGTGCCTGAGCATACCTACAATTCGATCGACCTGGTTAATTTTTTGATTTAGAAAAAAACGTGATGCATTTTGATTCATGATGGATTTTAGAATTATAATGATCAGCAGAAAGTATCGAAAGTAAAATCGCAGATACAAAGGGTTGGTTTTAATTCATTAAACGTCTTCAAGTCAACAGCAAACAAAAAACCTCTTACGTCCTTTAATACTAAAACATTCCTACCGACTGCGCTATAAATAATCAGACATATTTTTGCATAGGCACAAACGGTAACAAACTGCCTGTGGGACTCATTGCATGGTTCTGCAGGCACATTACAGGATTTTGTGGGCACTTGGCAGGAATACTGACTTTAGAATATATGTGATCGATATTCCTGCATAATGAGCTCAAGCGCCGTTTTGTGAGGCAGATGAAAATATCTGAATTTTTCCAAAAAACGTCAGAAGGGTCAATGTTTTGATAGAATGCTTTAAAAATTGACCTATGCGCTGAAATTTCACCAATCTTGATCCTTGCCCTGAACCCATGTAAGACGACGAAATCAATCGAGTTCCTGCAGACTGCGTTTTCCGTTTTCACAGTTCGTCCCTTAGGCGAAACGTTGCATCTATCAACATTTAAGAAATAAAAAGTTAAATACATAACGCTGATTGAGGTTTAATTTACATTCAATGCGTCAACCTAAGACTGGCAAAATTCAAGGTAATCTGTTTGGAAAATTGCAAATTGCCATTCCACACTTACATGTTTCTGGATTTGCAGGCGCGCTTTAATAACCATCTTTGTTATATTGATATGAAAATGCTTAAGAAAAAGATTCTTATTGATATTCTTTTTACAAGGAATATTTTAATTTCAGATAATTACGACCATTTCTCAAAACATATATTCCTAACATTTGCTAAAACCGAATTTAAGGCTACAAAGACGAGGTTGTATTCTGAAATAAATTGTCATAATCTTAAAAGCGCAAGTACGGGGTATTTTAACTGATATTTATCTGAAATAGTTTTATACTTGAACGAATTAGCAGAATTTGATATATTTACAATACGCTATAAATACATGCTGCCAAGACAAGAGATCGACTCTCGACTGAAACTAGTTCCATCTGCGATAAAGAGATAAGCGCGTTTACTAGAAAATATCAATCTATAGTGAATATTTTGTTAGCCAGGATTCTTGCTAAAACGAAGGAAATCCAGCATTTCATAGCGTGCAAAAGTCAACGAAACATACCTTTTCAAAACACCATAGCTGGAGATTTACTGGTAGCGACTGACAATCTCTTTTTACAACGTAGAAAATTAAAATTAACATCTATAAATAACTATTTATAACACTAGAAGTCCCATTTTTCAGTGTCGTGAGAGTCCGCCGCCATCAATAAATGATGACTCCCTTCAACATCAAATATCGACAAGGGGTCATGTGATTTTGTATCCTCGTACAAATTAGCAGACATTAGATCCAAATGCAAACCATCAACACAGTGATGGTTATCCAAGTCTTTACCTACTGGTTTATCGATTTGTCTATTATGAGAACTGTTAGTGTTGTCCAATTGGTGCAAGCCAGGCCAGTCCAAGTCATTTGCTGAAAAATACGATTGATCGGTCTCCATGTCAACGTCATCTATATCCATAGAGTTTAGAGCTAGTCCATGTGCATTGTGGCCAGTGTTCATGGCATTAGACGACGCTCTGTGTGGAATATTATGAAGCGATCCGGTAGCTAATAGAGAAGGCGTCGTGTTTAAGTTCAGACCAGCACCAAGTAAGTTCAAATCGCCCGGCAGCGACCCATAAGGGCGTTGCGAAGTTAGTACATGAGGTGTTAATGTTTTGTTTTTAGAACTCGTTAAGTGGAATGAAGAAGGTTCTCCCTTGACCTGCATCTCATTTTGCAATGTCTGTGCGTACCGTGCATACCCAATAGACTGGTTTTCATTAGCATCTAATGGCGGAGCTGCGCTTCCAGAAAGCTCTAGAAATGCAAAAGAAGAGACATACATGCAGTCATAATTAAGGCAGCAGGTGACAACATCGACGTTACAACCCTTGTCAATTATTTGCTAATATTTTGCAGTACTATGCCCTCATTGGACATATACGATGAGTTGGACAGCATGCTCGAAGACGCTTTCTTCCAAACCGTTCCAAAAAGTGTTTCATTTTTATTCACAACATTGAAACCAGCCCCACCCCTGAAAGTATCTCTCTATGATCAATCTACCATTAACGGGCACTTACCTCCTAATATGTCCATTAAATCATCGGACGCATCCGACGGACACTTCATGTTCGTTTCCTGTAAACAAGAAATTAAAGATTTCCACTAGTACCACAACAATGTAGCAAGTTAAATTTCCATGATTGAAATAGCTTCTATTACAACTTTCAAAACATCTCAAGCAAATAGAAACCTGTACAAAGTTTTAATTTATGGAAAAAGGCAGAATGATGTAGTTGGATTTATACATTATTTTGTCACTTGCAATGAGTCAATTTGAGTTTCTTTGTAACTTAACAGAACGCAAACCAGCTAAACCAAACAAGCAGACACTAATTTGGATTTTCAAGACTTTTCAAAATGAAGGCTATTAAATACATACCATAATTCCACTTGGTAGTGAAAATGTACGCAAATCTTTCCCGTTTGTTTTAATATATGTGCCAGCATCATCTGTCCTCTCTGTATGACAATTTGCAGCCATATGTGCTGAGCGGTCTTGACTCGCATACATGTCAACGGTTGAACGCGACATCAGCGGATCAGTCTGTGACCTATCTCGAACCTGTCCGATATTAGTCTCGTACTGACGATTATGCTTACCACGAGTCTGGCCACCAGTGTTTATTTCCCATTGGTAATGATGTGGACTGCCTTGCTGTTCATTTCCTGCGCTAACGTGCTCATGATTTTGTAGATGATGACAACTCTCTGCTTGCTGAGAGTTCTCTTGCATGCTTTGCAACTTGTTTAGTAAGGACGTATGACGAAAATCTGCAGCACTATCGGTTTCTGACGGTTCATAAGAAGTCTGTGTTTCAATAGTTGCTTGCGGCTTTGAAGCCTGATGATTTACATGTTCACTGAGCATTTGCAATGTCAACGCATCGATCACAGGATTTGGATGTCTGTCAAGCGCTGATGTAAGGTCCAACAATGCATTTCCTGCTAATGTATGCGTTGCTGGTTGCGACAAATGAATTTGAACTTCGGAAGTATTGATAAGTTGTTGATTAACTGACTGGCTTACAGATTGGTCAACAACTTTCGGGAACGATTGGTTCGGTTGGCTCACGACTGAGCTCATGACATTCTGCAATACTCTCTGATCAATGGACGACACAGAGGCTGGCACTTGCAAAACTCCTTTGGTATGAAGACCACCATGTACCCCTAATTGTTGAACAGGGACATTCTCCGACTGGCCATGCCCTAAGACAACCGAGCTTGGAATCAACTGATACTGAATTTCTGATGATGGAACAGCTTGGACCAGCTGAAATGTTTCGCCATTTTGCCCCGCATACGTTGTTACTTTGATAAACGAGCTGCCATGAGCTGTTGTTGGGCAAGACTCTTGAACAGAATCCTGAGCAGAACTGGTGTTAGTTGGCATGTTAGCGGGGACTGGTGAAAAAGCAACATCAGCAAGTTTCTCTTCGGCTGTAGCTATTTTCCTGTCTTCGTACGACTTAAGTCGCTCCAGCAACTTAGCCTTGGACCCTGAGACTGGCAATCCTCTCTGCCTCAGTTCAGAACGTAGATCAGATACTTTCATATCGTCAAGCCCGGCGCAATTGCTGTATGAAACTGGAGCATTCGTTGGAGTAGGTGACAGCTGAGATTCATTTTGACAATGAGAACTCTCTTCCACATCCATTTTGTCCTTAACTGGGTCCTTAAGGGAACCATTTATTGCTTCAAACAGTGCATTTTGCTTCATTACTTGCAACTGGAGAAACATTTGTTGCTGCTCCAAAAGGCGCTTATAACGATCATCAAGGGGAGCTTGATACGTTGGAGGCATTATCCCTGGAGGTTTGTATTCATGATACTTGTATCTTTTTATCTTTTGCTTGTTTTGCGACTGTTGCTTCTTTCTATTGCCTTTCGATTGTTTACGAATAGCGGGCTCCTTTGCTCGTACATTGTTATTTGAGAAAAAATCCGATGTGGACACAATGCAGCTTTCTAACTCGCTAACTGCACTAGACACATTATTGCTCACAGGAATGCTTTCAACTTTCACATGTTCTGAAAACGCTCGAGAAAAAGTATCAATAGGATCACCTGCAACAGGAGACAGCGAATCTATCGAACAGCGACTGGCATCAACCTCAGACAAAGGCGAATCTGGGTACAAGCTGCTTACTGGAGATGTAGATACATCCCTACAACTTGGGTGAAATGGAACACAACCATGCTTAACTGCATCTGCAAAATTCGGTTCAACTTTCAAGATGTTTTCCCTAACAAGTTCCAAGGGGCCAGGTCTATTGAAAAGCTGCTCGTTCAAGGAATCTGCAATCCGGTGCCTTTCTAAAGCTGACTGTTTCCCTTGCAGGGAGGCATCTATTTTAGAATCTGTAAAGCCAAAGCATCAAGGTTTCAGTGTTATTAAGAATTAGGACATGAGAGTTATAGCAAATTTCACATCGCAATACTTCTAAAAAGGGGAAATTACTGCCATAAACAGAAAGGAGGAAGTCATTTTCGTAGCAGGACGTGTGCAGCCAAATACTACAAAACACTGACTTCTCAAAGGAAGTTGTCTTAATTTCTGTCATGCTAGCTACCATAAGGTGAGTTAATGATCGAATGGCAAGCAAAGTCAGAGCAATAGGTTAATAAACTTTAATGCAATCAGAGATTTCTGTGTAAAAACCAACACAGTCTGTAATAAAAGACACAAACATCCAGGCTTTTGCATGACAACTTGCATGGCAAAACATGATTTTTACAGGTCCAAAAACTTCAAGTAGGTTGAGCAAGTTAGGAACTGGTATTTCCAGCTAATGAATACAAAACATTACACAAGGTTTACCTAAGAGAATATGGCACCCAAGAGGCGCTCTAAAAATCATGCACATCTCATTAAACACAGCAATAGCAGCTGTTAACAAATTAAATATCAAATGAAATTTACCTGCTAAAATGTGACGCTGAACAAGCTGCTGTCTACTAGAGCGTACCCTGATCTTTTTCTGCAAAATGTCACCAGTCTAAAGACAAAATATTTTGAAAAAATCTCAATTGCCTTTTGCAGATTTATTAGCTTTAAGTTTGGAAATTTCCAAAAAAGAAACTGTTATGCTTTCAGTTGCTTAGTCTTATGTGAAAGTTGAGCAAACAAGGGCTAAATTCATCTGCAAGTAGTCAAAGAGATAGAGATAGTTGTGAAGTGTACAGTTTGATGAAACTGCAGTCAACAGATTGTACAGTCCATGTCCTTTTTCCACTCATAGGATATAGGTATAGGATATAGATTGTGAGAGCACTTGTACAGTGGAAAAGGGGGTTAAAACCCAAACAGTTTGGGCATGTGCAATATAGATGCCCTTAAGATCTTGTTTGTATCCTCATATTTGCTTTGGGAAAAAAATCTAAATATTTGGCTGCTTTTCATCCCAATTATTTTGTCCTGTTTACCATGGATTAGCCCATACTTGCCTTAGCCTGATTTGATTACCATATTCCTTCTAATAAAGTATTCCCGAGCCCTTATTGAATCTTTTGAGGAAATAGATGTCAAGAATAATACAAGGGCGTGTCTCACATAATGGGCATGGGAAAAACACAACATTTGCTAATCTTACCCAAAATAGCATGTCAAACTATTGAATGAACTATCAAATAATGAAACTATAAACTCCTAAAATATCAATAAATAATCCAATTAATAGTAGTTTAAAGCATATACCCCTACTGTTAAAGATTCTTTGAGCTCTCCTTAAATATTGTAGAACTTTCTCCTCTTTAAAATCAGGGTTTGGTTTAAAATAAAACATTGACAAGTTGTTGCTTTCTTGTAATTAGCCATCACTAACTAAACAACACTAACTAAACTAACTAACTAACTCACTCACTAACTAACTAAACAACACATCACTAAACAACAATTACCTTAGCTCTTTCAAGTTGATGGATTTGGGCAGCAAGACTGGGAGATGCATGATTTGCTGTAAAATAATACAAAACAGATAATTTAAAAATATTCTAGCATATATTTAAACCTGTGGGTGCAAATTAATACAAATTAGAATTATAACAGAGCTTTAACTAAGACTGACATCCATATATTTATGCTTAGAATAATGCAATTCCCACTTAAGAAAACAATAAAACAAATCCAAACTTTGAATAAAACATATACCACTAGACAGAAAAAAACACAAACTTACAAAAATATTGGAAAAACAATAGCAACAATCTGATTTAGGAAAAGATCAAAATTGATATTTAAGACCTGTTGTTTTTAAGTCTTTGATCTACACCCTTTTTTCACTGTACTAGGCACACTTTGGGCAAACAGATACCACATTTACACAATAAATTTATATCAGCACAACTTTTTGTTGCCTTCTATGCAAAATTGCTATAAAAATATATGGCTAGTAAACTGGGGGTAAAATAAATTGTGCACAGGTGAAGAAGAAATTTGCTTAAGGTTGTTTAACTTAATAAATTGTCTACTGGCATTGTTGGATGCAACCGCAAGATTTTATAAATAAGTGGCTATTCTCGCAATGGCTTATCACAGGAGGAGATTCCAAAGACTTGCATTCCTAAAAGAGAGCCAAATACCAAAAGTATGGAAAACTTAGAAAAGAGAAAGAATGACTTGTGGAATTTTGATATAAAGAGGAAAAAGGGTACTTGGTGCTCAAACTTCATAAGAGTTACCACTGCTTCAATTGCTAATTATTCAAATCAACAAGTCTTTGCTATAAGACTAATCTACTCTTGAGTGTACATGACCAAATACAGAGCTGTGTGTTCTGTGTAAATGGGAGAGAAAATTGAACAAATAGAACAATAATCACAATGTAAATGCAACCTTTGAAAAAAACTTGCATCAGAAAAGACTTTTCCACTACAGAGTAAATAAGACTTCATTTACAAGTTAAATATCAATTAAAATTGTCTGGTCTGCATTCTTGAGTCAATATTTCCTTTTTAAAACAAACATAGTTGTTTATACTCTAAGTTCAACAAAAAATACTGGATAATCTTTATCAGAAGACTTCCCTTAAGTCCTCTGACATCTGCTACAAATAACAGACTAACAATATACAGATCCCTATATGAGGCTAGCAAAATCAATATATAAGGCTAGCAGTGGTGCCCCCTACAGAACAATGTTGGTTTACTATCAAACAGGTTAGGATTTTAGAAAGCCCTTTCTTTTGTTTTGCACTTCTTTTACGACATTTCTCTAAATTATCAACATTATTTTAGGGGGAAGGGGCAGAAGTAGTAATTTTTTTTCATGAAAGGAATGAAAGATATCAAATGCAGCGTAAATAGCCGGGTGTTCCAAGTACTTTTGGTAGGCATTAACTACTTCGCAACAATTTAGCAAAAAATACTTCTTTCAGCTTGATAATTGTTAGATCAATATAATCAATATATCTTATGACTTAATACATGGACAAATTTTTGCATGTAAACCATTGTCCTTGCATTCCAGTAGGCACTCAACTGCAATAAAAACTTTCTTCTTTCTAGCACAAATTTGTAGTCTGTATAGGTTTCAGAACTACTAATCTTTCATATGATCTGCCATTTCAATTAAAGTAGAAAGGTTGTCAAACTAACAAATCTTTCATTCCTGCATTGACTAGCAGTAAAAACATCAACTGCCCAAGAATAAATGGGAAATTCAAGCACACAACCCAGTGAGTTAAAGTATGTCACTGCAAATATGATTTAATTGTATCTAGCTGAAAAATTCAAGTCCATATTGTTTTCTACTGAATGTTCTATTAAAACATAAATACTAATAAAACATGCTTATTACAGACCACTAGCAAGGTAGAAACCTTCATCTCGTGTGAGTCAATGTTCCTTTAAATTTCCCAGTTTTAAATATCAGCAAGGACGCATAAGCTATTTGCCTTAAGTACAACCTTTGGAATAAATATTGTGCTTTTCTCAAATCTGCAACTGAATTTTGTTATCAAACAGAAAATATATAATATTTAAATTGATGTATCTCTACCAGTCATAAACTGTTAAACCATCATTCTTCACAGGTATCCTTTCTAAAACTACTTCTACCTCACTTATAAACATTAAACTATCCATTATGTCTGCTCTTGTATCCATTGTTATCCATTAAGTAAAATATGTGAATATGGCTGTACACAAATCTATCAAATATTGTTGAAAACAAATCTGCCAATATTCCTGTCTCAGTTTAGTAGTAAAAACCAGTAATTTTTTAGTTTATGGTATACACTGCATCAAAAAGTTAAATGAATTTTTAATCAATTAGAAATATGATATACAGTTCCTCCATACAGTTTTGAAAACCTATAGCATGGTTTTTAGAGGCTTCAACTTTGTCATTTAAAGCATCCAAGAATCTCGAGTTTACAATAAACATCAAGGCAATAAACATAAACATGTAAACACAGCTGATCTGTAGCACGGCCTAAAATCGTGTCTAAAATGCGTTTACTTTTGATACACATCTACCCAAGTACCTAGATCCATTTGTCCGTTCCATATAATAAGCTTAGATTGACAAATAATAAAACAACAAAAATTGTTTATGTTAGTAGGCAACGTAGGCTAGTAGGCAAAACCGATGATATCCATCAGCGACTATGTTTAATAAAAAGCGGATGGAGACCATTTCAAAAGGCTTATACCTTTCAACATAACACAAAATGGAAATAGCTTTGAAAATTGCTTTACATTTAGTAAACCGCCGCCCAATACTAAGGTTTTGCTGGTGTGATCAGCGACGAGTCGATCTAGCAATTCCATGAGATAATCAGGTACTTCTTGTCCTGGACGCAAAGAAATACGAACTAACCTGGTAAAATGCCTCTAACAATCAAGTCCTCCCTTTCTAACCTGTACTTTAGCCTTCTTTCCAGAACTAAAAAGAAAATTTTGGATTTGTAACTTTTAACTAAGCAAATATGACAAGGATAGAAAGCAGGAAATGCGTCAGTTCTATTTGTCTGGGCCTAGTTCTAAACAGGAGCGAAGACGATAAATGCACAAACACTTACCATCTCTATTACTAAAGAGATTATCCGTGGAAGGCGAAACCCCTCGAGCATGGAAATGTTCTTCACCAAAAAAGTTATTGTTGTCATCCTGATGATTATCCATCATTTATCAGTGTAACTTGCACTGAACTTGCCAACACCTGGCTGCCACTAAGGTAGGCATGCAATCCTATCTGTCGGTTGCCTCGCGTCTTCTCCGCAGCACAGTGGCCGCCTCCTTCAGACTTGCCCCGTTTACTAGCTAGACAATGGAGCCGTTGGAGCGCTGCGGAGATCAGTGTGTTATAACTTTTAAGTCATCAGCTTCTAGGAGTTTGAGGGCGTACTCAGCCTTCTTTGTCCCTGAGTTGATATATTTGATAAGCCTCACTATAATTCTAGTACAGTGCGTTCGGACCATAAGGCTTTTTTATACAATTAAAACCACAATAATAACAATTAAAACATAATATCGTGGAGTTCCCAATGCGAATGGTGGTAACAATTATCCCATTTACAACTTTCGTTATCTAGATTAAAGAAAGAAAAATACATTAACACAAAATGTGCAATCGCTGCAATTTAGGTAGTCATTCGATGTGCTATCAACACAGCTATGAAAAAGCAAAAGCAAGATTAGAAATTTCACTTAGTTCTGTGAATCATTGACTTCACATGGAACAACCCTAACGTCGTCCATCCTTATTTATGAAAAAATTATTGCTTCTAACGCTATTTTATGTTCATTAACATTCAAGTCAGGTTAATAGGCTATCTTAATTTTATGATTAAAACATTAATGGAGATCCATGCTCAATTCGATGTTAGGGAGCCATGTTCCCTAATGGCGTCGCAATGGTACAGTGGAAGAATGGATGCAGTATGAAAGTACCAAATAAATGCACAAAAAACTGAGCAGCTCCGGTCAAAATTACTCAGAAGAGTCTTGTTTCTTAGAAGAGCAAAAAGTAACAAACCACTCCCCCTTTCCTCCTAAGAAAGGATGCTGTTACAAAGGCCTATAACCAAAACTGTCCGATGAGGTCATACTGATGAGTATAAAGCTCTGAAACTTATCCTAGTCAACGCAGTTTCCAGAGAAGAGGGGCATGCTGCTGAAAACATGCACCATTTCAGCGTAGCATACCAAAACGTTTGGCAGGAACTGAAGATCCTTGCCCTACTTGGGTACCTGATTGAATTGGTTTATTCATATCTTGTCTGAAATGACGGTGCATTTACCAAGAGAGGTTCCTTTGTCTGTTAGAAGAGAAACCAAAGCTTATTACTGCTTGCTAGCTTCCTGGTAAGAATTTAGTATGATTGCGCTAAACTTGAAAAGATTCTTGAAACACAATATTTTGATTGGTATTGAGGAAGAAAAGATAAGAACCAGATTAGATAAAGCGGATCCAGGCATTTCATCAAAAACCATTTCGAACATCCTTGGCTGATAGTTAGCACGGGCCATTTGTTCCTTTGGAAAATGTCAATACCACTAATATCTAAGAAAAGTGTTATCGAAGGGACTGGAGCCCCGACCAAAGGATGCAGAACATTTGGCCCAACATTTGTGGCAAAGGCAATCTTGCATTATTTGGCCACCCATGTTCCACCTTTTGACGAGGACTTTACTCTTTGCCCTAGTAAAAGACAAAATTACATTTATCATGTTCATAGATTTCAGCTAGTCACTTGCAGATCTACTGGAGCAATCGTCATGAATTGGCCCCCACAATGGTCATTCATAGGGCCAATTATTTTTACTGGTCTTCCCGAATAACGAGAGCTTCACATAATAAACCAGCATAAGTTCCACTGGGAAACATTCTGATAGCTGTCAACAACTTATTAACGATGCAAGAAGGCTAGGTCAAGGGGCTAGGCCAAGAACGGGTACATTGATAATGTTAATGAACTTTTTGAAAAATTATGTTGTTCAGGAAGGATCTCCCGGTTGTGACCAAAACTGCTTATCTTATTCTATTAACAGTGGATAAAACATAATTTTACGATGGCAGGCCATATTCTTTTAGTAATTTGGGATTAGAAAATGGTTCTTCGTGCTGGAAGAATGTGGGGAATCCAAGGCCGCCTTGGTGTAAATGTATACTCCCTGTGACACACTCACTGAATAGATTCACAAACAAGTGCGTCTCTTTCAATGCTATGATAAGGTACGTTTTCCAGCTTAGGCCCGTATTGTTATTCTCCAAGAAATCAACAATGCGTCGTGTTTATCTATCTATCGAATTTCACATAATAGATCCTCGACTAAAAACCTAATCCCTACAGCAAGCTACTCTACCCTTATATACTGTTCGTCACGTGTGCAGCAATACAGTCTGGAATAAGTAAGTTACAGCATGTTACGTAAGGCTAATTTTAGAAGTTTTTACAATTATTTTAGTAAATTTTAATAACGTGTGCTACTTGCAAGCATTATTAAGAAATTGCTCGAAAGGTCCAGTTCACCACAGGGACTCGACATTTAAATGTTGCAGAAGAGGGTAAGCGGCCGCTGCCTCCTGAATTTCACTCATAAATCACTAATCACTGTTACTTCTTTTCTTACGTTTTTCTGTTTCTACGTTTATAAGGATAGAAGACTGTTCGCTATCAGGAGTACTGTGCAATGATATCATTCTATTGACCTAGCGCTTCATTTGATTTGCTTTCGGTACCATCAATATGAAGATATGCTAAAGTCAATATTAACGCCAATCGCTGATGTAGATAAAATTCTATATTCAATTACTTTATTCCCCCTTTATTCCACTACGCGGTGTTTTTCACCGTACTCCAGGTTGTTGCCATCAAGAGATTCTTGGCCAAAATGAGCAAAAAATTAATTGAGCAAAGAGACGGACATAATTCTGTTTGAAGGTTTACGGGGTCGTTTCACATCTTGGTTAGTTTTCAACAAAATAGGGATAGTTTTCCAATGTGACAAATGTTCACTATGCAGATTCAATTTCTATTAGGATGTGGCTCTGTAAGTGGGCTCATTCCATATTGTAGTGGTTTCGTTTCCTAGCGTAGTTCCTTTTGTAGTTTCCAGTTTTCATACTAGAGAATCATTTCGTATCATAGCAAGACTTTTTATTTTAGGATCGTTTCATAGAGCGGAGAACGATCACGGCTTGGCTGATCAAGCAGGATTGATCATTAAGTCACTTAGACTGATTGAAAACACAATGTTAGGCGCACCTTTCCAGAAAAGCTAACACTCTTTAACTTCTCTTAACTGACGATTTATGTGGGTCAATAACGTAGCCCAAAAAGCCTAGCTCCCTTGTGTGTTTTTTCCTACTCTGCCATTTTTCCAAGGCTAGCAAAATTAGGGAACCAAAGCTTTCCCCTTTTTCTGCAGCTTCAAAACTACTTGCTTCGCAAAAGAGTGGGGGGTCATGGCCCCTCCGCCCCCCTCCTGTGGCGTGGGCCCTGGAAAAAGGAGGTTGATACCATAGTATGGTAACTATGGTATGGTATGACAGATACGTCTCCTGCGTAAAACTTTATCATAACCGTTACAAACTCGTTATTGCTTGTTTTACGTTTAAAGGAATTTTTCAAATGATATTGATATAGGCCAATTTTTTTTATTACCTGACTGTCTTTTCCGTGTTGTATGAGATTTTAGCATGTTGTTCGTCAACTGGATTGGTCTTAACTTGGCCACGACACAAGAAACCACGAAATAAAAGAAGTCTAAGTGCTATCAATCACAAGCAGATCATAAGTGATTCTTCGATCGATCATGGCTGATTAGCGAAGCCGTGACTGACCGTTTCCCACATTTTGAAACGTTCCTATAAAAAGAAACCTCGCTGCAATTTGAAACGATCCGCTTATACTAGATTATAATAGGAAACTACACAACGATATGAAACAACACAAAGATTAAACAATTAGAAAGAAGGCCAATGTGTTTTTTGTAAAAATGTTTCTGTCTTGAAAAGACAGAATTATTCAACGAAAAAAGTTTAAAGATTTCAAGAATGCCGTACTAGCATTGTGACTTGCAGATTATTTTTGCATGCCCCCAAATTCACTACAAGGGTCTACAAGCACCTACATTCATTTAAATCCTCATCCGCCAAAATTTTACTTTTTAAATTTTCCTTCCAAAACTTTTTAAATTAATGAGCACTTAATTCTAAATGTTTTGGTACTGTTCACAAGTAGGCTAATTTTTCGAAAGCAGATATACCGTAAATCCTCAAATTGCCTCCTCCCCTCGAAAAAGCCCCCCTCGAATAGCCCTCGCCCTAGAACTACAAATTGTTGATAAGCCCCCCTCGAAAAGGCCCCCACTGCTACCGTAAATTCTCGAATTGGGCCCCTCAATTTGATGATTTTGCCATCTGAGGTTACCTATGGCGTTTTACTGAATTACCACAAAAATGTATACTTTTGATAATAATTAATTAAATGTTCATAAAAAAATTCCTACTAAAATAAAAAAGGTCTTTTATGTAATGTCTTCTTGATGTCTACAATAATTTTATAAGCCCCCCTCGTATAGGCCCCCCTCGAATAAGCCCCCATACAAAAGTATCGAAATAAATCAGCCCCAGGGGGCTAATTCGAGGATTTACGGTATGTATGATTGGTGCAGGGTGCAGGGTGCAGATCCCTCTCTGTTTGGTGCATCCAATGTACCTCATTTGGTGCATCTCCGCGTTTCCAAACATTGTTTCCAAATCAAATGAATGGGACCGAGGCTCATTAATGGCCACTTGCCACCCAAACAGAAGACATGCACTGATCCATGGAGATGAAGACCTGACTGTGGTTTAGTTTTATCAGTCTATCAGCTGCTCATCACACAACGATGGAATCGGTATGGGAGTCAAAGTTTACTGCCTTGAAAAAGCAATGTATTGATGTTGAGAAGGTTAGTGTTATTAAAGTTTTATCTGCAGGGAGAAAAGAAAAAAGTATAGTAATAAATAAATAGCATAAAAGGCAAGGCATGTAGTTCTGAATTTTGTTATATTCATTGTAAGTTCTTGTCCTTTATCTTGATAGACTTTAGAAAATAACTTTTATCTTTAGAATTAAAGCAGTATAGGCGTCCTTTGTTGGAAAGATTCTTTGCTGCCTTTTCTAAATTTACCCAGTTTAAACTCTGTTTGAAATTCTTTTTAGAATTTCACAAGGGTCCAATTGCCCTTGACTGGGCTGGACTGCAGAGTAGGACAGTTTCCAACGAGATCTCGGCTGTGCAAGAGCAAAATTTAAAATGTGCAAATGTGCACTTTGGTTTACTTTTCACTTCAATTGTGACATTAGCATAAACAACTATGTTAGATCCCAAAGTTATCAGGGGATATACCAACTTATTTTTTGGGTAGGCCATAGACAAAATCTTACGGTACAGGTGGGCCAGCTAAATAGGTATTCAAATCATCAGCAACTTTGAATTGAACAATTGTATGTATGTATTTATGTATGTATGATAATAATCTTTAACATGAATTACAAACTAGGGTAGTCATAGGTAGTGTTGGACACCTTCAATTGTTTTGCCAATCTGTCAATGCCACTATTTCTTTTTCGATAAAATTGTTTGTTCTTAGGAAACCATATCTAAAAGGAAATTTTCTGATGAATTTATTTTTACATAACAGTTCCATAGTTTGTTGTTGTTTTTAAATCAGCGCTAATCAATCCATGTGGGTAATGTCGGGCATCCATGGGTAATGGCGGACAGGCAGATTAAACACAACATAGTTTTGGCAATCTAAATAAGAATAGGATATAAGGCCAGGGATAATGCAAGAGTTTAATTCTAGGGTGGGAAATGGTAATATTTTCCTGATAAATGTCTTTATTAGTTGAAAACATGTATCATCAAAGGTTTGACAATAATGAGCTCTGACGGAAAAGGGGGATTCTATCCAAACTTGTATTATTCATTGTTATCTGGCAAAAAAAATATTAAACTGGAAACCTGCCTTCTCTTGCTGGGAATAGGGCTAATTTATTCCATCAGTATAGGTATTATCAAAATTTTCTGGCTGCGTCATTTTTCAGGGAATCATCCCATTAGCTGTCTGGCATTGCCCATGCGCACATGCAATATGCTTCGTCCAGGGATGTTGGGGAATCTCAAAATTGTGCCATGCGATGAGGATACTCATGTTATCCAATCAATATATTTCTCAATCATGCAATCAATCATAGCATGAAGTCAAAACAAAAACATTAAGCATTCCCTGATCACTGCAGAGAATGACATCTCAATTTTGAAGAGTAGAAAATCGAGGGAATTTAGGCCCACTCACTTCACTGACATGCATTCAAAACACATTTATCCATTAGCCCGCACAGCAAAAAGGCTCAAAAGAGAAAAAATTGAACATAAAAGGCACCCAAACATGATTTTAAAAATCTTTTCATAAAACGTTCATGATGATTTGAAAAAAATTATTCCTAAGTAGATTTGTCCGTGATTCCAGCATTACCCATGACTATCCTAAGTTTGAAAACTTGTTTTCAGTTTGGTTCAGAAATTAAAGTACAAATAATGTAAATTTAACACAAAAGCTCCTATAAAGCTTTTAAACATGATGGTACAAATGTTGAACTCAATCCGCTGGTGGAGAGGTAGCCAATTTAAATTAATAAATGAAGGCTGGCTAGGTGTCCTTCTGTTAAAGTGCCTATGAAATGAAATCTCACATATAGTTTTTTGCAAGAAAATGAAACTTCTACATGTTATTGCAATATAAAACTAAAATTTACTCAAACTTTTCACAGGAAAGTTTGTTTTTGCAAAGCATAAGAATCAGTGACGTCACAAGGTTTGCAGTTGGTTCCATACTACTTAGTCAGGTCTGCTAGTCAAACAATTGTGCAAATTGTGATACGAGCATGAGGTAGTTTGATACGCTGAAAAAGATAGGATATGGAGCCCAACTGAAATTTGCTCCCTTAGCTATTTTTAGATAGGGGCTCTTTGCCCCAAGCCCCTAACAGCCTTATCATAAGATCTCTCCCGAAAGTAGGTATAGTAGAACGAAACTTCACAACATGGGGCAGTTTGATACGCTACAAGAGATAGGATATAGAGCATATCTGAAAATTGCCCCCTTTTCTATTTTTAGACTGGGGTTCTTTGTTCCAGACCTATAAAGACGGTTTGATTGCATCTCAATCGTACTTTAGTACTACAGCACTAAACTCTGCAAAATAGGACAGTTTGATATGCTGAAAAATAGGATAAAGAACCCAACAGAAAATTGTCCCCTTGGGCTATTTTTAGACTGGGGTGTCTTGCCCAAGATCTTAATAGACGGTAAATGTTTTTTTATTCCTGGATCCCTTCACCCAATAACACCTTAGGATTACCGTAAACGCTTTTGAAACAATATTTGGTTTTTTCTCCCTGAAAGCCGACCTATTAATGCTTTTGGATTATACATAATTTGATGCACAGGAATGTGATGACTTCAACCATATCAAAATAATTGGCAAATATTGTAAAATGATACACTCCAAGCATATTGCTTAAATCAGTGTTCCATGTTCAAATGTTATTTGTACCCTTACGTTTTAGGTAACAAAATCTGGCTTATATAAGCAAAGAGCCCAGATCCTAAGCTACCACAGCATGTCTCAGATTTTTCAAATTCTTCCTCCATTTGAAACTATACCCTGTCAAAAACTGGTAAACAATTTTTCTACCCTCCTGTAGTTGTATTTGGCTATGAAAGATGAACCAGAGCAAATGCAAATATTCTGAGACACTCTTTGCTTACCCAACATCTGTCCTGGCGGTGTGCAAATTTTGAGCCATTTGATTGTTTCCCTGGATACCAAATAGCTTTTTTGTACCTGTATGTAGAGATATTGTGAATCCAGAGAAAACAGGAATTTACTGATGGCACTTGAAAGATACACTTGTAAACTACAGTGCAATCCGGGTCAAGTCATTTGTAGCTAAAAGATCAATAAACCTGTTTAAATAAAAACACGCTTACATGGGATACATGGATATGTCATGTGATTGTAACTAGTTATTGTGAATGAGACATTGGACCCAAACAGCAAAGCAAGGATAATCGGCTTAACATTTTCAGACCTCAACTTAAAACTTTGATAAAGAAATTATGGAAACCTTCATTTATATAGGATTTCTTCCATTTTCAAAATTTTTGTAAGTCACAAACATGGTATTATTGTATGCCTTGAAAGTTCAGCCACTAGAATGTGAAGAAATCAAGAAATGGATATTTTTATCCAGAAAACGTTTATCGTGACCTCAACTCGATCCCAATAGGTAGGTAAGAAATGTTATCAGTTCCTTAATCAAATCTAGGTTCAATCATCAATTCAAAAGCAAATTTGACTGAAGCACCCATTCTATGCATTATCAGTGCTGTACATTCTTTTTCAGAAATATGTTTGTTTATGTGTCGCTTTTTCTTAGGTCTTCATTGTGCCTATTATAACATTATTTGTTTTACCTTTTATGCAAGTATTAGGTTAAAACTCATGTAGTTAAAGATCCCATTATCTCTGATCACTATCTCATAAGCATTATCTCTGTGCAGGGAAGCCAATTGTGAAAATTTGTAGATATTATGAATGACCAAGGAGACTTGAGCTCTGTTAAATTCCTGTAAGCATTGCCAGTAGCATGCAAACAAGCTCTGCATTGATCTCTCTTTTGCAGGGCTCTTGTTTGCCTGCTTGTCCATCTTTGTTAGGTCACAACCACTGGTCACCACTATAGCATTCCCCTCAGGCCATTGGTCACTACTGTTGGGCAGGGGAGGTGTGACACCCCCTGGAAAAAAATTATGTTGCAAAAATTGTGTTTTTCCTGTAATTTTATGGGAAAACATTTTCACAAAAGGTTCTTCTAATGTTATAAGATGACACTGAATCAACCTTCTATATGTAGTTGACTAGAGTTTTTGTATTTCTCCAGCAGAATCGATGTGAACTTTATTTCTTTTGAATTTTAGAACAATCTGAAGCTCATGAATAGAATATACCATATCAAGAAGATGACAAAACGAGCTCAAAAGGAAAGGAGGTTAGCTGCCTGTTTAGAGTTGTGGCCTTGAAAAAGCTTGTCTCTTCCTTTTGCATAAAACAGAGCTTTTCACTGATGATAAATGTCTACTTAGCAAAAGTTTTTAATGCTGCGACGCCCAAGTCTAATTACCTTTGGCCTATTCTTCCTGTTTTGCAATATCCGAAATTTCTTGAGCATATTGCAGTCTTAAGCCCCTATCCATGGGTTTCCGCAAAAGGCTGAAACCTCAAAAGATATTAGAATATTTGCTAAAGCCATCTTTATCTCTTGCGTTATTACATTGCATTTTGTGAATGTAAGTGCCGGATGTCATCTTTTTTTCAGGGCGATTATGGACCGACTGGATATGCACAATGATAATTTTCGATACTTTGACCTGTATTTTGAGGTAGGTTTTTCTTAATAACTCAATCTTCAATATACAAAATCAATTTTGCTGCGTGAACAACCAGGGACTCTAGAATCAAAACCTTCAAAGCCTCAGCAAAATAAAAAAATAAAAAAATGGCAAAAAGCAATGGCAAGCTTTTTGTTGTTATTTGTCCTTCTGTAAAGGTATCAATATATCCAATTATATGTGATAATCAAGCCTACCTGCTGATATTATCATGTCAACACGAATGCTTGTGTAGTTCAATAAACGCAAGGACATTCTTGGACCAGAATTCCTTTCAAGTTATTGTATTTCGAGTTGTATGCCTTTTTTTTCTTCAATTTTTTTATCCAGTAGAAAACTGGTCTGGTGACTGGATCAACCTCCGATCCTTCTTCAATGGGCAAGACACTAGGTTTATTGTTGCCGTCATCGAGTATTAAATTAATTCTTGGCCTCAGCTCTTCTATTTCTTTTACCCTGATTTCGCACACAAATTTTTCTTTTCTCTAGCAAGGGCATTGCTTTTAATACACATAAGTTGTTTTCAAATTTTGTCTAACTGACCTTGCTTGGCACATTTAATCCCTAATAACTTGGCCAAACAGCTTTTGCTTTGCGTTTAAGCCCGATGTTCAATTTTATCTTCGTTTGTTTCCCTAGTGTCAGCTAATTTCCGTTCCGTTCCATGTCTGCAACCCTTCTGAAACAAGACAACATTAAAACGACAAATAAAAACACGTGGCAAACCCTATGCATTATTTTCTGACATTTTTCAGTCATGTTCTGCAACGTGGGCTTGGCTGCTTATGGTTGATTGATTGCTTTAGACAGTTTTCTCTTTGACATTGCATCTATGTCGGTGGATGGTGCTTCTCTTGACCTAGGCGTATGAGAATGACCAGTTTGTTTTGTTAGGTTTAGGTATTTGAAGTTTCTGAAATCTCTTTCTTTGCTACCATCCCTTTGTGTGTTTTTCAACAGGCAATGCTCAATATCTTTTCAGGCCGATGTCTTGAAGGAAAATGCCGCGGTAAAGCCACAGAAGGTATTTGAAACAGACGTGCCTCTCCTTAACATCCTTAACATATTCCAAGCGCAAATTTTCATGCACCCACAGGCAATAGGGGAATTAAACCGATGGCTTAAGCTGCTGTTTCTCACATCTACAGGCCTAGTTGGGGATTTCTTACAGATACTTAGTACGAGATAGTTGTATGAAATCTATTTCCCTGGCGCATTCGTCGCAGCGACAGTCTTTTTGATCGACACTATCTTTTGTTGTCTTTGCAGTGTCCTTCATTTCAAGCATTAGATAGAACTTTAAACGGGTCCTTTGCAGATACTGTGGCAGCCATTTGTTATTGAAGAAAATTCAATGTGGCCTTTTTTCTTGTTTTAACAAGTTACGTTTAAGTTTGTTAGGATTATGGAGTTGATTTGCTATTATGAAGCCAGCACCTTTCTCCACTTCAGAGATACGCCAGAATGTATGAAAGTTCAAGGGGAAGCTCTGCAAAGCGTTTGGGTCAGGATATGGCATCTGAGTTCAAAGATGTTGAGATGACTCAGGAAGAAAGAGTTGCTCCACGGCGGGGCCTAGTACTGTCCCCAAATTTAACCTCGTTTACAGACAATTCCGATTTGCAGAGTAACATTTCGCTGCCACAGATACCGTCACCAACGTTAGCAGATGTCGACCATCCGTTCGGTATGGCCACTATTCCATCGCCTTCGTTCCGATAGTTGAGAGGAACCTCTCACAATTTGAATCAGACTGATACACATAGAAACAGGCTAATGCTCGGTCCTTTTGTGGTCGAGGTGACATGGGTACAATGTTGATGACTATAAGGAAGGACCTGATCATAATTTTCTTGTTGTAATTATTGGCATGTACACGTTTGTAGCTTCTTGCTATCAACAATGCCTGCCAAAATTACCTGGAACTCCAAGAGATTTGCGTTAAATTTTTTTGTATTTTTCATTTCTTTCCCCAAATATAACTACTTTCGCCCCCTTTCCCCAAATCCAATGTTGGCAGTTCAGGCAAATATCAAGAATTTTGCAGGGATTGTAGAGCATATACAAACTTTAAGAAATTGTTAATCGTCAGCCAGCAGTATGTCTTGATTCATCCCGTGGAAATTCAACGACGGTTTCCTCAATTCACGATCCCTTTTATACTGCAAGTCAAGGTTTAACCAATGAAAACCAAGAAATGGAAAAGACGAAATACATACAGCTTTAATGGCAGCTCTTTCCATTGCAACCATCCTGTGGCAAAATACCTTGTTTTAATATTTGACGATGATTCTTCCCATCGTCGAGCTTTTATGTTCAATTAGAGAAAAAAAATTCCCAGGCACGGGATACATGAATGACTTTTATGCCTCCCAAGATTCAACCTTTAGTATGTCAACAGAGAGTCGAATTTATGTCTGACGCAGCCATTAAATGGGCTTGTTGTTGTTTATTTGCTTTCATATTAATAGCTAACAGTAAACTGTATACTAAATTAACTAAACCAAATCAAGCAATGTCAAAATGTATACGAAAGTTATAATTGAATGAAATTAAAACTACTCTTTATTCACATTCATTAGGCGTTAGATTCATAAAAAATCTTAAGTATTTCAAGTTTTCAGCGAATTCCGTTTTGTTTGGTAGGCCATTCCATATTTGAAGCCTAGCGAACCAAAAGTTACTTGATTTGGTCCTACATGCTTTAAGTCGTAAGGATTTCTGGAAACTAGTGCAAAGATCCTAAGTGTAAAGAAAATTTTTATAAATAGTGGAAATAGATTGTCAACTGTTTCTTAGATTACATTACAAAGAGTTCTCTGGTGCGAGACTTGTATTGTAAATGTATCTTCCTGACTTTTTGAGTAAATCATTAAATATGCTCTGATGATCGTTGGAAAGAAATCTTAGTGCAGGCTCTTGTACTTTTGCAATTTTCTGAAGCGACTTTCAGGAAGAAAACACACAAAACAAAAGAACCATAGTTAAGTTAGAGTAAACAAAGCTTTTTACTAGGGCCTTTAAGTGCTCAAGTCCATTATATGATCGTAACGTTTTTAGAACATTTAGTTCTGTTGCAGCTTTTTTGCTAAGATCCAATGTTACACCTAAAAGTTTTTACATTTTCTTTTTAAATTTATTTCACAAGCCTGTGAAACTCCTGATAAAACATTTTTCAAGGAATTGTTAATTGTTTATCCGGACACAATGTTTTCAAAGTAGGAATAGATACGCATTTTCATCAGAATCATATTTATCGAATTTTACTATGAGTAGGTCATGTGGAATACAGCCAAACGCTTTATAACAGAAATCCACGAAAATATCCCCTACAGCAAAGTCCTCATCTAGCTTTTTTCTCCAGTCCCTTTGGAGCTTTTGACCTTCAACTAAAGCCGGTTTATCTTGGCACAGTGTGGGTCTCACCTTGCTTAATAAAGCCTTAATACGAGTATGCTGTTCATTTTAAATAATAATTGTCATTATTAGTAAAGAAAATAATTATACTACGCAGTTATAACGGAGATAAACGTTATTGTCGATATTCAAACCCTTAAATGGTACAAAAGCCAGTATTAGCTTTGGCAAGTACCCCATTAATGCTCTAACAATTCACGCTATAGTTGTGGGAGAACAGATAGCAAGGAAACAGCTTGAATAGGAGTTGCATTAATTTGTAAATCACAATACTACATGATAAAAACATTTTAGCATTTATTACATACAACGTGTATTGACTTGCATGAATGCTCATTGGAACCCTGTGTTATCAAAGTGGCCCTTATCAATTTAAGTTGATCGATTTAGTGGAAAAGATAAAGTGAGATGGCTGCAATTTGGGACAAATAAAAACAAATATACGAGGGGACATATTAGAGGGGAAATAAGAAGAAACTAATACGAAACTAAGGGTGAAGGGCCAATTTCTACTAAATTTAAAATAAAAAATTTAAAAAACAAAACAATTCTATTCATTTACTGATACTAAAACCATGAATTGGATGGAAGAAATGAAAATGTACGTTATACACAGTTAAATATTTACATCATATTGTCACATTTTACACAATAAGTTTACCTATGTACTATTTCTTGACTATATGAACTACATACCTACCTCCTACTCAATCTTTCACGTATTGGGTTTAGTAGCTGGAGTATCAACCCAGGGTATAGTTGTGACATTCCCATAGAAATACTCTTGAATCGGGGTAACTAGTGATAATCCTGTCACTACAGTATATCAAATATTGTCCCCAGTAGTCGTGCGAGTAACCTAAAGCTCCACTATAATTAACCCACGTCATTACGATTAGTAGCACGGAAACCAGCAGCAGGTCAGCCGTAATGAAGGACTGGCTTGTTGCCACTTGGATAACATCAGTAAAAATGAATACCATTTGAAAGAACTCCTAAAGGCAGTTGCCTTTGAAGCTTGTTAACCCGGCAGGTAATTAAGGAAGAATATTTACAGAACGCCTGTTCAAGCAATCGACATTAGAAGGTTTACAACGAAAAGGCTGAACTGATGCACATCCGCTGGAAAATCCCTAAATATTGATATCATTCTAACAACCAAATGCTGTTATACAGCTCCTTTTGTTCCTAGTGTTGCGGGTCAGCACTGACTAATGATTCAGAGCTATAAAACCAAAAATTTTACAATTTAAAATGATTCAGCACTTAGAAAATTCCTCCACCGGAGTCTCTCCGTTTTCTAAATTCGTACCTATTGGAGAACTGGAATTAAGTAACTGCACTCGCTCTGCAGTTACCACGGTATCAAACTCCATTTTCTTCTTTTTCCGCGTGGTACAATTAAGTATCGACGGGGAATTGTTCACTGAATCTTTTGGCGTGCCTCTAGGCGTCCCGCTTAGACCACTGGTAAGGAGCTTAGCACGGAGACTGGGAGAGTTGCGTAGCAACGCCATCGAGAACTGACTACCAATTTTTGCATTGTGACATTTGGGCTTGTCGTCTTCCGTCCCTCTGGTTCGCTTAAGAGACTCATCGGCATCAAGGAGCCAGTAGGTGGTGACACTGCCTTTACCCTGCGGCAAAAGAGACAAACAGCGTGACCCGAAATCAAGGCGCTCTGGGGGCAGACTTTTTGGCATTTGTCATTAAAAGAAGGCAATGTTAAAACACTGCAAAAATATGGTTTCCAATACTACTTTGGTTTTGTGTAGCCCTCCCACCTTTATTCACCGTTAAACTCTGCAGATGAATTCCAGTTGCAAAGGAAACAAAGAACAGATGCACTTTGAATTGCATTGATACCTATTTCTTTAGACTTCATAAAAAGGGGAGGATCATCAATTGCCCAAAAACTGTGAACATGCCTTAAGTGTAACAGGTTCGGGTCAAATAAAGTGTTCTTCGTTTTCTATAAGTGCAAAGTTGAAAACTCACCTTGAGGAAAACTTCGCCCCTCTCTTCAAGTTGAAAGCCACCTAAGGCAAGCAATGCCTTCCCAGTTGATGCACTTATATGTATTTTGAGCGCTACAGAACAGAAGAGTAGGGTATCAACATCCGTGAATCGCTTGGACACAAAAAAATAGTTAAAAAATTCACAAACCAGGTTCGGGTTTGCTCGTCCATGAACATCTCATAAATATTTCAGATGAAATAAATTATTCCCAAAAGAAAGAGTGAAAAGCTTGATGTATTGAATTATCTATCATTTGTTTTCCTTCAGAGTAAGCATTTTTACTGTAAATGCCGTTAAGGAGCTCTTCGAGAAAAAGAGATGAACAATAATCCCCATCATTAATTGCAGAATCTTATGCAAAAGCTTTATGAAAGCAAAACACCAAGAGCAGACAATGGAGGGCCAGGTGAAAAAATGGAATGAATTCTTTTCATCAGAAGCAATCTGATGAAACAAGATACTTACGAACTCCAGTTGTTTCCATCCTTGATGACGTATTGACAGTATCCCCAAACAGACAATACCTTGGCATAACTGTGCCTACCACCCCAGCGACTACAGGGCCTGCAGCGAGAAGCAAATAAACTTAAAAACATATTTTTTTATTATTCATAGAAATTAAGACCAATACAATTTTACATTGTTTATACACCCTAATTACTGTACTAACGATACCATGAAGAGCGAAAGACAATGACTACCCTATGTCCGATACATAAAACGCACAGCATTAAACGAAGATAGAAAGATATATAACTAAAACTAGGTAAACTAATTACGGATACAGAGTAAACAGACAAAAAGTAGATGCTAATGTATAGGAGTGTGCAGCAATGGAATATTTAAAGGCGTTCTGAAGCATGAATGAATTTGAGCGTTGCCTGAAGTAGCTTCTTATTTGTGTCCATGGTTAAACGCTCATCACCATACAATATAAATTAGAATAAAACTTCATTTGAAAGAGACGAAAATTCACGAGGGAGCAATATTGCCGAGATGACTGACCCTGGTACCAGGGGCGAACTATTGTTACTGATTAAAAGTTGAAAACTCATATTTGAGCCCAACACTAATACCCGCACAATACGTTGTGCAGTACGTTTTGAGGCTGCTCGCAAAAGGGCCACCCATCTCTTCAATCGGTAACAAAAAATCACTGCATTTCATCCCTATGAACACTGCCGGCCCTCTTTCCAGTTAGAAGGCAGTCCTCTATCCAGCAAGAGGGATCTAGACCTTCAAGACTGGCTTTCACTGCTTCTAATCGCAATCTAAATATTTGTATTTTCCTACTTATACTGAGATTAGGAGAAAGGAAATCAGCCATCTCTTGTAGAAAGGCATGCATTAGTGAGGCCGCCAAATAACTAGTTTTCGATATTTTCAAATTGACGGAAACGTACAAAAGCTACAGAGACCTAAAATTTGTCAAGGATAACTCGGAACCGCAAGAAAAGACGGCTGATTTGGGAAATTTTAACAATATGAGTCTAATAGTCGTCAAAAGGACGCCAAGAAGTGTGGAGAATGAAACTTGGGCAGATGTTGATCTAACTGTATAAGAGGAGTACCTGTATGAACACCAACTCTTAGATTTAGTTTGTAGCCTGGTTTATGCCGAATTGTAAAGTCTTTAACTTCGGATAAAATGTTCAGCGACATCAATGCGATTTCCTTCGCGTGTTGCTGTCCATTTCTAATTGGGAGGCCAGATGCAACCATGTATGCGTCTCCTATCGTCTCAACCTTCAACAAAATAATCCAATGGATAAATTAAAAAAGTCGCGTAACAAGACGGTGCGCAAGATTTCATTCATTCATTCATTCATTCATTCATTCATTCATTCATTCATTCATTCATTCATTCATTCATTCATTCATTCATTCATTCATTCGTTCGTTCGTTCGTTGAGTTAATTAATATTTCATTAATCTATTTGGTAAGAGTGCCTTCCAGCAGCAATTGTTTGCGCTAAGCGAAAGCTCGACAAATAGAAGTATTCTGGATTTGTTGTGAAAAGTGACATACAGGAAAAGTTCAAAGATTATAACTGACCTTGTATACATCGTACACTTTGATCACGTCATCAAATAGAGTGTACAGGTCGTTCAAAATATTCACAACCTGGAGAGAAGACAATTTTATCAATAATAAAAAGCGGGGGGATACAGAAGAGAAGGCGCCAAAGTTTCCTACAAAAATATTGCTGTTCTACTCTTTCATTATAAGTGCAAAGTCCAAATAGAATCAAAATGCCAAGTGTTGATTGATATAATCGAAAATTCGCAATTGATATAATTTAAAATGTGCAAAAACAAGCATCAAAAACATCTGCATGGCTATTTGTTCATCCAAAGTCACTAGGACTTTGTTTTGTTTCAACAAGTGCAAGCAAATGTCATTATTTTTGAAGCATTGGATAAAAACCGCTTAATGTCGAAAAGACATGTGCTACGACTCACACCTTACATTCTTGCCAAAATGTTACGTTTAAGTTGAAAACCAGTGAAGTCTCAAATCACTTTCAGGGAACTCAACAGGCACGTTTCTTTTACCGAATTGGTATCTGATAGAGAATACGCGCTTGAGCAAGAATCTATCCAGTTTCCATGGAAATAAAAGACCACAAAACCACCTTAAACGCTGAAGGAAAAACGTTTAAACGAAACAATTCGTATAAAAATGAGTTTAGCTCGTTGGATTCAAACCTGCATAGGGGTGCATTCGGCACAGAGTGACGTAAAACCGACAATATCACTGAAGTATATCGTCACATCGCTGAAATGCTCAGCTTCGACAGCCTTGCCCTTTTTCAGCTGCTTAGCAACAGTAATAGGCAGCATTCTCTCCAATAGCGCCTCCGTTTTCCGCTTCTCTTCCATTAATTCACCAGTTTTACATTCAACAACCTCCTCCAGGTTTTCAGTATACCGCTCCATCATATAAATCATATTGTCAAATATGTTTCTTTTCCTATGAAAGTAGTTGGCAATATTTAGAGACAAAATTCGTGGTTCTGCATCGGCAAATGGAAATTAACATTGCTTGGAATAACTTTTTCACGAAAACCTTACCAGCCAGCAACAACCCAGCATACAAATAGGAAACTCAGAAAGGTAGTTAAAAGCTCGAGCTTCATGACTTGGAATATATGACACGACATACGACAATGAAATATAGTAATAATTTACATTGGCTAGTAGTCTGCTATATGGACAACAAACAAAAGCTGCAGTGTATATCATCAACTCTCGAATGTCGAGAGTATTTGGTTTCATCAAATTAACACATTGAAATCTATCAGAGTTAATCAAAAGTTGCACACTACAACACAGTTCATAAAACCAAATCTATTTTTTAATCTATCCCCATCTTGCCAAAGAAATCGAAACCTGCATTTAGCAGAAGACAAAAAAAAAAGAAGCTTACAATCCATTGTGCGCCATCATATTCTCAATTTCTTTTCTGATTTCAACGATGCTAGGCCGATCATCCGGCTCTTCACACCAGCATCGTTTCATGAGGTCCCTCAGCCCTTCAACTTTTTCTATGAGATATGGTACTGGAGGCCTAAATGGCGGGCATTCGGTGAATTTCACACGCTCTATAATGTCTGCAGGAACGAAAAGACTCCAGTTGAAAAACAGAAACGAAGTGTTGGGATTTCATTAGCTTGATTCTTACTCATTAATTAATTAAAGCCACATCGACTTGTCTGCTCATGAAACAACATTGCAAGTTTATATCTTCAGAAAGTGATGAAACAACAAGAAATTTCCTTTTCTACTTTACTGACGTTTCTCGTAAAAATTAATTAAAACAGACACATTTCACACACAGACTCAAACATTTCCGGTCATAAGCTTCGGCGAAGAAATTTTCGGAAAAAATGTGTACATCCTTTTTTTCATCTTCATTTAAAACGCTTAAAAATCGATTATACATAAGTCCCATTATTAAAAGCAGAAATTTGTGGAGGAAAAAATCCATTTCTTGAAGCACTTAATTCTATTGTGAATCTATGAATATGCAGAGCAAAGATAACTGAAAGGGGGAAAAATAAAATTAAGAGCATTGTTATACGAGATTTTGACGGGCAGACATTTACAGCAGCAAACGGATAAAGAAAAAAAAAAGATTTAGCATCTGATCCATCAGATGTATTTTCATTGAAGATTAATTTTAAGCCAAGAGAGCAATACTTTGACATATTTTGCATGTTATCATGAAAGAAAATAACGAGCAACAGTTTTATTGCAGGTTCACTTTTGTCTTTATTAATATATGATTTTAGGATTATTGTTGAGGTTTCAACTAAAACTTTCGGTGTGACAATAAACAACTATTCGTAAAAAATCTTTGATAAATTACTGTATGTTAGAATATTATCTTTTCTGCGTTAAGTTTTTGTCAATGGAATATCTACATGAAGATATAAGCAGCAAGAGCAATGACTTTTTTCTCACGAAGAGCCCGTTGCTGTGTAAGGGTATTATAATCGCATTTTTGTAAGCATTTTCATTTAAACGGGACGGCATACAAAAGAAAATAAATACTAAAATTACCTTGAGGTTCTAAAAAGGTGCCACTCCAAGCTCCTTCTCTTGTATGGCATTCTTGCAGAATTATAGCAAAACTGTACACGTCACATTTTTGATTACCCTGAATGGACTGGGGCTCTGACCGGAGGCGCTCTGGAGCACACCACAACAACCCTAAAAACAACAAATCAAGAAATAAGTCGTACAGAAAATGTATGCGTGAGAAAGAGAACAAGTTTTCATTGGTTACGAGAAGAAATTTACTGTTTCTCTTTAATATTTATTAGTTAGATTGCGTGTAAAATATTATGTTAACAGTGCTTACGTTTGTAATATTCTCTAGTTGACATTTCGCTGTCATCTTGGCCCACTTTGAAATGATACAAACCAAAATCAGTTAATTTCAACATCCAGCGACTATCAATCACGCAGTTGGACGACTTCAGGTTCCCATGGGTCTTGATTTCAGTGGAGCTTAGATACAGGAGACCCTACAACAAAGAGCCAGTTCGACTTATACAGGCTGGTCCATTAGGAAAGCATCTAGATATGAACTCTAAGCAAAGTAAAGGTTAAAAAAAGTTAAATCTATAAATAACAAAAAAATCAACACAACGGCAATACTGTAGTGGCTGCATTACAAGTATTAAGCATGGCGACTGTTGATCAACAAAACAGCAGGGAATCTGCTTAGAAAAGTCTCAATGAAAATACGGAAAATGACGTAAGATCGCTTCACGTACCTTGACAATATCGTACAACAACGACAAAATGAAGAGATTGTCTAGTTTTATCGTCTCGTTTTCTAAAACATCCTGAAATCAAATAAAATCGCTATTTGAAATATGACTACTGAATTTTAGTTAATTTTTTATTGTATTTCGCAGTTTCTAAACAATTTGGTTACGCCCCAGCGTAGTTTCTTATTCAAGGGTAGGCAAGGTCCATAATAATAATGAAGAGCCTGGAGCACAAGCTGCCTAAAAGAAGCAAATTCGATTTGACAGTGTAAAGTTATGAAAATGGTTTTCGTCCACACAGTGCAACTGGAGAACGAAGGACTTGTACCATTTCAGACTGAGTCAGGAAAAGGAGCGATTCTGAAACAGCATGTGTCAAACTTATTAAGTAACGAACTCAGCTTCTGTTCATATGTAAAAGTAGTTTAGGATTATCTTTCAAAGTCGGCTATTCTGTCAATTTATTCTTTTGCTATTAAGCAGCTTGAAGCAAATTTCTTTAATACTTAAAAATATGCAGATAAATTCGCTTGAAAAAGTATGTTGAAAAATGAACCTGCAGACTGCCTTTAGTTGCGTATTGAGTGACAATAAGGACATTTCCAGGCTCTGTGCACGCTCCAATGAACATGTTTATGTTATCATGTCGAATGTCTCGCATCTACAATCGGAGAAACGATACATATTGAAAACGTACAAGGGGGAAAGCATCACAAAGCTGAAATGACTCATTATCTGTTGTTTAGGGGTGAGGCAAATCAATAAATATTAGAATAGGGAAATGTTTACGTGAAATAACATAAATTGAGGTTTTAATTGCCAATTAGTTCAAAGATATTTCAAGATGAATTAATTACCTGCTTAAGTTCCATTAACACGTTGCGGCTAAGTTCAACAGTGCGCTTGTTGATTTTCTTCACGGCAACAAAAGTTCCCCTGTAGATGGCCACCGTTGTAAATTTTTCTCTAGGCCCTTTCTCCATTATGCTCCAGCTGTTGCTTGTCTAAACGAGATATACGGATAATTCCGATTGAAAAAGCAATCATTCACGTCAAAAGAAAATATATGTAAATTCAAAGTGTCGTACGAGTGCAGTTATAAATACATGTGCTACTATAGACTTTCAATTAAATAAGAGACATGTTCGCAGTTTCACTGAGTTTCATGCTTGCACACTCATCAGAGAAACTCATGATTGCACACTTATCAGAGAGGATCTATGCTTGCACACTCATAAGAGAGGATCTATGCTTGCACACTCATAAGAGAGGATCTATGCTTGCACACTCATCAGAGAGAACCTATGCTTGCACACTCATAAGAGAGAACCTATGCCTGCACACTCATAAGAGAGGATCTATGCTTGCACACTCATCAGAGAGAATCTATGCTTGCACACTCATCAGAGAGGATCTATGCTTGCACACTCATCAGAGAGGATCTATGCTTGCACACTCATAAGAGAGGATCTATGCTTGCACACTCATAAGAGAGGATCTATGCTTGCACACTCATAAGAGAGGATCTATGCTTGCACCACAACTCATCAGAGAGGATCTATGCTTGCACACTCATAAGAGAGGATCTATGCTTGCACACTCATCAGAGAGGATCTATGCTTGCACACTCATCAGAAGAGACTATGCTTGCACACTCATAAGAGAGCTATGCTTGCACACTCATAGAGAGGATCATGCTTGCACACTCATCAGAGAGAAATCTATGCTTGCACAACTCATCAGAGAGGATCTATGCTTGCACACTCATAAGAGAGGATCTATGCTTCACCACTCATAAGAGAGATCTATTGCTTGCACACTCATAAGAGAGGATCTATGCTTGCACACTCATCAGAAGAGGATCTATGCTTGCACACTCATAGAGAGGATCTATGCTTGCACACTCATCAGAGAGGATTGCTTGCACACTCATCAGAGAGGATCTATGCTTGCACACTCATAAGAGAGGATCTATGCTTGCACACTCATAAGAGAGGATCTATGCTTGCACACTCATCAGAGAGATCTATGCTTGCACACTCATCAGAGAGGATCTATGCTTGCACACTCATCAGAGAGATCTATGCTTGCACAACTCATAAGAAGAGGATCTATGCTTGCACACTCATCAGAGAGGATCTATGCTTGCACACTGCATCAGAGAGATCTATGCTTCGGCACACTCATCAGAGAGGATCTATGCTTGCACACCTAATCAGAGAGGTCTATGCTTCACACTCATAAGAGAGACTATGCTTGCACACTCAAGAGAGGATCTATGCTTGCACACTCATCAGAGAGGATCTATGCTTGCACACTCATAAGAGAGATCTATGCTTGCACACTCATAAGAGAGAATCTATTGCTTGCACACGTCATCAGAGAGGATCTATGCTTGCACACTCATCAGAGAGATCTATGCTTGCACACTCATCAGAGACAGGATCTATGCTTGCCACACTCATAAGAGAGGATCTATGCTTGCACACTCATAAGAGAGAGATCTATGCTTGCCACACTCATCAGAGAGGATCTATGCTTGCACACTCATCAAGAGAGGATCTTATCGCTTGCACACTCATCAGAGAGGATCTATGTGCACACTCATAGAGAGAGATCTATTGCTTGCACACTCATAGAGAGGATCTATGCTTGCACACTCATAAGAGAGGCATCTATGCTTGCACATCATCAGAGAGAGGATCTATGCTTGCCACACTCATCTAGAGAGGATCTATGCTTGCACACTCATCAGAGAGGATCTATGCTGCTACCACTCATCAGAGAGATCTATGCTTGCACACTCATCAGAGAGGATCTATGCTTGCACACTCTATTGATCAACAGAGAGGATCTATGCTTGCACACTCATAAGAGCAGGAACTATGCTTGCACACTCATCAGAGAGGATCTATGCTTGCACACTCATAGAGAGGATCTATGCTTGCACACTCATAAGAGAGGATCTAGCTTGCACACTCATCAGAGAGGACTATGCTTGCACAACTCATAGAGAGGTCTATGCTTGCACACTCAGAGAGAGATCATGCTTGCACACTCATCAGAGAGGATCTATGCTTGCACACTCATAAGAGAGATCTATGCTTGCACACTCATAAGAGAGATCTATGCTTGCACACTCATAAGAGAGATCTATGCTTGCACACTCATCAGAGAGGATCTATGCTTGCACGACTCATAAGAGGAGGATCTATGCTTGCACACTCATAAAGAGGATCTATGCTTGCAACACTCATAAGAAGGATCTAGACTTGCACACTCATAAGAGAGAATCTATGCTTGCACACTCATAAGAGAGATCTATGCTTGCACACTCATCGAGAGAAGGAGTCTATGCTTGCACACTCATCAGAGAGGATCTATGCTTGCACACTCATCAGAGAGGATCTATGCTTGCACACTCATAAGAGAGGATCTATGCTTGCACACTCATAAAAGAGGATCTATGCTTGCACACTCATAAGAGAGGATCTATGCTTGCACACTCATCAGAGAGGATCTATGCTTGCACACTCATAAGAGAGGATCTATGCTTGCACACTCATAAGAGAGGCTCACGCTTGCCACCACTCATCAGAGAGGATCTATGCTTGCACACTCATAAGAGAGTCTATGCTTGCACACTCATAAGAGAGGATCTATGCTTGCACCACTCATCAGAGAGGATCTATGCTTGCACACTCATCAGAGAGGCTATTCCTCCTATGCTTGCACACTCATAAGAGAGGATCTATGCTTGCACACTCATAGAGAGATCTATGCTTGCACACTCATCAGAGAGATCTATATGCTTGCACACTCATAAGAGAGGATCTATGCTTGCACACTCATAAGAGAGCTCTATGCTTGCACACTCATCAGAGAGGATCTATGCTTGCACACTCATAAAGAGAGTCTATGCTTGCACCGCCCCCCCCCCCCATACCTCCATAAGAGAGATCTATGCCTTGCACACTCATAGAGAGGACTAATGCCTTGCACACCCATCAGAGAGGATCTATTGCTTGCACACTTGTCATAAGAGAGGATCTATGCTTGCTCAACTCATAAAGAGAGGATCTATGCTTGCACACTCATCAGAGAGGATCTAGCTTGCGACACTCATCAGAGANCGCAGCCGCCAAAAATTGATAACGTAGTTCAATATCAATATTCTCATAAAAAAGAACATTTGACAACGTACGTACGGCATACAATGAAGATGCAATTGGGAGCATGATAGGCTACCCATAAGCCGTTACAAATAACAGTACTGTAGTACTAAAGGCTTAGGGAAAGCCAGTTAGATCGAAATTTATGCTGGTTTTTTTAAAGAATAGCAAATAAAATATGCAATATGATTTCGGTATAGTCTCAAGTGCTATAACTGCATTACTTAACATTTAATGATAAAAAGTTGATAGAGAAGTATGAATTTGATTGTATTTGCTGCTGCTACAAGAAACGATCTGATTGCGTGAATGAATTGATTGTGAATGAATTTTAGCACAAGGGTTTGATCTGACAGGTTTGGGAATATCAACATTCTGATACCAAAAGCGTTCTGCTCTTATTGCATCGAGGAAGACTAAATTTCAAGTCAGCGAATATCGCTGGACCAAAGCAGACTGGAATTCGTGTAGATATCCAGAATAAAAAATCAAAGCATATCTCTCTCTGTGTAATATTTCTAGTTAATTATACCCAAATCTTATTAGAAGTCTTAAATAATTTAAAAAGCTAGGAAGCAGCTTGCTGTCAAGAATGATCTTCAGCTCATTTCGATTAGCATGTTAAGTGCGACAAGTGTGCCTTGTAGGTGCTGCCTTTCTGCTTTTGATTAATGGCAACAATTGCATGCAAATCGAAAAGCAGTGAACAAATATTTTGAAGACAAGGTAGCAACAATTGATCATTCCATTATAAATATTTTATATGACTTTTATATTATATTGAGCACCAAAACAAGCTTTTTTAGAAACAGTTAAAGCCATGCATGAAGCAGTTCTCCCCAGTTAATAAATAATGCAAATGTCATGTAGATTCGCTACACAGCAAAGAAAGCAAGAAAAACAGCTGAAGTGAAAACGATCTCACATCAACAGCCAGAAGAGATAGTGGGAACAATATGCTTTACAGCATATGTTAGCATCAACATTATTCAACGATTAACAGGACGCTAATAACATGAGAGCATGAAGGCGTCATGCCATCTGCCGGAGAGCACCTTACCATCCCATTCATAACTGGCAAAACAAGCACTCTTTTTTATCTATTTAACAATTCAACTTAGCTGTTTTGACTTAGCCATGTATAGCCTTCCTTGGAAAATCTAATTTGAAAAATCCTTTCCTGCCAAATCGAGAAAAAGATTCCAAATAGAAAAAGGCCGTTTTGCAATTCCAACAAAAAGAATGAAACTTAACTGCAAAACATAAATTGTTTTTAATGCTATGTCTCAGGCTGTAAATTAAAAAACTTTGGAAAAGAAGGAGCATTTAAAACTTCATTATTGAGTATAAAAATTTATAATATGATACTTTGATTAGATAAGATTTTGAAATGGTTTGGTTTTCTTGTAGACAATTATTGACTTTCATCCGAAATGTTTCGCAATGATTATGGAAGATTCGAGTATTAGGCCACATTTCTCCAAACTGGCTCTTATTAAAATGAATGCAAAAAGCACCTTTGGTGACTAGGTTGATGCAGCTGATTGTCTAAAGGCTGAAAAGTTTTTAACTGATCAGTTTCAATTTCACAGATTTTTTTTGTCAGTTTTGACTGATCCATCTACTCGTTTACACGATCAGTCAAAACTGATGATCTAGTATTACTTTTCTTCATTTCTTCTTCATTTTCACGATGAACAGCGACACAGACGTTGCTGCTGTGGCATTAGTTATAGCTGTAGTTTCAAAACGAAAAAAGAAAGATTCAAAACGGAAGGAAAGATTCTCGTGGGATAAACCATGGCTTCAAAAACCAGCATTGTTAGGTGCCTAAAAAATTTGTTTGTTCGATGTGCTTTGCTTTGCCAGCCATTTAGTTTCAAGAATGATTTTAGTGAAAACTGACAGTTTAAACTGATCGTGTATTTCAGCCTTAACAACAGACGCTGAAGGAGGTAAGAACGACAGAAAAACAACAAAAAACATAGTGCTTGGTGAATACATTGTATCCAGCAGAAGAACATGCGAGTTTAAAGACTTACGATGCTTCCAAATGATGAGCACGAAGGAGCTCTTCCATCATAAACGTACAGATCGTTCGGATCAATCTTCCAAAGTTGGCTTGTAAGCTCGCGTTCGAGTCTGTATTGCCTAAAAGTTACAACGAAAACAGTCCAATCAACACGTGAAACTTCTTCAAACAACTGCTTACGAAATTTTTCACCATTAGGCAAGGGTTCTTGAAAATAAGTGCAATGGTTAAGGGATTGCGAAAAATGGCTAGCATTCGATGCAAGGATGCAAAGCATGCAGTTAGAAATGGCTAGCATTCGTATAAACGTACCTGTACATAACAACTGGAATGATAAAAAGCACGATTGCCACTATCGACAGCGCTACAGCAATAGCCATAAAAAGATGATCTACAGGCGAGAAAACACGTGACATTAGACATGGTTATGAAACAAGTTAAATAGCAAACAACACAAATGCGTGACGTCATTAGAGCATCCTCCAAAAATGGCAACAGATGACAGTACGTAATCAGCCTTCAAACACGTAGAAATAAAAGGCTCAAAAGGGCAAATAAAATCGAATTCCTTGCAAGGGAGAAAATTGCAGCCAACTAGATATGATTGTAACTAAATGGCCTAATCTGTAATATCCACAACACCACTGTTGATCTGACAGACCATCTGCTATGACAGGACTGGTTACTCTTTCATTAGTGACCTGCTAACAATACCCAGGCAACGAGTACTCAATCATGTTTACCCTTTTTGTCTTCCTTCTGCGGAGGAGGCAAGCAAAATTCACCATCAAACCCACATGCGGGGCTGTCACGAGGAGCTTTGCCCAATCCTGGCCATTGTATCTCCTTCTTTAACACCAGCTTCACTTTTCTTTTAACCTTTGTACTGTTGGTGACAGGTGGGTGTTCCAAGACGAATTCCCCAACTTGCTCTATAACTACAAGGTGAAACAATTCAAATTAATGTTATACCCAAATTAAAGAAACTTGTCTGCTACGACTTTTCCATAACCGTAATAATCACAATCATGACCATCACATTCTCCATTTTCACAATACCAAATTCTACAACATTATTAACATAAAAAACAAATTCAAACATGTCATTTTTAGATTTATTTATCCTGGCAAAAATGGGGAAAATCACAGTCGATCGGTTTTGGTCACGGATGGTCGTATCTCCTGCAACAAATCTTAGGTTGGTCAAAATCTAACTTTTTCAAACTGCAAGCCATTCTCTCGTTATATGGTATCTTTCCTCGCTGGCACAAAGGGCACAAATCTTGCGCTAGGTACAAAGAAACAGTACAACATGGCAATAATTGTAGCAATGTCGATTCTCTGTGAAGTGTATGCTACACTTACGGTCTCCTCTTTTATCCAAAACAGTGTAATTAAGTTCGACCTGTCCATTTTCATCGACGTAAATATCATGCCCTAGAATGCCTGAAAGTAAACAAATCAGGATCAATTCCGCTGGCCGACAACTTTTATTACCAACGCATGTCATTTTTCAAACTGAAATAAAACTTTAAAACTAAGGTTGCTGGGATATCATATGTTTCGGACACAAGAAGTCATTCTGATAACATCAAATGTTTACGAGGCGGCCTAGAAGTCTTTTAACAACCAATAGAACACCAGTAAATATGTGACGGGAAATTCAAGGGAGATCGTCACTAGGACAATGCTTAATATATTGACAATCACCAGGGCACTGGCTGCATATTCAGTGCCGCAGTAGCAAAAAATGGATTCACCAATATGACGAGAAATTATATCTACTATTCTTTAAAGGCAAGCTTACATTCTACTGTGCATAGCGAGTAAATTTATAGAAATATTCTTTATATAAACCGCATAGGATGCTTTTAAGTTGATCTACATAGACATAAACCTACAATTAAGGTGCTTACTTTTAAAGGTAGTCGAGCGAATGTTATCGATAACAGCCTTTCCATTCCGGATAGAGTTGCCCTGTTGAAGGGATCTGTTCAAACCAAGTGCATACAGTTTGACAGCATCATACGCTCTGGCACCCCAAGGAGGTGGCTAGAAAAACATAGCACTGCCTTGAAAATAGGATTAACTCGACGGGAAAGAAAGGGTCAACGGCAGCAGAGAGCAACTCAAGAGTGCAATTTGAAGAAGCAATGCAAAAGAACGTAAGAAAACTGTACAAGGAAAATTTTTGTCACTTTTACAAGGAATCTCAAATACGACATTTTTCGTTAAAAAACGCAGCAAATGCAAATAGAAAATAACTGCAACAATTAAAGAAAAGAAGCAATATTCAGTCGAAAGACAAAACAAGTTGTACCATCTCACTTTGAAAATTATTGTTATTGTAATCTTTTTTAAATGGAACAGGAGCAAATGATATCTTAGTAAAAGTATAAATGTTTTAAAGAAAATTATCTGCAATTAAAATTTTCTATCTCAAAATCAAAAGAAAAAACCAAGTGAAGTTGAGTATGGTTTTCTAAAAATTTCTAAATGCGAAATTGAAATGAAATATGTCGTGGTCCCTGCCTTTAGTTACTAAGAAATTCACTCATTCCACGCGTGACAGCTACTGCAAATAATAGCATGCGTGACAGCAAAGGATATGTGGAGGGCGAAAAGGACAATAAGAGTGAATCTTTTTTACACACAGAGAGCCGTAAACTCCCCTCCCCCCAAAGGCATTATAGTCTACAACTATGCGACAATTATTTTCTACTGAACAAGAATTCTCTTTGAAAAAGCCTTCATATGAAATCAGAGGAATCACCATATAAATAAACTACCTGGCTTTGAGACTTGTCCATATGCGTTCCATTGATTTTTCCTATGTAAGCACTACTATAGAATGGAGCCTTGCCCATTGTTGTTCGAAGGCGATCGACAAATGCACCGTATGACACAGCTGGCATTTTCGGCGCAAGAATTAGCGCTGCATCGAGCGCCTTTTTTACGTCCCTTGTAGTATGCAGAGTTTCGGTGTAATGCGAAATGTACCACTTAAATTGGTGCTTGAGTTTCCTCTTGACTTCATCGACATCTTTCATGCATATGATAAAAGCGTAATCTCCTTTGGTCATGCTCTCGTTGAAGGCAACCAGCATTGCTTCTCTAGCCGTTGGGTAACTTGTTAAAAACAGAATTACTGAAAGAAAGCGAAAGACTTTCAATACGATCGGTTATGTTGCAATGTCATTTTTGCAATGTCGAAGGCATATTAAACAAATCAAGTAAAATATGTCATAATTTTTACTCCTGGAAGGCTAAATAAGGTTTCGAAATTAAACAAGATCCTTTGATGAAATTTTAAAATGTAATTCTAGTACTAGAAGCTGGAAGAGCTGCGAAGCGAAGTGAATATCACGTGAGCGGAAAGCAGAGTAGAAATGCAAAGAGGACACTTTCTTAAGCAATCATATTTTATCATACATGAAGAAAAATCTATTTCGGGGCGGAAGTCTGAATCCTCTTTTAAATGCGATGAATAATATCATTGGATGAGTGGGTATCATTTACCAGTTGAGTGGGAATATGCTTGGTCACTTAATTTATATCGTATTTTAAGCGTATCAGAGAACAAGGCACGGTAAACAATTTGATTTAAGTATGCACTTCGTCGTTCAATGAATTCTTCTGACAATGAATCCGATTGCAATGTGACTCAGTTTTCATGTCAAGCAAAAGAGTGAGGTAGGCGTAGGAACAAACAGGATTTGATTTACCTGTAGCTAAAGAAAACTGAGACCTACGTAAGACTTTCAGGATTTCACAAAGGATTTATGAGATTAAATGGTATGAATTGACCACTTACAGCCTCAAATCAAAACCAATAAATAATTTAAACTAGAAAACCACCAATGACCCAAAATCATTCATTCATTCTAGAATCACAGGTGCGATGCCTTTATGCTTGTATTCGAGTTACTTAACTTCTGAATGGCCTTTAAAATCCAACATTAATGACAGTAAGGAAGATCAGCTAAACAATCGACCATGCGAGTCTAACACCATAGCGCAGACTCATACAGAAATCACTGGCTATCATTTACATTTCCAACTTGCCCCTTTCCAAACTGCACAGAAGCAAACAGGCTATTTAAATTGATGCTTACTTCTTGCTTTCCTCTTTGCTTCTCTCATTTTGATAACGAGTTCATGGTTGTCATCAAGAGTTGGTACATGGTTCGGCGGACTTGGCAGATAATTTTTTATTGCTATAGTAATATTTTCACTCTTCATCTTCTTTACTACATATTCGGCAGCATCTTCGTCTAAGGCTGTCCGTTCAATAAAAACTGCAACCCTTTTCCATTTGAAAGAATCAAGTAAGGCAATGAGGGTTGGGGTCAAATGCTTGTACATCGCTGCAGTTCTAGCAAAGGTAGGGAAAATTGTTCTATTGGCTAGCTCAGGATCCAGGCACATCTACAAAAGAATGACAAGCACAGTACATGCAAAAAGCTTTGGAATATACGATGTACACAATGTACAGCTGAATATACAATGTTAACAGTAAAAAACCTTATAAGGCTATGCTTTACAAGGCTATCAATTGCCTGTGGTTTTTACGACCAAAAAATCTCAAATAACAAAACTTGATTGAAAAGAGCCCAACTTATAATATAACAAGATAATATCAAGTTCGTTATGTAACAAAAAAACTGGCTGCTGTTTTCGCAATGAAAAAGCTGACAAAGTAACAAAATTAGCCATAATTTTATTGCTGTCTATAGCAGCTTTGAAAACAACAACTTCAGACAGGTCTGCAATAACAATTAAAAAAATTCTTCAAAACTTAAGTGACCACTCTGACACATTTTCAAGAAAGCTTATTAAGAAAAGGCTTGTGAATCTATGTTCACCCTGATGGTTAGTTTCTTACAAATGACACAGCTCAAACTAAAATAAACCCACCTAAAGCATACAAGAGTGTTGAGGTCAATTCAGGTTAACAGATTTTGACAGGTCATCATTCTTAGCATACATGGTTCCATACATTTTTTTCTCAATTTTGTTCTTAAAGTATGTAGCTGGTCATAAAGAACAACCCATTGTAAAAAACGCCCATTTTTAACATTTAATCCAAGCCAACTTATTACTTTTTACTAGAGCAGACAGATTTTTATACATTATTGACACAGTAATAAAATAAGGTAGAGTTTAATCTTATCACCATTGTCACTGCTTTCCTGTTTTATGCAAATATCAATGATTTTTGATTAGTCACGATTGTTAAATGGCTTCTCTTTCAATCATATCGAAAATGAATTTTTCTGCAGTCAAATATCAAACTTCAAATCATATTTAATATGCTATGGAAAAATTTGGTTAGCAAACCACTGAACAGGATTCAGCAAAGTTAAAAAGATGTCCATGACATTTCTTTAAAATGTAACATATTTTTCGACTTAACTTATATGTATAACATATTTTTTACTGTGTATAAGACACAGCTTTTTCCGAATTATTACTTAGAAGGCAAGGTGTTATTTTAAAGACAAAATATTATGATATTTAGAGCACCTGTTCTCTTAATTCGAATAATCACACTTTTACTGGAAATTTCGAAAAAACTTTGAGATTCTCCAGGCGCGATGGAAAAAATCACCTGACAAAAGCTTTTTTACTCACAAATGAAAGGGTTGTACCCTGCATTCTCTTACTTGGAAGGCACATCACTGTAATTGTTGTGAATATTGTGCATAAAACAGCTGGTAAACAAGAATTTTATGGATTTTGGAATTTGTAAACATTAAGTATGATTTTGATTAATTTATGGTGTTAAACTTTCTACTCAATGATTTTAATCATACTAGTTTAACATAATGTAATATTTTAAACATTGCAGTTTAGAGGATTTTTTCTCCACAGAGTTAGTGTCTGTAGTATTCCAATATTTATTCTTTCACTGAAAGATACATGCCTTACAAGAACTGTAAAAAGGGTTTGCATCTTATACACAGTAAAACACAGTAAAAACTTTTTTTCAGAATTCGAACATGGAATTAAGGATGTGTCTTATGCAAGGATGCGTTTTATACATGGCAAAATATGGTAGTTACAAGAGGTGAAGGGGGTCTGTAGCCTAATTTAACCAGATTTTGTCAACAAAACGTCTTTTTGTGTTTGACCATCTAAAAGTATAGATATAATATTTCCCAGCCAATGTATAAGCATGAAGATTCTATACAATTCTATACATTTAGATGTAAAAAACTTCTAAAAATGGAAATCCTAACTTTATGAAAAGGATATACACCTAATATTTTTAAAAGAGCAAAATTTGATCAAGTTAAAGTGCTAAAGGACCAACACTTGCTGAAGAAATTATTTTGAAAAAAATATAGCATAGAAATACAGTGCTTCATTGCAATTTTATTTGAAAGCTATATACATAAATTTTAACTTCTTCAAAAAGAAAATATTATTGTTTTATTCTTTTGCATCTTACTTAAACAAGGCAACAGTCTCTTGAAAAATTGGGCAAACACTTTGTTACTCAGACTTTGAGCATTCATCATTTTGCTACAGTCTTTGAGCATTCATCATTTTGCTACAGAAATCAAGTGACAACTGAATTACAAGCAAATTTTTTCTTAGCTTTTCATTTGCATAAAAACAGAAGGCTTTTATATTCATTACATTCTTCCCTGGAAATCAGTACACTACCATAGAGTGTTTTCATTCTTTCTACATAGAAAAATCAATCCTATCTAGAAATTTGGGAGAAATTAATTTTCTGTGAAAAATGCAAGAAAGGAAATTTATCCACAAATATATAAATGTATCATTCCTAGTACTAAAACTTAAAATACTTTTCCAGCCTGGATGGAATTGTGCGAGTCTTGGTAGGCCATAAATACGGACTGAATTTCTATACAGAAGGCACAGGCTGAGATGTGAAAAATTTGACCTTGGCGATAATTTGCTTGAAGGCCAGATACTGGATAAGTCTGTTGTAATGGTTTGGTTTGTGTAATGGTTACGTCTTTCAAAATGACAAATGTGAGATTTTTCTTATAATACCAAGGAAACTTATGTATTGGAGAAATATTAGAATAAATTCATAGCTTTTTTAGGCTTATAAATTTATTTAAACAATTTTTTTGCGGTACAGAATTTGAAAATGGCTTTGAAAAAAGCAAACATTTTAAAACATACTTAAAGCTTTTTCGTCTGACACTCCTCAGAGCATAAAACGTCAGAATAAGGTAATGTTTAACATGAAAGAAAATTTATTTAATGGTTCATTCTGACTTCAATATGTCAAGGATGAGGAATGTTAGATTTGCGTTTGCTGGATAATAATTTTCACTTCCGAATGGCAACAATTTTTCATGTTAAACAGCCATAAACTTCAATGCTTCAAAATATATGACAATTCAGATTTATTGCAATTCAAAATGACTATCGTAATTTAAATGATTAATTGCCAGGCAATGCACTTCTGGAATCTATTCTGACAGGAAACCAAACATCTTAAAGTAAACAAAATCTATCTGAAGTGTAATTTTGTTTGCATTGTTTATATAGCTTTTATCCTTTGTTTTTTAATCAGGAATCATACATCAAAATATCATCCTTGAAATGCTGCGCTTAGGATTAAGCTGTAAAGCTGCAGGTTTTAATTTTCACAACAAAATTGAGAAGGAAAGAAAATTTCACAAGCGATTAGAATATTTTCAGCTTTTACAGAAGCTTTAAGTTTAAGCCTTTGCTGTGCCGGTCTCCGAAAATATAAAAATAGAGATCTTAATTGAAATCCCAACGCAATATTGGCAAGAAACAAAAATGCATTTGCTTCATTTTTAAGGGAAGGACGAGACAATCGAAGGCATAGGTTTGTCATTTCACTTACATGTGATATAATTGGCATGTTAAGAGCAACAGCATTCCTCACAACTGTCGTGCACTTGCAACCTGTGCCGATAAAGGCGTCAACACCAGTACGCTCTTCACCTTGGAAAGAACTGTGCTGCCATAATTGACTCTTTATAGCAAGATCAACCAAGCACATTGTATCATTCCATACGTAACGAATTTTGATGTTCGGCAACAGCATTGTATCGTTATTAATATCTTCTATTGCAAGCATGAAGGCTGCTGCGTAGTATTCCCCTCCACTATAACCACTAAGATCAGCACCACCGGTCACTTTGTATGGGATAAGAAGGCCTAAGACCACCTCTTTCTGTTTGTTCAAAGTTCTCTCCTTCTCTGAACCTTCTGTATTCCTTCTTTCACGTACCATAGACTCACTTGACTTTCTCCAGTAAGTTTTGAATGATTGACTTCTCCGAGCACCACCAAATGTTAGATGATTGACCAGACAGTAAATTAATAAAAGGTTCCTAGAGAACGCCATTTCCCCAATAACGTGAAATCAATCCAATGAATCTCTAGCGTTCGTTTATCAAATCTTAGTTAAATTCATGATGATTTCGCAATTCAAGTTACGAACTGCACAGGCCAACCATCCACATACAAAGTGAACGGATGTGGCCGCAGTGATGTCCGAATAAGACGTCGTGCAAGTTCGCTACAACTCGTGGTGCGCTCGAATTCTTACCACATCAAGCAGAAAGTCATATCAATAGATGGCACCTGCACATCCACTTTTATCCACACCATGATTACAATCCAATAATTTCTGGCTTCGAAACCACAGAAGTGTTTATGTCACCTGCACAGCGCAGAAAAACAGCAACCCATTCGTCAATCAGTCTTCGAGATTTAGGCCTCTTCAATGAGGAGGCTGAATATTTATGAGCATCGCAGTGACAACTACGCAGCGTTCCAAAGCGAGAGGTCCCTTTCTCCAGTACAAACACAAAAAACTTCGAACCGGCGAAGTATGCTCTCAGGGGAGGATTTGATAACATACGGGGAAGAAATCTAAAAAAATAGATGGGCAGCCCTAAAATATCAGATTAGAGCCAAAACTATTGAAACTACAAAAAATTGACTTAAAAACTATCTGTTACCAACTGCTACAATTAAGGACCGCGGATCTTATTACAGATTGGAGGGGCTAAAACCAGCGGTGGAATCGGGGGAATGGGTGGACTATTCTCCCCTATATTTTCAGAAAGTTGGTCCTAAAGATTCTTGCACACCTGATGGAAACTTCGGGGGGGGGGGGGTATGTATGTTCATGTTAGCCACGGTAAATAGCAAAGTATTTTACAACTGTTATTGACACAAGCATGCAATATACTACCCCCCCCCCCCATGAGTTTTACATCGCTTTTGGACAAATCTCGAGGACCATTATTTAGAAAAGTGGGGGTTCCTGACCCCCCTATTCCCCCCCTTGGGTACGCCACTAAAGTTTCGTCCATCAAGTTGCCATGTATGGAGGTGCTAGGGTCACTGCCAGTGAAAACGGATCAAAAGTTCTGAGGCTCAAGAACCTGCCATTACCTTACGTTTGCTTAGACGAAGAGTGAGAAGAATCGCCAAGTTTCTGTGACTTCAGGTGTATGAATAACGATGGCAAGTAACACCAAGAGAGGAAAGATGAAAAAGCTGGGATAGGACCAGGACCAGGACCAGGACCAGGACTAAGACTAGGACCAGGGCCAGGACCAGGACCAGGACCAGGACCAGGACCAGGACCAGGACCAGGACCAGGACCAGGACCAGGACCAGGACCAGGAC